>OZ026619.1:35600658-36014658 GCA_964020975.1 Hermodice carunculata | reverse complement strand
AGAAGGCAGGTTATGATAAAGCCAGCAACAGAAGTCACATCACAGGTGAAGGAACGCAAGACAGATCACTTAGAGGTGTTTTGTGGCCATGGAGTCACTTATTAGTACAAGCCGCTAGGTGACCCTCCATACACCCTGACCTTCACAATTAATCCATCCAGCATCTTGATTCCTTCAGTGCCTTTAGATCTAGCAATACATTAAAGGATCATGTACTAAAAAATAGCTTCCAACATTCCCCCAAAACCAATGAAATACGATTGCCCCCCCCCCCCTTTCCAAATTCACAAAATTTATGGAAAGTGTACCTTTCAACCTCCCAGGATACCTGGCTAACGGGAGTTGTCCAGGGTTTGACATTAATGAAAAAGGCCTGGGAAAGTGTTTCAGAAAGGTAACTTTTTTGTTGAGCCCTGTGACCTTTCAAGACATACATGTTCTACAGATGTACTGGAAAAAAACATGTACAAATTTTTTATATTTATTTAATATTGTCAATCATATACCATAATGTTTTTAGGTCAACTTTATATAACTGTCAGGACTTACAAGCGGTACAAAAATCTAGGTCAACAAAGTTTGATATTGGTGGTGCCACCTGTAGTATTATCCCTAATAACAGCTTGTGGCACTGTTGGGACATTTTAGGGCAACAATTGGTGGTGAAAGGCAGTGGGTGGCAGTGATAGGTGGCCATTGGTGGCGCTGCTGCTACTCGCCATCTGTCACAGCCTAGGCCTCTCTTCTCTGTGGCTAGGCTTAGTGGCTGTGGCTAGGCTTAGTGGCAGCTGGCATGGAGGCCCAGTATGGTGCAGAGAGCCACCAGATGCCACCAGTTGCCATCAAATGTAAGTGTTATCATAAAGGGAGCATCTAGTACTTACTAATTACTCAAAATGGAAAATACTTGAAGTCAATGTGACATCTTAGGTGACAGGTTATCATTTAATGAGAGGTAAAACTAATAAGGACTAGAAGTAAAGTCTTGACAAAAATTTGTTCATCACCATCTGTACCAAAAAAAAAAACAAAAAAACAAGCAAACAAACAAACAAAAAACAGAGCCAAAACAACTCCATGTACATAGTTCATATGACTTTCTGTTGTATTTGAAAGTGTTGTGTTGTTTCAATAAGAACACATAAAGTGTTGACACCATCTTATTTCACTCCATCTCTACAAAAAATAAATGGACATCAACAGGATTTGTAGTAGATATGATGTAGTTATTCATTGCTGCATTGATTCAAAGAAAACAAGTAAATTCAATACTTGCTGTAATAAAATGTAAATTTATGTGTACAGAAACAAATGAGACTTAATGTTTTTCTTGTTCTGCTAATCCTTTATCAAAGACATCACTTTGCTATATTCTCATTTAATGATGCAGTCAATTTGAATGGTAAATATGGAAGAAAAAGGCAGTGAGTGATGGCGATGGGTGGCAAGTGATGGCAGTGCTGCCAGTTGCCATCCATGGCCAATTGTCTCCCAAAATACCCATACACTGCTAAAATCTGTTACTAGTTTATCTAATATGTGGACCAAAATGCGAATATTTTGAGAATGCAGTTTTTGAAGAGTTTTCTATGAATCATCATGAAGCTTGGTAGGAATACATGTATTGATCAGGCAAAAGGACAACATTTTGTTTTAACTGGGTAACACCACCTGCAGTATTACCGATCATACGGACTGAAACGTGTTGAAAACACATTAAATTCAACATTGTGAAAAAGAGTAAGGTTAATATCAAATACGTCAGCAATGTGTCTTATGTGTGAAAGTTTGACATTGTATATATATATATAGATGACCTTCACATTTTTTCTCAATGTCATGGACGGAATCCTTTTCAGGGAATTACATTTTTTGTGACGGTCATTACATCGTAAGTTGTGTACATATACCCATGTACCACTATGTACAGGGATATTACATAGCCAAAGTGTATAACGTTGAGTCATGGTGGCACCACTGGTGGTATTAACTGGAACTAATTTCATAAGTACCAAGCACATATTAAGGTAATCTCCAACCCATTTCAGGGTCTAAAAGTCAAAGCCAAATATCTCTGCAATAGTCATGATAAACAGAGTTGATATGTATGTGCTTAATCATGAGTGACTTGAGAATGCACTGCCTAGGGACAAATAGTGGTGAAGCCGGTATGCATCATGTTTTTGAAGTATCTCTCAAAAACTACTTGATGAAAATACAATGTAGTTTATTCTTGAAGCATTTGAATCTGTGCATATTAAACTTAAGAAACAATTCAGTGATTTTTTAAATGGGTCCATTGCTTTGTGAGAAATGATCAAAGTTGCTGATTGGCTCATTTTTTGATGTTGGTATAAAAAATGAACTCTTAATGTATGTCAACTAGTAACATTCATATGGATCAAAACAAAAGAAATTCACTGTTAAGTGTTTACAGTTAAGACTTTAATGTCCAGCTCAGTCTTTTCTTGAAGAAATCAAGCAATGAAAACTCAAGCAATATCACTGCAAAGTTGAGCTTGTTACTTGCCTTCATCATTCTGAGTAGTCTGCCTTCAAAGGAGGGCAGAGTAGGCCTTTCAACACAGACAGACAGTCATAGAATTGGTTTGGAGCAGCTGAACCATTCAATTTTTTTAATCATGGAGAGTTCCTTGTGTGTTTGTTTGCACTGCAAAATGGCAAAAGTTTTCACAGCACACTGTGGAAAGTTTGCACAGTATGGAGAACCTGTAAATATGACCTCAAAGTGAAGTTTGACAGATGTGGCTACTCTGCCCATCCAAACCTGACTTGTCAAAATGTGGCTTCTATGTCGTGACGTTACTGGGCGAGGACTTCATCCTGTCCCATGGCCTTGACCTTGGTAACTGATGCACATGAGCAGCTCAACCAGTGTCAACCTGCATGTCAGAGAAAAAGTTTACATCTATGTTTAACTTCAGCTTTTTTAATAGCGCTTTTCAGATGCAAAAGTTCAAACTGCTGAATATTTTTACATTGAACCTAAGGGTAAGTCACATATGTAATCCTACTAAATGTTGGAATATTCAGATATAGTAACTTTGTATCAAGCTACCCAATCGCATCGCATAGAAGTCTCCAATGTACTTGGCTGGGAGAGACAATTACTTCATTTTGTACCAGGTCCTCCCCACATTGGGTGTCATCATCAAGTGTCATCCTCTTACTGCTTTTCACTTTTTTCACGTTGGGCATGATGGTGGGGAGAGTAGTAGACCAAGTTTCTTGTTCGTAACTAACAATAGTCTGTCCCTGGAGCCATGCTGCAAATATTTTCTGAACAGTGCGGAAAAAAAACACTAATCAAGGTTTGCGTGTATCTTGACGTATAAACAAGCCACACCACAGATCTGATGATTTCATTGCCCCAATTTCACTGCTATGCTGCCCTTCTGTTGTGTTGCTTTTTTCACTTATAACCTGTTAAGCAAAAAAAAAAGAGAAGGAATATTTTAATCCAATTAGTGAACAGTGAGGATTTTTCCAGTTCCTGTCTGACTTCAAACTAAACCAAAGACTTGTTGCGTTGGCTGTGATAATATGTATTTGACACCTGTGGACCTGTCTGTCTGTCTGGCAGTCCTGTCATGTCATTGGCTGGGTTGTCTCATAGCATCCTGTAGCCTCTATTTTAGGTTGTTTTGTTTTGTTTTTCTTATTAAGGGTCTGCTCCATGGGGGGACCCTTTATGTTTTTGGGTTGTCTGTCTGTCCAGATGTCTGTCCAGATGTGCACTTTCTCGTTACCATGACATCTACAGAGTGCTTGCATGTATTTTGCTCAAATTTGGCAATATGCTTACATGTATCTTACCTGGCCAACCTTACCAATGTAGTATTGCATATCGAGCAACAAGGATCAAATATCATGTTGGTTCCAGCAATGAAGCAGGCCCCAGTGAAAAGGAAATCTGATAGTTATCTAATGGAAGGGAAACCATCAAAATTTGAATGTTGGATGATAGGATGATCATGGGGAGAGTATGGAAAACAATGAAAGACAACGACATGTTTTGTTGTGGATTGATCTTTCATGTATGTTTGAAATTTCTCTGATTAATTTTTCATTGTTATTGTCAGCAAAACAGGCATACAGAGCTTAATTTCAGTAAATGCATCGTCTGGTTACTTGACTTGCACAAAATTATGAATATTGCAGCCATGCTTTGGTTTCCAATAATAAAAGTCCATCTATCATACTTTCAGAGATGATGCAGCTGGAATTGTGGAGGTGTGCAAATGGCTGCCCAAACTTCATTCCTTGATCATTGGGCCTGGACTCGGCAGGGATCCCAAGATCCTGGACAATGTTAAAGTGAGTTCTTAAATCTGCAATATATCATTTTGCAAATTTTTATTTTATTATATTTTGAAAATCCAAAACTTAATGAATTGGTGTTTCTGAGGTGCATTGAATGATAAGTGCAGTTTGAATTTAAAAAATTTGAAAGAAAAAAAAGTAGTTGAACCTTAAGTGTTAAAAGGTGTTTCATTATAACATTTTGCATTTGAACCATTTTCAGTGTACTACAATACTTGCAGTCAGGTAGTGAGTCATCCATGCATCCGTTGCCCACAAGTTACATTTTCAACTTCTCTGAAACCATTTGCCAGATCCTCTTCACACACATGGCAAGCCATCCTATTATGCGATATCACTAAATCATTTGGCTATATGGCCAAATTATTTAGTGATATCATTAAATATTTAGGGATATCTATGAATATTTAGCAATATTTCTAAATATTTAGATCATTTGGGGATATCACTGAATATCGAAATAATGTGTTAATATCACTAAACACATCTTATTTGGCAATATTGCTAAATGATGTAGAGACATCAGTAAATGAGACAATTTAACGATATTGCAAATAATTTGGTGATGTTGCCAAATGATTTGGAGATATTGCTAGATGCTTTGGCAATGTTGCTAAATCATTTGGCGATATTGGTAAATGATTTGGCGATATTGGTAAATGATTTGGCTATATCACCAAATGATTTGGCAATATTGCTACTGTGGCCCCCCTCTTATAAGGCCACCCCAAATGCACTAGAAAAGTGGCCATACAAGAGAGGTAGCCTCTCTTGAGGGGTAAAATACAATGAAAATGCCATACTTGCTGCATGGAGAAGTGGCCTTTGTAGAGGGGGTGGGCTGTCTACAGAGGGACCTTATCAGAGGGGAACCACTGTAAATGGTTTGTTTATATTGCCAGATAGGATTAAAAGTCAAACTGGCTTACCATACAAACATAGTGAAGAAAACTGTGGGAGGGACTCTAAAAATTTTTTCAACAGGTCATGGTCCAGTGAATTTTATATTTATAGGAGGAGTTTTTTCAGTTCTTGGGAAAATCTTTTAAGATCTTCAAAACTGCTGAGCCAATTGCTGTGAAATGACAAAGGAACACTTCTAGGCTCCCCTAGACCTTAATTTTGTCAGCAGGTGGTGCTGCTTTCTTGGTTTGTATGTTTTTTATTTCAGCTCTGCAACCATATGTTTTTTGTTTCAGCTCTGTCGACCATAGATTGCAGAGCTTATTTGATTACTCATGTCTGTCCCATTGTCCATTCGTAAACATTTGTTTGTCCACCCGATAGCATCTACAGTTTTTAAGTTAGCCCCTGGAAATTTTCTGGAAATAATGTATGAATGAAAATCTAGGTTATTTTTGTTAGTGCCAATAAAACTCACAATTAAAAAAAAATCTCAAAATCCCAGTGTAGTCCTGTGATATCTATGGTGATCATATATGATCTTATATTATAACACATTTTACAGACAGATGCTTTGAGAGCAGAGAATCATGGCAACCAAAAACACTTACTTGATGCTAAATTTATGTTATTAATGTAGAAGACTTGTGAACTATGCATGATATTTTTGTCCCTCAAGTGTGTTTTTTTATGGGTTGACATCAATATTGGTGTTCTATGCCCTCAGGGTGATGGACTTGTAATTAGGTTTGTTTGAGTGTTTTGTGGAGAGTTGTAGCCTGCATTGAGGCCAATAGGGACACAAAATTAATTGGTGCTAGTGAATGTGTCAAAACGATATGTCTGCAGATCTGTCTCAGTTCTCCATCAAGCAAACAACCTTTTGAACTCTCTTCCCAGTCACAATGGAATGACAAGAATCATGCAGCTACGGGACTTCTCATTATGACATATGAATTCTGTTGATATAGACTTTCAGCAGCTTATTTTTTCCTCATGCAGTTGTTCAGTAAATTGGTGATTTTTTTTCTTTGCCAGTTAAGTGATGCTCCAGTTGTTATTGTGGAGCTGAAGTTTGTCAGGCAGTGCAAAAAATACTGAATTTACGCTGCATGTTGGTATGCTAGAACATTATGTCATCTGGGTTTACAGCCTTTAGTGATATATGGTGGTGGATTTAAGTCCCCGATTCTGGAAATAAATGCCGACTCAGTAAATATACTGCATTACCGTGTTGATATGGCACTCGCACATAACTACCTCCATTGAACCATTCTTTTTAGGGATGGGGATTTGGTCGAGTGGATATGTGCGTTTCCCATTTCAGCTAGGCGACTGGTGCCAAAGGTTGCAGGTTTGAGTCCCACTCGTTCCGAACATGAAATATATATTTTAGGCATTTCCTTAATGCTGGTGGATTTAAGTCCCCAATTCTGGAAATAAATGCCGACTCAGTAAATATACTGCATTACCGTGTTGATATGGCACTCGCACATAACTACCTCCATTGAACCATTCTTTTTAGGGATGGGGATTTGGTCGAGTGGATATGTGCTTTTCCCATTTCAGCTAGGCGACTGGTGCCAAAGGTTGCAGGTTCGAGTCCCGCTCGTTCCGAACACGAAATATATTTGAAAATGCAATTTCCAGTTTATTACATGGAAATATATGGAACTGGCAATATATAGTTTGGAATGGGCATGGGACATGGTATATAACCTCATGTGGTTTGAAATCTGTATGGAACAGGGCATGAGTCCCTGTACTTGTTGTTTGGAATGAATATAGGACAGGACATTACTTATGTTGTTTGGAATGTGTATAGGATGTAAAGGACATTCCTACATGTAGTTTGGAATGTGTTTAGGATAGGACATTGCTACATGTAGTTTGGAATGTGTTTAGGATGGGACATTGCTACATGTAGTTTGGAATGTGTTTAGGACAGGACATTACTACATGTAGTTTGGAATGCGTATAGGACAGGACATTGCTATGTGTAGTCTTGAATGTGTATAGGACAGGACATTACTACATGTAGTTTGGAATGCATATAGGACAGGACATTACTACATGTAGTTTGGAATATGTATAGGACAGGACATTACTACATGTAGTTTTGAATGTGTATAGGACAGGACATTACTACATGTAGTCTTGAATGCGTATAGGACAGGACATTGCTATGTGTAGTTTGGAATGTGTTTAGGACAGGATATTACTCCCATGTAGTTTGGAATATGTATAGGACAGGACATTACATGTAGTTTGGAATGTATATAGGACAGGACATTTAATGTACATATGTAGTCTGGAATGTGTAAGGACAGGACATTACCTGTAGTTTGGAATGTATATAGGACCGGACATTACTACATACATGTATAGTTTGGAATGTGTAAGGACAGGACATTACATGTACATGTAGATTGGAGTGTATGTAATACAGGACATTACATGTAGTTTGGAATGTGTCGGGACAGGATATTAATTACTACATGTAGTTTGGAATGTGTATGGGACAGGATATTACGACATGTACAGTGGTCCCTCTTTTGAAAGACCACCTGAAGAACCCCGACCAGTGACCACCCAAAATGACCCCAAAAGGCCACTTATCTATCCAAAAATTCCCCATTTCAGACAAGTAAAATCCATGATCTTCATGCAGAAAGTGTCTGTTGATATTGTAGTGTCCCTTTCTACAAAGACAGCCTCTTTATGGTGGCCACTTTTGTTAGAAGTTACCTTACTGGAGGGCTACCGCTGTACTTTGTAAGCCTTAGACATTGTGCATGTGTTGAGTCAGACGTAAACATACCGATGAATTTATTCTCATTGATTAGATGTGACAAATACATATGTTCGAAATATATGGCTTCACAAATGATTTGTGTATGTTATATACAATGAATTTCAAAGTGCTACCCACCAAAGTAGCTTTTGTACCTGTAATTGGCAAAAGTACAGACGAAATAATATATTTTGAAGTAGTCTGAACAATGTAAAATGTAAACAAATTTTCATCATTTTGAGTGACTGTCTCTAAACTTGACAGTTTTCATTGTCTCATATCAAGAGAAACTTAACAAACCTAAATCTGTAAACCCAAGTACCGTTTGGACACTATCAAGTCTTATTTGTATCAATCACTAAAAAATTGTATTGTTCTAAATCATTATAACAAATTATTTTGTGTAAGGAACAAATCATATTCATAAAATTAGAATTTAGCGTTAAGTTTTAGGCTTTATCAGCCTTTATATAAAATCGGCAAAAATGAGGGCAAGGCCAAAAACGACAGTTGTCCTCTTCTACAATGCCTGACTGTTATCAACACTGCTGTGTCTCATCAGAGGCAGGTGTAACGGTTGTGCGTACATGTAATTATGATGTCAAGGTGTATGTTTCACTTCCTCGGTCCTTCAGGTGTGCCGTGACAATATTCAAATTGGCTAATGGAACTGATGTTTCATAAATATTGTATTTGTGTCTTTTTGTCCAGAACCACTTCCTAGTAGTCATAACCGTATTCCTTAGTCCGAACTCTTTACTCTCCATAAGCTAACCTGTCACTGTCTAACCTACATACACATGGAAGTACTATTGTCCATATTGCACACGTTCTTCTGTAAAATTTCGACTTAGGCTGTATGAGCCCAAATAAATTGGAAGGTCTTCAGCGGGTAACTACTCAGAACATGTTTTGGAGCCTACACCCGTATATGTCTCTCCAAGTAGCAGCTCCTTGTCTAAGCTAAATATTCAGCAAAGACAACCCATGTGATAATGAATAAATATGAACCTGGCAAGTGATGAATTAGCTAAATATGTGAAGTTTTGCTTATAAATGCAGAGCTTCATTATGAAAGAATACCTGTCAAACAAAACATAATTGCTAAATTTGTATGGTACAAGTTCAGGTAAGAACAATTTGACTTATCCCCGGACCAATATGTACCCTTTCTAGCTGGATAGCTTATCCTAGTTAAACCACCTGCCAGTGTATAACTGAAGTAGAAACAAACTGGGGCATTACATTCATTCATATGAATGAACAAGGAGTTCATCTGCCCATAATGTTGAGACTGAAAGGTTCTGTAGTGCATGGTTGGTGGCTCCAATGCAAGCCTGAGTTTCAGTGTCTTGCTTAAAGTTGGGGGTGTGCGTATGTATTCTAAAATTTGAATAGTGAGTTTTGGAGAACCATGGTTGGAGAGCAACGTGCCTACCCCAGGATTGTGTATGGTCACTCCTATTGATATATAGTGTTCCCACATTCTGTCCATGAGGGCCATCCCTGTTAGTCCAACACATTGTTTCTTGCACACCATGCATGTGAGGAGGTAAACTGAATTGTTGTGTTTGCAGCCCCCCCCCCCCCCTTATTAATTTATATAAAATTGGGTGTTCAGCAGGGAATCAGCCAGGAAAGAGTTAAAAGGCAACAAGGTATTTCTCTGTAAATTCACAGCAAAGTGGCTTCTATTTAACGTGTCAATGAGAGAGTTAAAAAGCAACAAGCAGTTGCTCAGTAAATTCAGAGCGCAGTGGCTTCTATTAAATGTGTCAATGAGAGAGTTGAAAGATGCAATCAATTTCATCTTCGATGAGCCCCATCTGGGGTGGAACTTTGGTCCAGAGCTCTACACCACATATTTCATGTTCAGGTACCTATGATCATTTTTGGTAGATGTTTGGTTCTGTACCATTGTGCACTTATTGAGTATTCTAATTTTGCAGTTGTTTTGAAGCAATATTACATTGTTTTCTTCCTTCTTTGACAACAGGATGTGATAATCAAGGCGAAGGAGCTTGAGATCCCATTGGTCATAGATGCTGTAAGTACTGAATTTTTTATACATGGATATTGTTTGTAATCCAGAGTTTGTGTTTCCACTAAAACAAATACAGTGGTACCTGCTGTATGTAGCCACCCCTTCAGAGAATAAAAAAAGTGGCCACTTACAGCAGGTGACCTGTCACCACAGGTAAATTTTCCAAAGAAATTGCCTCCCATGTCCCAGGCTAGTGACCACAAAAAGCAATGCGGCTGCTTGCGGCAGTGGTTGCATACAGCAGGTACCACTGTTCATATATGTGTACATACATCACATACATTTTCTGATGGCTGTTGCAACTGGGTATAATAGGGAAAGCAAGAAGATGCCTCTATCCTCCTGTAGAGGGCACTTCAAACAGGAGGACAAGAATATGATTTGCATATTCCTATTATTTCTATGTTAATGTAAAACTTGATACATGTAACTAAAAAAATGCTGCATGTAGAAACATCAAATGTTTAACCGCTAGAAAGCTGCCAGTATCTGGTATTGCACACAATGTGCCAACTGGCAGTTTTTTTACTCGGTTGCGCTACAGGCAACATGCATGATTGAACATGCTGGGGCTCTGTTATTTTTGTGATTCATTTTAAGTGATGACCACGAAGTTGGTCAGAAATTGCATGATTTATATATCTGTGCACGTTCTGTTTCAATTTACCTGAAAAATTTGGTGCCATAGGGGGTGTCAAGAGTCTCATCTTAAGTGCGGTCACTGTTTTACCCTCAGGACATAAAGTGCCAGAGGGTATTGTCATCCCCTGCTTCATCCGTCTGTCTTGTCGACGTAACTGCCATATCTAAAAAAATTTCACCGTAGCCGTACCAAATTTTTGTCACAGAAGGTCCTTATGATGGACCAGGTTCCTATTTAGCTCTGATTGTTTTTAAACTTTTGGTGAATTTTAATGAATTTATTTTAAGGCCGTCTGAGTGGCGTCAAACCTGACAACGTTACCACAATATCTCAAAAAATTACTGACAGCAGCTTTGCAAAACATTTTCCAAGATATATCTTATGGTGGACCAAGTTCCTATTTAAAACCAGCTTCCTCTTATTATTTTAAACTTGTTATGAAACTTTTCAAGTATTTATTTGATGGTGGTCATCTGAGTGATGCAGAGTACAGTGGCCTCTGTCACCAGAACTTGCCTCAAGAACACATCCAAAAGTGCTCCTTCATTTCATAGACAACAATATGGAAATGGTATGTAAAGTATTCTACTGTGAAGTCTAAAAAAGCAAAAAAATTGCAGAATTGAGGAAAAAAGATTGTGGGCGCCGCAGGAAATCTGTTCTCCGAACGCTATTTTTTACCAAGCAACACGGGCCGTGCGACACAAGTGAGTGTACACAGGAATGCTCCCGGGCATGATTTTCCGCTATAAATGTCTACTTTTTTCAGCCTTCGATCATGTGATTTCTATCTTGTTCTGTCATACAGATTTGTTCCATTCAAACATTTTGATAAAATTAAAACAACAAAATTTTGTTAAGAACGTCAATAACTGACACATTGGAGACAGTGATCAACAACACATTGCATTGATGCAAATCTTTGCTTTGTCACCGTGCTGTCTGCATATTTTCCTTGCCTTCTGTAAGGAATTGTCACTCTTGCCTTAAACTGCATATAGAGTTGTTCAATCGAAGTTTTTTTGTGAAAATATGATATGCAAATTTCACACCTTGGTCCTGTAATCTCTGCATGAATATGACTTGTTCACCTTCCCAACATTACGGCCATGAGACATGCACATAGGGAACAATGAGTTTGATTGGACAGTGAGCAGCACATGATCAAATCCACCCAATGAGGAGCATAGAATGTCCTAAGAGCATTTATGATTAGGTAAAATGATGTCTCCATTTCCATTCTGGGCTATTTTTTAGCAGGATACCCCAGGAATATTTTTTTCTTAGCCAATAAGAGAGCTTGTTACATAGAAAGATGAAAATCTGAGGCTTCCAGCAGTATATAACATTTTGGTGGACAATGCAAAGCATCATGACCGCAAAGGTGCAAAGTTACAAAGTTATTTAGTTGTGGGGGTAAATTTTACAGTCGTATCACTCAAAATGTCGTGAAAAATGGGAACTTGATGGATTTTTTATCCATTTGATAAGCATATATTATTTTTTCACCACAAAATTGAAATAGCCATCCACAAGTGTTGAAGTTAGTCTGCAATAAAATGCACACGCTTGCAGGTAAATAAACATTGCAGGCCAGTGGGAAGCTGATGAAGATTGGCTTGCATTGCACGTGGCTCGAATCAACAACGGTGGCAAATGATGTTCACATACATGTCCAGTGTGCTCAACAACAGCATGCTAGAGGTTAATGTTAATCTTAGTGTATTATTTAAATGATTTTGGAAAATTTATATTATTGGCTTAAAAAAATTAACAGTTTATTCAAAGTTACTTCAACCCAATGAGAATACACAACCTTAACTAGCATGATTTTTAGTGTTGGGTTCTGTATTTATCTGAATACATATGAAGCTCCAACTGGGACCCCTCCTATTAACCAGACTATTGGAGAAATCTGTTTACATTTAACTGGGGGTTTGGAAAATGATATATCTTGAGAGCCCTGTATAGAATGAATGATGTGTTGTTTAGCCTACAATGGAGTTTAAAGGTTCACAACATTGACTGTCAATATGTATACATCTGTTGTCTTTCAAATTGTGCAGATTGCTTTTATTTTTCTGTTTTGCAGGAAACATGTTAATGCATGTAAGCATGCGCCTAAGACAGCATTGGCATTTAGTAGTGAGATCATGTCTGTTTTAATATCTTGACCTTCATGTTCTCAGGAGAGATGTCGGGGAACCAGACTGTGAGCAGCAGGGGACCTTGTAGTTGTCCTCACTGATCTAGTTTTTCTGCCATGTTGCTTTTGTGTGTCCTCCAGGAATAATTTCTTCAGAGATTACATGTTACAGTTCAAAACATGCTCATTTTGTCTGCTCTTCACAATATATAGTCTGTCTCCAGACATACAATAAGAAAACACTGAGTTGTCAGTCCTTGTCACTAGACAACCGGAATTGCAACCATTTTACCCAAGAGATGCTGGTAAGGCATATCCAATGAAGGTTATGTGTTGACTGGCACTGATGATGTGGATGGTTTAATTTTTTTTGCACATGTACTTGAAAAATGGCATGAAAAACATTTTTCTGTAGTGCTCACATAAAACTAACTCTTGTTCACAAAAGAAAATTTTGCCAAAGAGCAAAACACAGTCCTATGTTTGGCCTTTTATTGACAACATAATCAGGTCAAAAAAAAAAACCCAAAACAAGCAGAAACAAAATGATGTAACCATTAGATTATGGGAACAAGAGCATGCAATGGCAGTCACATTACTAGGTACTAGAGATGTCCTATTGATTGAATGACATATGGGATGGTTATGGTGACAATGCCATTGCATATTGCACCAGAAAAGATCTACGCAGGTTTGTAACTGGTGTTGAAGCGGCATGTGGAGGATGTGGATTTTGAAAGTTGTACAACTACATGTACCCGATTATGATTTAACCCGTAAAGTGCTAATCGTGGCTATAGTCATTTTGTCATTACAGTTAAACATGTAACACTTAAAATGTTCAAATTCTTCATGAAGATACCTTTCATTCAAATACCAGCAAGCCTAGTGTAAAGCAAAAAGTAGTCTTAGTCAACAGCTTTCCTCGGGACACTTTGCATTCATTGTGTGCAAAGTGTCCTGAGGAAAGCTGTGGACTCAGTCTTAAATCAGCGCTTTAAGGGTTAACATCCAAAGAGAAACTACTGCCCCATTATAGTCCTAGCTGATGATGTAGTCTGTACTTTGTTTATTTTCAAGGTTATGCAAATATAGGTACCAAAAATGATAGAGGAGGGCACAGTCTTCTTGCATGTTGTCGATGGGCAAGATGACACACCATTCTATGAAAGTTTCACACAACACACAGGGCACATGTATATTGTTCATGCATTGGAACCACCTTAAAGTATATGTTGGCACCTGTAACATAAAGGGAGTGTTATTTCCTGACAAAGAATGGGACTAGTTGATGTGCCACCATATATATAACTCTCCAATAGTTTAACTGGGGCCTTACCAGCTGAACACCCCAAGGTCATTGTATTATCCATTCTACTTTTGAGTTGGACCTGAATTAGTCATAGAAATAGAATTTCAAAGTGGCATGTAAACCTTTAGCTCTGTCTGCTGTTTTGCTTCCAAGGGTATAATTATACTCTCCCCCCCCCCAAAAAAAAAAAAACTTTTCAGCATATCTGACCATCAGTGTTGCTGTTTGTCTATAGCACAATCCTTGCAAGCACAATATTTCATGATGTACAGGCCACATCAAACTCATTTTCACTTCAATTGTACCACAATACTATTTCTTAATTTCATTACATTTTGGTGATCTTGTGACCTACATGTAGTCTTTCTTTATTTGATTACCTTTTTGTGACCTTGAGCTCATTTTCAAGGTCACAGGACCCATATGTGTGTGCAAATGGTTTTTCATTCAGGTGGTAATCACCTCTGCAGTGGATCTGAGTGGGAAGCCATCTCTTTGGGGATTGCTCAACATGACAGTGGTGACGCTGTGCTTCATTGTAAGCTTTTCCTGTGGAGTGAAATAACACCCTCAAAGAAATGAACATTTTTTATCACAATTATCTGTAGCTCAGCAGCTTGCCAGGAACCTTTCAGCTTGTAGGAGGAACCTTTCAGTTTGTAGGTTCTTGCATATGAATTGCTTTAACTCTTTGAAAGCCACATTACTTTTTGTTGACATGGATTCTCTCTGCTGAACTAGTTTTCTAGCAATGCCATTTGTAATGTTTGGCACTCCAAGGAAGACATGATGCTAAAAGAAAGACAAAATGGTGCTGATTTTTTTAGTCAGTGTCTTACTCTCACACCGAAGTATTAGATTTAATTATATTAAGGGCAAATGTACATTTATATGATGTATTTTCAGCAAATTATTGGTAACTTGACAAAACTGCAAAAACAGCAGTAAAATTGCACTTGTTTGCACCCTTTATAGAACTTGGTTGCTCATTGTAAACAGTGTTTACTAAACACTGCCTCATGTTTGGTATAGGAAAGCACAGAGCTTGATCTACATCAGTAAAAGATGCATGCCATATTGGTTAAATTTGACTGCAATGCAGTTAATACATGTCAAACATCACGGTTTCAAAAGTTAAAGATGATATTTTGATGATCCTTTCTTTCTTTTCCATTGTCTAATGGTTACATAGTTGGATCATCATATGACCTATTTGAATTATTATTGTTAATGATTAGCCACATGGACCAATAGGAGTGTAGAGATTGGCCATGTCATCACTTCCTGCCAGGACTTGTGTCCAGGCCTCAACAACAGGTTGTTTGTGATAGCATGGAGGCTGCACACTATACATGTGGCAAATCTGGCACTTTTGATGCCATCAAAGTGTAAGAATTTTGATGTTTTCATTGCATTAAGACTCAGAAAGCTCTTAAGAGGCTGTTTCTTTTGTGACTGCAACATGTATGGAAGGAAATTCACTGTACATTCATCACCAAAGAAGGAAAAGCCAGAACTCCATTCATACATGGGGAGTATTAGTCGTGCCAACCATGCCAGTTTTACCTTCAATAAATCTAACTGCAAATTGTTAATAACATGTGAAATCAGCAAGATAAGAAGATTTGAATTGGAAATCTTTCAAATGGGGTAACCGTCATTTCAAGCACATTACTGCAGATTAAGTCTGTGCCATTTTAGCGCAATGTCTGCCATGACTGGTGCTGGGGGACCCCAACTGACCAGGTCGGCATATGCTATGGCTGGCTTTGGGAAAGTTAATACAATAAATTATGTGGTAAATACAAGGACAGCCCAGTTTAAAATGAGCTGCTACAAGATGATGATTCCCTACGGGCAGTGGGTCTCTGCTATAGATGTATTGTGCATAGGGTACAGTATGTCACACGCAGACCTGACGTTGCCGGGATAGAATCAAACTACGGTGGTCCCTGCCTTGAAAGAGGATGGTCTTTCGAAACAGGTTTCGTTATACACAGCAGTTGCTCTAGTTATGCTTGTATGATCCCCCTTTCCACGAGTACATGTATTTGATTCTATAAGGCTTTTGGTCCTGTCCTTGGGGTTTGCCAAAAGTCCATGTCTCAGTTTTATAGTGGTGCCAAGTTAGATAACCACTGTATAGCAACCGTGGCATGATGTGCAAGTGTAGGGTACATTGTGGTGATGTCGCTAACCAATAACCGTGAAAGAATGTTTTCTGTGGTGTAAATGTGATTGATCTGTGTGTAAATTGACAGGGTTCCGCAGCAAAAGTACACACAAATTTCATTGAAATGAAAAGCAGAACTATAATGCTAATTGTGTGCATTAAGGCATTTTATTTGGGGCAAGATTATATGGAAAGAAATATCAAATTGACACAAAATATATATATGGTCGTGGGAAGCAATTGGAAGTCTATGCCAATAGGGTTGTTGATGGTTTTTACGAGAGCTCAACCTGGAAGATAGGACTTGCGGTAATTTGTCACAGGACTTGTATTAAGGGAGTAACATTGAGCCTATCAGCAGACATCCTCAAGGGAACCCTCAATCCTTGATGAGGTCACTCCAGGGTGATTGCAAATCTTGTCCCTGCATTCCGATTTTAACGTTTTCCCCACTCAAACTGTCCGTAAATGCCTGCATGTCAAATATGGTCTGCTTCACGGATTTTTATGTCAATTTCTTGCGAAAAGTAAACATTTTGAGCGAGAATTGTAGTTTGGAGCTACATGTATGCAGACAACTCATCATCAGCTGTCCCTGTCTGGGACTCTGAGTGCCTTACCCACATGATAGAAGGGTGTGGACATGGTGTAATTGTGACCAAGAGAGAGTCAGGTTTGGCAATGCATCTACGATGTACATGTGCCATTCCATCAATTACAGTCAAACTGAAGGAACAGCTCTGCATCCAGGTTGAAAGATCCTAAAGCTACCAAGGTATTGTCACCCCACATCATCTTGGTCAAGTTGAGAGAGTCCGTCAATCAGGATCATGTATAGCTTGGATCAAAAGATGAAATGTTTGTATATTGTGTATACCCAGGACACATTGTCATCAGCACATCGCTGCTTCGTTCACAGATGGACCAGAAAGCAACTAACAGCAAGCATTTGATCAGTGGACGATGAGCCTGTCCTCTAGATTGTCCTTTTAACCCTTTGTCTACCTTTGGGACATATATATATGTATGAATATACATGTAGTTTCTTTGGCCAGCCAAATAGTGATGCATTGGTATATACATATCACACTTACCTGTATATGTAACAGTCATCTTGCTCTTTGTTTTTCGTGCTATTTAGCTCAGCTGTCTTACTAGTCAGGCTGAGCTTTTAGGATGCCAAGTTGTCCGTCCGTATATAGGCCTACTTTCTACTTTTTCTATAAACTCAGCTGACAAACTAGTCAGAAGAACCAAAATAGTGACAGGCCTACCAATTCTCTTTTCATTTTTTTCAGAAGTGATGGAGTTTGGATTTTAAGTGGTTGGGCCTATACATATTGGAAACACTAATGTCTTTATTAAATGAAGAATGTTTCGAAGGTTGAGAGGACCAGTTTAAGGCCACCAGTTGCCTTTTGTGGGTGACTGCCTGTCTCAAGTCAGGAGTGAAATTTGTTTCTTCACATTGGTATTGGAAGATGAATGTTGATGCTTTGGTAAACTTTGGAATCTCTTTGCTGTCATTGTTGGGTTTGATATTTATGAATATGGGTCATGTTTTTCTACATAAGTGTATCATACTAGAGACGTCCAACAAGGCATTGAAAGGAGGAACATGTCAATATGTTAAAGTTTCCAACACTGATACAAGATTTAGAAAGGAAAGGGGAAAAAAAAAGTATTACACCAAAGAAGAATTTTCTGATTTGATAAAGTAAATTATCAACAATGCATACTTTAGCTTTGGTAATAAAGTAATAAAGTATTTCGATAAATAGTTGGAATACTAATGGGAACTGATCCAGCTCCTTATAATGGCAATTTATATCTACATTATTACAAATCCAAATGGATGGAAGAGTTGGCAAAAACAAACTACGCCGCTGCAAGAAGATTCTGCTCACATACTAGAAGATTCATCGATGATCTATGTACTCTTAACAACAAGGATGAGATCAAAAAACATTGGAAAGAAATTGACCCAAAAGAACTCATTTTTTAATAAAGAAAATGAGAGTGACAATAAGGCAACTTTCCTTGATCTTGAAATAGGGATTGACAACAAACAGTGTGTGACAAAGATTTTTGACAAACGAGAACGATTCAAATTTGACATAGTTTCATATCCTGATATCACTGGAAACTAGAGCCTGACCAAACATGTATATTGAAACTGAACCGGGTACTCGGTACACATTACCGATCCCGAACCGTGCACCGTTTGGGTTCAGTATATGCAATTCAAACATGCCATAAATAAACTTAAACATCTTAGAATGCTCATTTAAAGCTTTATTTAAACAGGTGATTGTAGCTGTTACCCTTTGCAGTGGGGCATTATTATTGTTAATGTAATGCAGGTGATTAATGCAACCCATGTGGCGCACTTAATTGCAGAGTAGCTTTTGTTGCATTGTTTAAGGTGTGTACAAGTACGAAAAGCAACCTCAGTGACCTTCTTCTTTAACTTTATTGCCAACATTGACAATGATAACCGAACCCGAACGTTTAGTGACTGTAAAAGCAAAACCCGAGCCGGGCTTCAATCATGAAACCCGGTAAGCTCGGGTACAGTTGTTCGGTTCGGTCAGGCTCTACTGGAAACATTTCAGAGAACCTAGCCTATGGTGTGGTCATTGGACAGGTTTTATGCATTAGCAGAAACACGTCACAAATAAATAAATTTATAAAGAGAATAAGAATATTGATAAAAAAACTATGCCACAAAACCTATGACACCAAAAAGCTATATAAACTCTGTTGAAGTGTTTCCATAGATATGGAGCAATACTGACAAAATAAAACACTCATTCCAAGACACTAATAGATTATATTAATCTGTAGATTTAGGTAGCACTAACATAGAAGTGGTGGTAGGGCGATAGTTGGTATACTGTAAAGTTAACTTAAACCCACCTAGAGATTTTCTGTAGTCTGTCTACAGTCAGAAAGCATCATTCATTGTTGGCTACTACTTTTGCATCACTTGGCATGTCCGTTTGTTCACAATTACATTTTCGAAATCAGGAATCCACAGTGTTCCTTGTGGCAGGGTCAAACAAAGTTGTTCACCAGGTAGTACTGCTGTGGATTCCTTATTTTTATCGATTTTTCAATCCAGGTACTTACTGGTAAATGCACCTTTCCCATTGATTACTATGTTAGTCAATGGACATTCTAATGCTAATTTACATTTTTTACTTCTTCTCCAAAACTGTTTATCAGATTGACTAGCAATGTACCTTAGGTCCGTCTCTACCAAATTGCTTCAAGTGGTCATGCTCCAGTGATTTGGGGATTTTTTTAATGAATTTTTTGTTCTTTTTTTGTGCAAATCTTAAAAAATCTTCTTCTCCTGAATAGCTGACTCAATTGCTTTGATATTACGCAGGAATTCTCCTGGAGACTTTTAGTTCTTATTTATTTATTTTTTTATTTGCATTTTTGCTCTTATTGATTTATTCTCCAGAACCATCACTCAGATTAAGGTGAAACTTTGAAGATATGTCCCGAGTGAAAAGTTCAAATAAAGGTGTACACTAGTTAGTACTGCTCTGGATTCCTGATTTTTGCCATTTTTTTTTTTTTTTAATCCAGGTACTTATCGGTAAATGCACCTTTCCTATTGATTACTAGAAAGCTCAGTGGGCATTCTTATGCTAATTCCCACTTTCGACTTCTCCGCCAATACCGTCATCTGGATTGACTTCAAACTTGGTAGCAATATACCTTGGGTGGGCCTCTACTTAGTTTGTTCTAATGGTCACACTTCAGTGATTTTTCACTTTTTATGAATTTTTTTACTCTTTTTTTTTTTTTTTTTTTTTTTTTTTTTTTTTTTTTTGTGGCAAATCTTAAAACATCTCTGAGACCCCTCACCCAATTGCTTTGATATTACACAGGAACACTGCGTTGGTCTCCTAGTTTTTAATTTGTTCACCAGGTGGCACTGCAATTTTTAGCTCTGCTGACTTGCTTGTCAGGCTGGACTTTCAGAGGCTCAGTTGTCCGTCTCAGTAATACTTCAAAATGTCATATCACTCAGCTTAACCTCAACACAGGTCTATTCAGTTGCAACCTTGATTTTGTAGGACACACTTAGGTCAACTGAACATGGGCTGTTAATGTAGCCCTCTAGTTTTTATATATATTGAGAAAACATCAAAAGTGTATAAGTATGAGGGGTGGCTGAAAAGTTCTAAGCCTAGCTGTGGAAGACCTGTACAAAGTCAATGGTTTTCAGTCCCCTTCCAGGTTTACACACTTTTGCCAGCGATGCTGCAAGGCCTGGATGCGGGTAAAGAAATTTTCTTCAGCCACCCTAAAAAAGTCATTCACAGGGGAAATGACTTCATCATTACTAGGAAAATGGCAACTGGCTTATTCTTTTTTCATTTTGGGAAATATGTGGAAGTCTGACGGGGCTAAATAGGGAGAATAAGGGGGATGGTCATTGAGTTTGAAGCCACAATCACGGATCACTGACATGGCAACCACCGTTTTGTTAACAGGAGCATTGTCTTCGTGGAACAGGACTTCTTTAGTGAGCATTCCCCTTCGCGTAGCTTGGAAAGCTTCTTGCAACTGTCTCAGCAGGTCAGCATAATAGCTTCCATTGATAGTCTGGCCTTTTTAAAGATAGTCAGTCAGCGTGATACCCTTGGAATCCCAAAAGACTGAAGCCATCACCTTTGCAGCAGAAGGAAATGACTTGGCTTTTTTTGTGTGTGTGTGGGTGTGTGTGGGGGGGGGGGATCCCGAATCCAGGTCTCATCCATAGTTACAAATAGGGCCAAACGATCATTGCAATTTGCTTCGAAATGGCATAAATTGTCCTGGGACGCCAGGAATTCGACATGTTTCTGATCCACTCTGAAGAGCTTTGGCACCCATCTTGCAGAAACTTTTGTCATTCCCAGCTCTTTGGTGATAATGTACTCAACCCTCTCATGAGAGATGCCCACAACACTGGCAATATGTCAAGTGGTCAATCATCGATCAGCCATCACCATGTCATGTTTTCAGGAATGGTTGCTGTTGAAGGTGTTCCTGAACATGCGTCATTGCCAAAGCTCTCTTTGCCACGCTTGAATTCCGCAGCCCACTTCGTAACAGTGGAAAAGGAAGGGGCAGGATCCTGTAAAGTGGAGATCATGTCAGCATGTATCTGCGTTGAATTAGCCTTTTCAGTTGCGGGTACTTGATGACTGCCCTATATCCAGTTTTGTCCATTTCTGGTGATTTCAATGGGTAGGTTCACAAGATGGTATGGTACAAAGCCACTAATCACACTACAGTTGCAGTTCTTATGTCTATGATTCATTAAATGATTGTACTTTCTGGTGCCAAAAGTTTGATTCAATCTGGAAGAGATATCTCTCTTAGGTTAGAACTTATCAGCCAGCCCTGGTACATCTTTCGGGGACTTTGAAAAGTGCTACGACAATTGTAAGAGTATATTTCTGCGGGGGTTTACCATTTTACTTCTGATAAAGTACTGAGGTATTCTTGATAGCACATTGTTTGTATTACTTATAGTGAGAGTGTTTATGAAAACAAATATTCTTCATTTCAGCAGCAAATCAGAAGTATGGACTTCAAAAAGAAAACACTTTCATTTGCAGGTGGTCTTAATCTTATTGCCATAGATTCTAAAGCCTTAGTCTGCAACTGTCCTTAGCATGGGGATGGGACTTCATACCCTACCCATGCTAAGGAAAAACTATTGACCTGGTTTAATAATATGGTCTTTGCATGGTCCACTCCCCTATTTCTGATAATTCACGAAATCATCCTCTTAAGCAATTTTTTGTTACAAATTTAAGGATCTCTAAATGGGCGATTATGACAGTACCTCTTTTTTATCATGATTTGTACTGTTTACATTTTTTTAAATCTGCTGACCTAAGGTCATGAAGCTTATAGCATCACTCATGTCCGTCTGTCATTCCCTCCCTCTGTCTGTAAATTTTGGGTTGTGAGTGTGATAACTTTGAAAGTTTTGATGGTAGCCCAATATAACGTTCAGGACTTGTAGGGTGTATGTAAATCTAGGTGTCTTTCCATATTGGTGCGGCCAGCTTTAATATGTAATATAAGGGTCAAAATGTGAAAATCTTGTGAATATTCTAGCATCTTTAATTTTTGGTGGATCTCATGCCAATTTGGTGGGATTGTGTGGGAGGTCAAAGTCGGTAAGTTGCTTATGATACTAGTGGTGCCACATATAATTTGGCAGAAATTATGAGCCATTGGAAAAGTAATTGGATTAGACTTGTCAAATGTACAGGATATATAGAACATGTCCAATGCTAGAATATTATATAATATCGGTGACCTTGACATATTTTTGTGAGGTCACCATGCCTATAAATTTGTAAGAGGTGATTTTGTATTGATAGGGATTAGCATGGAAACCATGGCAAAGAGAATTGAGCCTCCAGATCAAAATTGCACTTGGTTACATAGTACATAAAACTGTACTTGGTGACCTACTTTTTGGATCACTGTGATCCAATTACTATGGAGTTTGGTTCTTGTCCAAATTTATTGTTTTTCTTCAATCACTTGAAAAGTTATAACCTGGTTTCAACAAACAGACCATGTATGGAAAGCTGGATGTGGGTAGCATATTTTGAACAGTAACAATTTTTTAATATGAGTTGAAGTTCAAGGTCAAATGACCAGTTTACATGCTGAAAATAGCTAACTTGAAGCACTGTCCAGCAAGTGAAGGTTCCTTTTGTGAAAATGTTATATTAATAGTAATTGTAAACACTGATTGATTAAAGAAAGTCCCTCCCATCGTGACCAGCAAGGAAACTACATGTACTTTCTCTTCTATATAAAATCAAAGGCACAAGCAAGCACACCCAGGGCTAATTACTTACCTTAGCAGATAAATTAGCATAAACGAACACTAAGGGATACATGTAAGATTATACCCAACCCTGGAGTTTCCCTCAAATCCCGAGTTGGAGACCAGTCAGTTTCAAGCATATAAAATTTGTCATGAAATATACGGGTCATCTTGTGAATGCTCTGCACCCAACAATTTTTGAGTTAGGCCCATATAATGTTTAGAAGTTAAAAAGTACATGTATATGAAAATCTATGTCTACATCAATGTTGGTGGTGCCACCTACATGTATAGTATTATGTAGTACATGTATATAGGTAAAAATGTGAAAATGTTGTGACCCCAATACCATCCACAGTTTTCAAGTCAGCCCAATGTAGCTTTCAGGACTCATAGGGTGTATAAAAATCAAGGTTGCTTTCAATATTGGTGGCGCCACCTGCTTTATTATGCAATATTGGGGTCAAAATGTGAAAATCTTTTGAGCACTCTAGTTTTTGGCGGATCTTCACCAAATTTGGTGGCATTGTGGTGAAGGTCAAAATATCAATTGCTTATGATACTAGTGGTGCCACCTATAATTTGATGGAAATTATGAGCCAAAATTTTGAAAAGTAATTGGATCAGACCTTCAAAATTTACAGAATAGATAGAACATGTCCCATGCTAGAATGTTATGTAATATCAGCAACCTCGGCCTATTTTGTGAGGTCACCATGCCTGTAAAGTTGAAAGAGGTGATTTTGTAATTGCAGGGCGTAGCTTGGACATTAATGGCAATGTCAGGATAGCACCAGGCTCATGGGCCTATTGTACTACATAATGTGGGTGACCTTGATCTTCTGTCCCAAGGTCACTGAGGACATAAAGTGTAGGACGCACTGATTGTTGTCTTGGCACATGCAACAATATCCATCACAGGAATTGCACAAATAAGCTGTGATTACATGTGGAGTGAAGTGCCATCGGGTGGACAAATTATACACTAAAATCACACAAGCTTTATATGTTTAGAAGCCACTTGACAACTCACAACTTTAAAATGAAGATGTAGGTGCAATATAGCTATGGTGCAAGCAGGGCATTAGGCCAATGGGCCTCATGTTTTTTTAAATTAAATATCTGAATTTTTTGTTTTTTGTCTTCAATTGCAAAGTTTTGTCGAGCTTTCTCTCAAATTTGTGAAAGTTTCCAACTAAAACCAAATTTCATACAGGAGATGTTTTAAAATACATAGGATACATTGATCACAGTGTGGCATCTATGCCTATGGTCTCTTGGCAAGTTTACCCTCACTCTGACTCTTCATCTTTAATCTGTGCCTAGACATCGCTTCAACTTTTTCAGTTTTTTTCATGTTATTGTTGATGAAATTGCATCTGAAGTGTGGTCTATAAAGTGAAATGGTACGATTTACAAGGACCATTGGTACAAGCCAATAGTACTATAGACATGAGCACATGCAGGAGCTGGGGTATGCTGCCTGGGGACTGGGCTCTTATCTTCCAATAGCCAGCTTGGTATTAGCACAGACACTGCTGTAAAATTTATGCTCTAACTATTTGCACCACAAAATTTGGATGATCCGATGGGAATGTATGTTATTTTGGTCCTGGAGATCGAATAATGGCCATATATTTTGGGGGCTTCCAAATCAGCTGGATAACATTTTGGGCACAAAAGTGCATTTGATACTATTAAAATTGAATATTGCAATCCATCAGGTTTATATCTGGTGACAAGGAAGAGGCTGATTGATCGAGAGTGGGGATGGAGGAAGTGTTGTTGGGATGGACTCAAATATTGCTTCCGTTCCTGGCTTATCCTCCTGCTAAAATAAATTCTGCCATTTTGCTTCTGAATTGAATCAATTTTTGCTTTAAATTGAGTCAATTTACTGAGGACAATCTTAGAAAACCCAGAGGATTCCAAGTTGGTAGTTGTTAGGTTGCGGGGAATTGGTGACATTCTGAGAGCATATGGACACTGTACTTGTCGTGTAGCCCAGCACAACATGACCAATCCTGTCTGATGGCATTTTACTCGGGTATAGCCGGATGAACAGCGGGGAATTATGGTTACCGTGGTCACTAACTGGTATCTTAAAGAGTGACAGATGCGTGAGAATAACAGACTGGTCAACTTATATTAGTTGTCACAAGAAGAAGCGAGGCAACAAGGTTTGTCGTGCAATTTAGTTATTTTTTTTCCTACTCTGAAAGCATTAGCCATCAATATTTCCCATCAAAACATTGGTCTTTGCAAGTACTGTGCCTGTGGCAGGCTTTTCTATGTAGTTATCTACATGAAGCCCCCCAAGTATGTATGCTCTGCGAACTATTTCTGTGAACGTACATGTCATCCAGAAAAATATCTTTGAAAAGAAAGATAAGTTTGTCTGCTTCATGTACAGACATAGAAATAGCATAGGATGAACAAAAACACTTGTGGCTAAGGGCGTTCATCATATTTCTGCCAGACGAGGAGATGCTTGAGTAGATTTTGCAAGTGGCACTCTTACAAATGTGTCCTGCTTGCCTGTCAACATGTTTATGATCATGAAGCAAGAATATTGTCACCGTCGCGAAGCCCAGGCTGGCCATGATGTATCAGCCCATGCAGGTACAGATAGGGCATGTTATTGTGACACTGGGGGATGGACCTCCCTTGGCAGGCTAAAGGCTCCTTGTTGATTGGATGAAAGAGTCTGCAGTTATGTAGTTTAGATCTGTACACGCAGAGGCAAATACATCCTAGCTATACTCTGGGGGAAAATGATGAATGTCATGAGAAAATGGTTTCTCATCCTTGTTAGATTATAAGAATCAGTGTAAAGGACATGTAGCAGTTTTTGATGATCTTTCATGACAGAGTGGTGTATGTGTTGCAATTTTTCTTAATGGCTATAGTCTCTCAAAATATACTAAAACCGTCTGGCACTTCATCAAGTTAGACCATATGTTGTGACGTTAAAAGCTTTATAATTATACTGAAAAGTTATATTTAGGTTTTACAGCTTTTGATGTAACTAAATATCAGACCAAATAGGAAATGTATGTCACTGTATTTAGGTAATTTTGTGAAACCAATACAACCCAGTAAACACAGTGTATCAGAAAGTTAAGCAGAGTGCAGTGTCTGGCTTTATACAATGCAACTTGCCACACTATAGTAATTAACAGAGATCTGAGCTTTCTAACATGCTGTAACTTTTTATTAAAGTGTGTGTGTGTCAACACACACTTTTCTGTTCTTCCAAAAATTCTCTCTCTCCTCTCTCTCTCTCTCTCTCTCTCTCTCTCCTCTCTCTCTCTCTCTCTCTCTCTCTCTCTCTCTCTCTCTCTCTCTCTCTCTCTCTCTCTCTCTCTCTCTCTCTCTCTCTCTCTCTCTCTCTCTCTCTCTCTCTCTCTCTCCTCTCACTCTCTCTCTCTCTCTCTCTCTGTATTTTACTTTACCAGCAAATTTGTCTGACACCTTTCTCGGGACACTATTAAACATAGAAACTCCAAACTTGGCATGATTGTACCTCCACACAAGGAGTTTGACACTTTTATACAGAGGAATGAAGGTGTTTAAAATTATGAAAATTAGGGCATTTGAAATTTTAAATTTTAATATCTTCAAAAATATAATAGATAGAGATGTCATTCCAACTTCTAGGGGGTTACTGACCAGTGCGCATCTAATGAATTAAAACAAAAGTTGTAGCAATTTAAATTACACTGATTAGCAGCATTTAAAATTTTAAAACTTAAATATCTTCAAAACTATTATAGATAGAGATGTCATTTCAACTTCTACTCGGAGGTTTTTAACCATTGCGCACCTAATGAATTAAAAATAAAAGTTGTAGCAATTTATTATGCTAAATCGCACCATTACAAATTTTAAATCTTGAATAACTTCAGAGCTATAATAGATAGAGATGACATTCCAACTTCTACTCCTGTCTTATGGAATAATTGTACATTGCATACCAATATGCTTTGAAAACACACACGCTGATTTGCTATACAGCAAATCGTCTTTCCTAGTTAAAGATGTGTTTTCAATAATTATGTATGAATTCAGTAATGGGGACACCACTCACCTGTTTAGGAAGGAGTCAATGTGTTTTATGTTCGAAATGAGTGTGACTCGAACCTGTAACCTTTGGCACCAGTCACCTAGCTGAAATGGGCAATGCACATATCCACTCGACCAAATCCCCATTCTTAAAATATAATGGTTCAATGGAGGTAGTTATGTGTGGGTGCCATATCAGCATGATTATGCAGTACAAGTACTGAGTTGGCATTTGTTTCTGGAATTGGGGACTTAAATCCACCAGCATTAAGGAAATGCTGAAAATATATTTCATGTTTGGAACGAGTGGGACTCGAACCTGCAACCTTTGGCACCAGTCGCCTTGCTAAAATGGTAATTCTTAAAAAAATGAATGGTTCAATGGAGGTACATGTAGTTATGTGCGAGTGCCATATCAACTTGGTTATGCAGTCTAAGTGTTGAGTTGGCATTTATGTCCAGAATCGGGGACTTAAATCCACCAGCATTTACAAAATGCCGAAAATATAATGTGACAAAATCAAGATGGGATTGCCACTTGAACTTGCTGCCATACAAATGCTATTCCAACCATCAAAGAAGGCATATGCTCATATGCTCTCATATTGGTATAGCATTAATACAGACAGTATCTAGAACTGCATGTAACAAGTATATGATGGAACTACCAGTGTGTCTCTCCTCCCTCTCTTTCTCTCTCTCGTTCTCTCTCTCTCAAATTGTCACATGATATACACTTGTCTAGGAGAGTCTTTAATTTAATTTGATTTTAACTCAGCATTATGATTATTCCAACCGTCATCTGCAGATGAACTGTGGGATAGCTTGCTAAGATTCTTCTGGCTGATGTGGTAGCACATAGGTTTGGCTTACTGGGCTCAACAAGGCCATGGGAAATTTGTGTATGTATTAATACATACAATTACATACATACACACACATATACAGTAGTCTGTCTCTTTAGAGACCACTCCTAGGCCACATGACAGGTGGTTTTCAAGGCAGATGGTCTGTCATAAAGGGTAAAGTAACATTGGAAAAATACGGTTTGGGGAGTTTTACAAAGTGGTTTGTCATCTGAGGTCGGTCTCACTGAAGGGTCTGTCAATGTCTAACATATTAACATATATATTGTTATACAAAAGAGCAGCACAAGTAGTTACAAACATTATGAAATATATGTATAATGTGGTAAAAGGTCAAGCTTCGAGGCAAGTAAAAAGCTTCAAACTAAAGTGGCTGTGTGTAGAAGCTTACTCTGATGCCTTGCATTTGTGGTGATAGCTTTTGCGTGTACAATATCTTCTCAAGATACCTGATGAAGGGAGTGATTTGACGATACTCTTGTGATGTCAAAACTACTGAAATCCTTTAATATGTAGCAATGTTATCATTATAGGACATATAAACATGCATCTTTTGGATTAAAATGGGACCTATCAAAAGAAAATTTCTATCATGGATTTCATGAAAAGGTCTGAGAGATAAACCACTCTACCATATGGTAATGTATCCTGTATACTTAGGCAAAAAATTGAGGTACATTCCATTAATCTTGTACCTACAAGAAGTAGTATTGTGGCTGATTGTTAGCACATGATCCAGATTTATTTTGTTTGTGACATTTCTGTGTTTGTTTGATGTGATAGTGCATAGGGCAGTGTGAATCAATTTCATAGAATAGAAGCAGATATCCTGGCCTGACAGATGCTGTCATTGTTAAGGGGTCTCCTATAGGAGTTGGCACATCGGATGAGTCATAATACATATAATAGAACCACATTAGGTCTCATAAATGCAGTATATTTCTTTTTGTTCCTGACACTCTGAAGCACAAATGGAATATATACATGTAAAAACTGACTAATCAGGTCAGCTGTCCACCAGCAGATAAGTGTTCTTCTCTAATCCCTGTCGTGTTTCTCGATTCTGTCTGTGACAAAGTCAGTCTGCCTGTGACAGGCCTGCAGCCTATGGTGTCACAGAGGCATTGATCCTTTAGCTCCACAGGTCCTCAGAGCTACAAATGAGAGCATTAAAGGCAGTTTTATGATTTGAAAGATTCACTGTGCCCCAGTAGAAAGTGTGTATCTTTTGGCTCGGTCAGATGTATTCTTGTGATAGCTGTTTCAAGTTTGTGGAAGAATCAATATGCAGGCACAGCAGTAAGTGTGTGGAAGCTCCGAAAGTCTGCATGCAATCAGTGCTACCACTGTCAAGGCTGCCACATGCACTGTCAGGTAAAGGGATAGCAATTGTCTAGGACAAAATGGCAAAATAATGGCTGACACACTTGATTTGATTGAGGTATGATCTCCATTCATGACGCGGGCAACAGGAATTGCATATATCAAAAGATCAGGGATTGTGTCATCTTAGGAATTGGTTTGTCCCAACATCATCCCTACAGTTGCCAGTTCTCAGCAACAGCCTCAAGTAGAGTGGCTCAGACAAGCTTAAGGCTTGTTATCAAGATTACACCAATCAGATACAAGTGTCTGTGACCAGGGCAGTGGACCGGGATAGTTCAAAGGTCACTGGGAGTAGTTGATGTCCGTACCAAAAGATGTCACTGCTATGCTTGAAGGAATTTGACCAGGTACCTGGATAATGCATGGTTGGAGCTTATGGTCTAGAGAAGGTAAGGTTCCTTTTGCGTGTAAACAATAGCATCCAAGTGCTCTTCCATTTCCTTCACAATGACAATTGATGAACCAATCAGTCTTGGACTCTGCGTGTTGTGGCAGTGAGTTAGCCGATAGTTGCATCTCTCTCAGACACTTCCCCTCCCAGTTGTCGTGATGTCACTCAAGCTGCATGCACTTTATGCACCAATCACTTTCAGATTTGCTGGCTTGTACTGTTTGTTGGCTAGAGAGGACCAGGCTATCAGACTGAGGTCTATACCTTGTTGTCAACTTAGATATTCAGCCATGTAAGGTAAACTGGCCTCAAAGAGGTTCTCATAGGATGGGAAAAAAATGTATTTTGTGCATGGAAGCTTGGCACACAAGCTACAGACAGCGGTGTATGTCCCTGTAACAGTTCATAATGACTCATGCTGTCAGGTCAAATGTACAGCATTTCTGTCAGGAAAACTGATGGAATTTGTCAGAGTACATTGACATTTAACCTTTCCCCTTTGAATTAAGACTGAGTCAACAGCTTTCCTCGGCATGGGTTGGGCACTTAGTGCCCAACCCATGCCGAGGAAAGCTGTTAACCTGGGTCATGTTGCCTTGACAGGTCTGATCTTCAATTCTCAGTCAAATTGTTTTTCATTGCTGTTGAAACCAGTTGAACGCTGAAGCAGACGACATTTGACCACCAGCCAGTTTTGGCCGGTTTAAGGGGGAAAGAGTTAATTGCCTCCATCACGCGGTTGATTTGTAACATGTAGTTTGATGGTTTTGGAAGGGTGTCTAGATGCATAAATTGTTAAATGGCATGTGGCTTCATAATTTCAAGTTTTCGGGGTCATTCCAGTTTGTGTTGTGCCCTTAAAACTTGTGTCTTCTTTAGAATGTTAAAGGGTTAAATGCATTAATGAATCTTGTACAGGTGTATTGCACCCTTGAAAGTTGATGTATCTTACTCTTGTGTATAAAAAGGTTGATGGCATAGATCCAGGAAAATAGTATGTGTTGCACCCTTGAAACTTGTTTTGTCTTACTGTACAGTATGAAGGTTACAGACCACAGTTGTGATTGGCTGGTTGCGCATCCCAACGGAGATAGTCTGTAATTGTGAAAATATTGTGTTTTCAGCATGCTGTAGCTTCTGTTTAAATAAAGTTAGCCAAGTCAGGTTTGCTGCATCATGAAGTTGCATCATTGGTGGTCACATGTAGGTCCCCTGTCTACCAGGCCAGGTGAGAACTATATGGTGTGGAAGGACAATTATGTGATCCTGGCCAGACCCCATTTCATACACTTGTATAAAGCTGACATCCAGGTGTTGTTTTGTATTTCAATTATCAACAATTAATGAGCTGGGAATTATATGACAAATCCATCCATGTTCTTCTGACATTTTTATCTATTAAATGCTGTTCACGAAGTTTTAAAATACCAAAATGCTAATTCTTTAGACTGAAAAATGCTAATATGAAAAATAGAAGGATTTATAAGTGTAGTCTGTTGCCTAAAAGGGTTAAATTTATTAACTTTTTGAGTATTGATGCTTATTGTGAGTTTCACCTTTAAAGTTGTTTTATGTGTGGCAGTCTGTGAAAATGTTACACTGTGTGACTTAACAACAGGGATGCTAGCTGCATGTGCAGGTTATGTTTCATGCTCCCAGTATTCATAAAAATTGGAAAATAATTATGCAAGAGCCATTAGGCTACCTTAATGTGCTGCTGTGCCATATTCATTATAATAAACACACAGTCCTCTTAGGAAGAGTAAATTACATAATATGCCTGAAAAAGTGGCATTGGACTTCATTTGGACATGAAAATTTGCATTATCACTGAGGAACTATGTTTTTTTCTTTAAAAAATGGGGAGGATGCATCTTTGTTAGGGCATATGTCATTAATGATCTGATGAATGTGGTACATTAAATGCATGTTAGTATGTTTCTAATAAGCAATGTTTTTAACACAGCTGACTTATCAGTCAGCTGAGCTTTTGTGAGGGTTCGTCGTCCGTCCGTCATCCGTCTGTCCACAATTCACATTTTCGACTTCTTCTCAAAAAACGTCAGCCAGATCCACTTCAAACTTGGTGGGGATGTGCCTTGGGTGGGTGTCTACCAAGTTTGTACAAATCGTTATGGTTCAGTGATTTTTGGATTTTTTATGAAGTTTTTTGTTCTTTTTTGGGCAAATCTTAAAAAAATCTTCTTCTCTGAAACGACTTACCCGATTGCTTTGATATCACACAGGGACACTCCCTGCGACTCGTAGTTCTTAATTTGTTCACCAGGTGGCGCTGCAATTTTTTCTAATTTTTTATGAATTTTTGTGTGTTATAGCTATTTTCGACTTCTTCTCCAGAACTGTCACTCAGATTAAGCTGAAACTTGGTGGGTATGTTCCTTGTAGAAGGGTCAAACAAAGTTGTTCACTATGGGGGAATTCTGCAGATTCCTGATTTGTAACAGTTTTTTCCATTCGGGTACTTATCGGTCAATGCAGCTTTCCTATTGATTACTATGGAAGTCAATGGGCATTCTAATGCTAATTCACATTTTCGACTTCTTCTCCAAAACCGTCATCCAGATTAACTTCAAACTTGATGGCAATGTACTTTAATTGGGTAGGTTTCTACCAGGTTTGTTCATATGGTCATGCTATAGTGATTTTTGGAATTTTTATGAATTTTTTTTTTTTTTTTTTTTGGGGACAAATCTTAAAAAATTTTCTTCTCTGAAACCGCTCACTCAATTGCTTTGATATCACACAGGGATACTCCCTGGGACTCATAGTTCTTAATTTGTTCACTAGGTGGCGCTGCAATTTTTTCTATTTTTTTTTAATGAATTTTTGTGTGTTATGGCTATTTTTGACTTCTTCTCCAGAACCGTCACTCAGATTAAGCTGAAAGGTGGTGGATATGTTCCTTGTAGAAGGGTCAAACAAAGTTGTTCACTAGGAAGCAATGCTGTGGATTCCTGCTTTTTAACGATTTTTTTTCAATTCGGGTACTTATCGGTCATTGCAGCTTTCTGATAGATTACTATGGAAGGCAATGAGCATTCTAATGCTAATTCACATTTTCGACTTCTTCTCCAAAACCGTCATCCAGATTGACTTCAAACTTGGTGCGGATGTACCTTGGGTGGGTGTCTACTAGGTTTGTTCCAATGGTCATGTTCCAATGATTTTTTAAATTTTTTTATGATTTTTTCAAAAATCTTCACAAAAGTTTTAATAGGAAAGTTTAACATGTGAATTTCTTGTAATGGTTATAACTTAAATAATTTTGGCCAGATTGACTTCAAACTTGTTGGGGATGTGCCTTGGGTGGATGTCTACCAAGTTTGTTCAAATGGTCACGCTGTATTGATTTTTTGATTTTTTATGAATATTTTTGTTCTTTTTGGGGGAAACCTTAAAAACTCTTCTCCTCTGAAACAGCTCGCCCAATTGCTTTGATATTATACATTGACACTCCCAGGGACACTTAGTTCCCAATTTGTTCACCAGGTGGCACTGCAATTTTTTTCTAATTTTTTAATGAATTTTTTGTATGGTTTTGCTATTTTTCACTTGCTCTCAGAACCGTCCCTCCGATTAAGCTGAAATGTGATGGATATGTTCTTGTGGAAGGGTCAAACAAAGTTGTTTACTAGGTGGCACTGCTTTGGATACCTGACTTTTAAGGATTTTCAATATGGGTAGTTATTGGTCAATGCAGCTTTCCTATTGATTACTATGTAAGTGAATGGGCATTCTAATGCTAATTCACAGGACAAGTGACACGGAATTTACTGTTTACTTGATAACTTGAGATCTGTTTTGAGTTAGTACTGTGATGCTGCACATGTTAATGTTTCTTTGTGAAGGTCATGCTTGACAGTACATGAATGACCTTGACCTGGTTTCTGGGGTCACAGTGCAACATACATGAATTTTACTCTTCACTATAACTTGAGAATTACTTGAACCTTGATGTTGCACATGTTAGTGTTCTTCTACAAAGGTCAGACTTACTCAGAACATGGTTGACCTTGATCCTTTCCCAAGGTCACAGAGCTGCAAGTGTGGTGAATGTCTAGGTCAGCTGAGCATGGGCTGTTCACACAGCCCTCTTGTTATTATTTTGGGTAAATCCTACAACAGATTTTTAAATATGAGTAAAATGGCACTAGTTGTGTCATAATCTATATCAATATACCAGTACAGTCACTCTTTTAAGAACTGGTACATATTTTTGGTTAAGTGCAATCTCAGCTCAGCTGACCCAAAGTAGCAGAGCTTGTATGCTCCATCATATCCTTCCATGGATACATTTCATGTTTGGAATAAGCGGGACTTGAACTTGCATCCTTCGGTACCAGTCACCTAGCTGAAATGGGAAACTCACACATCCACTCCACCAAATCCCGATTCTTAAACTAGAATGGTTCAATGGAGGTAGTTATGTGTGAGTGCCATATCAACATGATTATGCAGTAGATGTATATTTACTGAGTTGGCATTTATTTCCAGAATCGTGGACTTAAATCCACCAGCATTAAGGAAATGCCAAAAATATCTATTTTATGTTTGGAATGAGCAGGACTTGAACTTGCATCCTTTGGCACCAGTTGCGTAGCTGAAATGGGAAACACATATATCCGCTCGACCAAATCCCCATTCTTAAAAAAGAATGGTTCAATGGAGGTTGCTATGTGTGAGTGCCATATCAACACGGTTATGCAGTATTTGTACTGAGTCTGCATTTATTTCCAGCATTGGGGACTTGAAATCACCAACATTAAGGAAATGCTTAAAATATATATTTCATGTTCAGAACGAGTGGGACTCAAACTTAATGAAATGGGGAACGCACATATCCACTTGACCAAATCCATAAACTATTTTTGTAAACATGATACAGCCCACAGTTGTCAAGTTAACTCCATATGTCTTTCAGGACTCAAATAGGGTGTAAAACTCGTGGTACAGTTTGATATTGGTGGCACCACCTGTAGTATTTTAATATGTTGTAGGCTTAGCCTAAGATGCGAGCGTCAGCATTACAAAGTATCGATAATAATGTCGGTGGATCAAGCAGTAGCACCTGGTCGTTAGGTCCATTTAACGGCCATTTACTAATTCAGTCTAGAGGGGCGAGGCCATAGTACCTTGGACAGCTGAATGAAATTATCTGCTGTATAGCCTTTCTTTTTGTTAGACACTGTTCCACAAATTTAAGTATTATTCCCAAGATCTTTGTATCGCCATTGAACAAGTGCCTTATGCTGTGGCAGAGACGTAGTGCATATGGAGAGTGATTGTTGGATTCTCGCACGACAACACCAAATCTGAGCAGGGTTTGGCAACATGGGGTTTTAGGCCCCCTGGGGGATAAGTGTGACTGGAAGTTTTGATCTGCAAGGCCCCGAGAAGCGACCTGTTGACAGCACAGTGTGCAGATATTAGTAAGGCGAGATGCAACATACCCAACAAATACTACATAATTTGGGATGTTAATTTAGGTTACACTCACACCTGTCAAGGTTTTCTATTCCGTGGAAACCCATTTCCAGCCCCAGAAGTATGTTTGCCAGGTCCACATTCCATCGAGGTTTTAACAACGCAAGTTGGTCAATCGTTATCATTTATTACACTCTATTGACAACGGTTTCTGAACAGTTATGAATTATTGACATCATTTCCATAAAGGGTGGTAAGTTTAAGACTTGGGTGTCAATAAATCTGTGGAAATTACCCGGGATGCATAAAAAAGACAATGGTTGCACCCATGTGCGCATGTGCAGTAGGGGGTGACGAAGAAAATGAATTTCATTGGCTAGATACTGAGTACACTTCTGATTGGATAATTTACCATTCTGTTATATCCTATATTCACATGTGTTTATGGTAAGAGTTTGTTGATGCTTGCTACAATATATAGGCCCAAAAGTGAACATCTGTAAATTGTTTACACAATTACTGGCCACGTATGTGGCTGCAAAATCGTCCCATAGGATTTTTAACACAGTGTTTGTTTTGCACTTATGGGGCCTCAAAGTTCCTGCCACCAGACATATTGGGTTCCTAAGGTTTAGCTCTCTATAATTCCAAAACAAACACTGTGTTAAAAATCTATGGGATGCCATTTTAGCCGCATGTTGGGAGTAATCTAGTGAAAACAGATTAAAATTTGGTTAAACCAGTAAGAAGTTATTTCCATATTTGGATAACCATTTTTCATTGAAATTCAAGATAAAAGAAATGGTTGTTTATGCAACACTTAGCACAAATTTGTCATGGTGTTTGTTTATTCACAATCTGCTGTTGATAACCTTTTCAAAAATGCATACTTTGCATATGTCTACATGAATACTTTTCTCTTTATTTGACCAGAAATGGGACAGCAGGCAGATTTTACCGGGGCATGGCCATTTCACCTTAATTCAAACAAGTGTCATAGGCATAAAAAAAAAACAACACATTACACTCATTATTGTGACAATACTATTAGGATGAAATTACAAAATTTTCAAAGGATATGTGTCAATCATTTTGGAAACTGAGTATGAAACAGTTACTGATATGTCTGCTGTATGACATACAAAACTAGCCTCATCATAAGGCCATAGGCCTTGTTTTTATGCCCTTTGCCTGTGCTTGGGGGTGGGGGATGGGTAATCATTGCAGTAACATGGAAATACACCTGAATCATGCAAGTCACTGAAGTACCAGGCAATGCAGGCACCCATACACATGCACTGATGCTGATTTAAAATATGAAGCAATTTTTATGTAGTACAATAAATATATTTGCCTTGACAGTTCAAGCAGCATGGTAATTCAGGTGCATCTTTAGTAGTTAGTTGTTTTCATTAAGCTGGACAGCCTTGTGATAAAGATGCAACCAAACCATGACGGAGCCCTTTCCTGGTTACCATACAATGGAGTCAGTATAATTAACTTTCCTTGCTGTGGGCAGGGTGCCAAGCATGCAGCTAGTGCCAAGGAAAGTTGTTGAGCTGAGGCATGTACTTCTTAGCGTTTTCATAGTTAATTCTGATTCAGAATGTTTTCTTTTGATAAGCAGTGCATGTGAAAAGAATGCTTGCTGTGACATATGATCTGGATGCATTAGGCAGTTTGAGCACCAAAGTTGATCTGCGTTCTGTGCACACAATACAGTAGTCCCTCCTTTGAAAGACCGCCCTAGTGCCACCCAAAAGACGGTCACATAAAGCAGGTGGTCCCTCAAAGGAGGTATAAATAACATGAAAAGTACTACAGAAAGACGTGACAACTGTGGTCTGTCAAAGGAGGTGGTCTCCCAAAGGAGTGGTCTTTTAAAGGAGGGACTACTGTACTTGTATCTGATGATAATTATGACACAGTTGGATGAAATCGTACATGTACAGTGTTACTAATAATAGCTGTCCTTTGTGGGGCACATTTTTGTCTCGCAAGCATAAGCTGTTGGCAAGACTATGCACTTACTTTCCGGAAGTTAAACACGAGGAGCCTCCCCCCGACATGTTTCGCCCTCCTCGGGCTTCCTCAGGGGTAAGGGAGGCGCAGGGATAAACTTTATTTGCGACTACAGTGGTAACTCTTTTGGGACACCGCCCCTACGGCGGGTCAAAATGCAGTCTCTCAAAACAGGTGGTCTTTCATTAGAGGTACAATAACATGGAAAAGATAGTGCAGTGTTCTGAGACAGCGGTCTTAAAAAGATATGCGGTCTCTCACTGGAGGGGTCTCTCAAGAGAGGTACCACTGTAATACATTCAAAATGAGGTGCCTATTCCTGTTGTGTTCACACCTCTGTATCGTTGGTTCGATCCCGAGCCCAAGTGCGGCACTTACCTGAATGCTGGTTGCCTATCGCATAATTACTTTCCAGACGTCCTTCCATGTGTCTGTCCATCCATTCAATAAGGCAGCTTTCCTTGATCTTGAAACAGGGATTGACAACAAACAGTATGTGACAAAGATTTCTGACAAACCAGAACAATTCAAATTTGACATAGTTTCATATCCTGATATCACAGGAAACATTCCAGAGAACCTAGCCTATGGTGTGGTCATTGGACAGGTTTTACGCATTAGCAGAAACACATTACAAATAAGTGAATTTGTAAGGAGAATAAGAATATTGATGAAAAAACTATACCACAAAATCTATGACACCAAAAAGCTATATAAAACTCTGTTGAAGTGTTTCTATAGATATGGAACAATACTGACAAAATACAACACTCAGTCCAAGACACTAATAGATTGTATTAATCTATAGATTTAGGTAGGGCTTACATAGAAGTGGTGGTAGCTACCACCACTTCTATGTTAGCCCTAGGGTGATAGTTGGTATACCATAGAGTTAACTTAAACCCACCTAGAGATTTTCTCTAGTCTGTCTACAGTCAGAAACCATCATTCATTGTTGGCTCCTCCTATTTCATCACTTGGGTGTACAGGTGACTATAGTCCATTACCTTAAACTTCACTTCACATCATTGTTAGTACAGTGTAACATACTAGAGACCCTGGAATAGTCCTCTAGGGATGTAGCTCCTCTAGGGTTCGGCATACTGACCCTAGGAGACTTTATGCACCTCACCAGGCTAATGCTGAAGTGGAAGGAACTGTTAGTGATCCAGGAGGTAATCCAAACCTTCTGCTGGGGATCATGGAGTTGAATCTGTCAAAGCTTGCAAAAATGGACGATGCAAGTTTGTCCTCAATTTGTTGAAAACAACACTTTTACTAGTTATACAACTAGAAGGTCATACAAAGTAAAAAAATACAAGAAAAAGCTAACACTCAACACAGAAAACTTTACTAGTTATACAACTAGAAGGTCATACAAAGTAAAAAAAAATACAAGAAAAAGCTAACACTCAACACAGAAAACTCGGTATACCTATTAACCTGTGACAATTGTTCATGTCAGTATGTAGGTGAAACTAATCAAAAACTCAATGGAAGATTTAATGATCATGGGAATAGAATGAAGAATCCAAATAAAAGGTCCAATTTTACAATTCTTGTGGATTATTTCAACTATGGGCCTTGCAAAAGCAAAACATTTAAAGATCAAATCATAGAAACAATACAAAAACCAGGGAAATATTCTAATGGTAAGGTAAATAAAGAAACAGCTAGCCTTAGAAGAGACAGAGAGAAGTTTTGGATCAGAGAATTATGAGCAGTGTATCCATATGGGTTGAATAATCGTTGTGATGAGAAGATGGATCAAAGGACAGCTGAAGATAAAATCTATGACATACAAACACAGAGACAGATCCAAAGCATACAAAGATCACCTGACTGTGCAATTTGTTCACAGTAAACTCAAGGAGATTACAAGTAATGATAATACATACCATGTCAACATAACTTTACCACAAAAAAAAAAAGAACTGAAACAACTAGGGCAATTACTAAATGAACATGTAATCGCAGAAGATGGTCCTATAACAGATAGGATTGTCAACTTAGTTGAAGATGTGATACAACATACATGTAAATTAAAACTCAAAAAGAAATCCCCCAAAAGGAAGAACAGGAACTTAATCCAGTGATAATATTGTATGAAAACCCAGCAATAGGTTACATTAGTCTACAAAGTATTTTAAAACTCAATAACATCGAAGACTCAATTAACAGTCATGTTCAGGTTAATATTACTGTTACTTACAAATATACTAACAACATTCGCAACAAAATCTTCAACTACGATAAGATTATGAATAAAGGTGACTTGGACATCTGGGATATGAACAACCAAATGTGAATGTAATTCAACATCCAAAGAATACATGGATTAACACCACAAACATGTTATCACAGGAGATGTAAGTATTATAAAAAATAAGAAACTAACACAGTTGCTGCAAAGAGGACCAAACCATAGAGAAAGACATAGCATCAACTTTAGGAAAGCAAGGAGAGAAATCAACAAAGGATTCAATAACTTCATTGGGGAAAGAAGTAACAAGAAAAGAATCTGCAAGGAAGAATGTAATGGATGGAAAATCAGAATCATGGAGAAAGTTGAGGAGAAAATCAAGTTCTGGAGGAATGGACCTCTTCAGAAATGGAGACAAACAAAACAAGTACTTCTAGATAATAACTGCAGCAAAGAATTACTTGATCTAGATAACTAATTTGTCATAACACCTATTGACCAAGCAAGTACATGTAATAACATTGCACTTACTTGCAAGACATACTATATCAACAACATACTGCAAGAATCAGATAGTGAAACTTATCAGCAAGCAGAATCTACTGAAGCAATCATTGATGAAGATGTAGACAAGAACAAAGGTTTGAAGTGTGTTTTCCAAATGAACATAGGAAATTACTGATCATCTATGCAATTGTCAAAATGCACAAGAAACATGTCAAATTTAGGTATATTACCACAGCAAAGAAGTGTGTTTCAAAGCAAGTTGCTAAGATACTAACTAAAGTTCTGAAACTTGTTCAAAAATTCCATACTAATCATTGTGAAAGAGTTCATACATACAAAAGACTTAGTGTAAATAAGATGTGTATCACTGCACGTACCACGGATATCTTACAGGACATAGATAAGATCAACAAGAAGGAAGGTGCCAAATCTATCCAAACCTTTGATTTTTCAACATTGTGTACAGAGACATCACTGTCACACTTCATTGGTTACATCATGCTTGAATGAGCATTGTAGAAAAACTTCCAAGTGGCTTGAATCATGCTGGCAAGACATTCATGCCCCCTGGGCATGGCTGTGGTTGAAAAATTGTTACATTTTTATGCATTTTTACTTCTGCAGAATACAGTAGAGGCATTGATGTAAATACAGTGGCCACCATCTTAGAAGACTGGCCTAAGTGTACCAGAAATGTAGCCATCTCTTGAGGAGGGAACAGAAATGAAAATGCCATACTTGCTGCAGGGAGAAGTGGAATCAGTTGAGAGTGGTCTTTTGCAAGGGGATGGGTGCCTGGGGCTTATAGGAGGGGACCTTTATATCTGAAGAAAGGTATAAACATTTGATGGTGACAGATAGTTGGTGTGGGAGTCCCAAGATGGGCAAACTAATGAATTTAAAACAGACAGATTAACAACAGTCTAAAGTAACTTCTGCAGTTAAATTTGGTCTGATGCAACACAATCAAACTAAATTTGTCCAGTCCGTCTGATGGTACGGGGACACGTATTCCCAGTATGTGGTGAAATGAAAGCAATTGCAGTAGGAAAACAACATATAATGTGACTTATTGGAGTCTTCTACAATCTACCTCCTGACACATGGCACATCCATAGGGGGACGATGATTAGACATAGGTGTTGTCTGGGATTGGATGAGAGAAGCAGTTTTTTTTTCTTGGTCTCTCTTGAGTTGGGCAGATTTCTTGAGGGACTCTGGATGAGAACTTGCAAGACTTCTGTGTGTGATATCACTGAGCAACCAGTTACAAAAAACACTGTTTTTTTTTTTTTTGTGTCTGGTGCCTTTGTGTCATATTCGTACTGCTGAACCATTGCAGAACATGTTTGTTGACATCACATCAAGCCAAAGAGGAACAAAATGCTGGCCACATACATGTATGTACTGTATATATTGGTCCCTATCTCCCAAGGTCATTCACAGGAAAAACAATTGGTCTCCAATGACCACACCTATGATAGACCACCTGTCTTCAATGACCATTCCTATGATAAACCACCTGCCTTCAATGACCCCTCCTATGATAGACCACCTGTCTTCAATGACCACTCCTATGATAGACCGCCTGCCTTCAATGACCACACCTATGATAGACCACCTGTCTTCAATAACCACACCTATGATAGACCACCTGCCTTCAATGACCACACCTATGATAGACCACCTGTCTTCAATGACCACTCCTATGATAGACCACCTGTCTTCAATGACCATTCCTATGATAGACCACCTGTCTTCAATGACCACACCTATGATAGACCACCTGTCTTCAATGACCACACTTATGATAGACCACCTGTCTTCAATGCCCACACCTATGATAGACCACCTGCCTTCAATGCCCACACCTATGATAGACCACCTGCCTTCAATGACCACACCTATGATAGACCACCTGCCTTCAATGACCACACCTATGATAGACCACCTGTCTTCAATGACCACTCCTATGATAGACCACCTGTCTTCAATGACCACTCCTATGACAGACCACCTGCCTTCAATGACCACTCCTGACATACTATCTGTCTTCAGTGACCACTTGTGACAGACTACCAGTCTTCAATGACCACTCCTATGACAGACCACCTTTGTTGCGATAGCGCTTCATCCCAAAAATACCAGCCATAAAGTTTTCCTCACACGCTCATGAAAACAATGACAATGAAGTTTATTTATTATATTTATATTTTTTCCTATTTTTTCGATTTTTGATAATAATTACAAGTGATGCACGATCGCCAAAGAACGTTTTTTCCACATAAATTGCCTTGGTTTAAGGGGGGTGTGATCAATAGAAAGATAAGCGCTAACCACGCCCCCGTTACCTGGCAACCAGTCTATCCCAAAAGCAACAAACAGGAAAGAAAAATAGTCCCTTTGTAAATGTTCATTTATTTGAACAGATAGCTTTACAAAATACAAGATTCGTTCACATTAGGGAAAAAGTATACAAGTAAGTTATTTTTTGGGATAAAATACCCAGAATAACACAATGAATACAAGATTAACGCCATTGCACTTGCACCTCGCACCGCGGATGCATCTCAGACTGATGCGAGCATTGAACAGGATTTAACAGTTTAACGAGGCGCGATCATGTTGAAGGTACAATTTTGAAAGGTGGAGTTGGAAATCATTCCTGCGTTAAAATTCTGGTTGGTTTGCTGGCTTTGTGATATTTCTATCGAAGAAGAGGATGCGGTGGATGTGCAGGTAGGCCTACGTGGGACAACGGTTGATTCTTGGTCACGGGGATGGAGAACAAGAGCAGCGTTCGTAACTTTGTGTGTATCCGCGAGAGGGCGCACAGGATTTATGAATGAAAAGAAAAGTAGTGCCCAATGTACTGGCGTATAAAATTGTGAAGGGGCTGCATAGCTGGCGCGTGCAGACTCGCGTGTAGACGATGTCTTCATGAGATGGTGAGGACAACAACAGTTCCTATTCTTTCAATGTTAAACAATAAAGGGAATATAAATATTTACCACTCTTATCACAGACCACCTGTCTTCAATGACCACTTTTATGACAGACCACCTGTCTTCAATGACCACTTTTATGACAGGCCACCTGTCTTCAATGACCATTCTTATGACAGACCACCTGCCTTTAAAGACCACTCTTATGACAACACCTGTCTGTAAAGACCACTCCTATAACAGAGTACCTGTCTTCTATGAGCACTCCTGTGACCTGTGCAGGATATTGTCAAATACATTACTTTCATTTTCTCTACATCTTGTGTGAAAGATGACATCACACTACCCATTTTGTTTTTGGTTCTCAGTCTGTCTGTCTGTGCCCATTAGTCTACCCATCCATCCATGGTTCCATTAATTCACCATTTATTTGTAAACTGTATCAGATTCTCCAGACTTACCCTTGAAACTCAACATGTACCTTGGCACCATGTTTTGACTTGAATATTTTGTGACCTTGACCTCATTTTTCAAGGTCATAGGACAAATGTATGTGCAATGTTGGATCCATCAGTCAATACTTTGGGATTGGGCCTCTAGTTCATAAATTTGATTTGCTATATCAAGCTTTTTTTATAAAGTTTGTGAGAAATGTTCTACAAAATCATATCAATAATAACAACAGCTTACCTGGTAAAAAAGTTTTCATGTGGCTTGCATGGAACGTAGATTTATTTCAAAGTATATAATTTGAGACAAGAAATTTAATTAAGGAGCTATTGAAGAGAAATGATTGTGTGGCAGACAAAGAAACAAAACAAAAACAAAAGCAAAAACCCAATAACATACCATTAGAAGAAAGAAACTGAATCAAAAGGCAGACTATATATGCTGGCCCTGTATAGGAGGGGAAGAGATGGGTACTGAAAGTAATTGGAGCACAATGGTTGGGCTAAAATTCCCACTTCAAAACCATGGCTTCATCATTTCTGTTTTCTTTGTTGTCTAAAGGATAGAGAATTGATTTATCTTTGAGGTGGGCTTTGTGCATGTTGACAAGGACAGTGGTCCTTCTACATAACACTCCACATAACAGGATGGATTCTCATACAGTTGTCCCTCTCTCACCAGAGGCCACCCTCTTCACAGGTCACCATTCTTGTGCAGAAAGTATGGTATTTCCATTATATTCGCCCCCTTAAGAAAGGCCACCCCTCTTATAAGGCCACTTTTTGGCTGCATTTGGGGTCGCATTATAAGTAAGGGACCACCGTATAACACTTTATCATATTTTTGGTAATGATAGGCATTTCTGATTGCTTTAATATTCCAAAATATAAAGTCACATCCAGTTTTTCCTGCAGTGAGCACACATTTTTTTTCGTCAAGTGGGTGATATGGTTTATATCATGGTTTAGCAATAGAGCCTCGCTTTCATGCTAAAATATGATAAATTCCTTTCCACAGGTTAGCTTCATGTAGTAAGGAGTTTAACCTGGCCTTGGCCAGCCATACCACATGTGGGCTGCGCCCTTATGTGGTATGGCTGGCCAAGGCCAGGTAAAACTGAGTACTACGTTCAGCAAACCTGTGGTAATTAATATTATCATATTCCTAAGATGTTATTAGTAAAGGTATGGCAAATTCTCTACATGCAATATGTGACGTTCAATGAGGGTCATATCTTGCATGCTGCCATAATTGTACAGTTTTACTGTACAATATGGAATTCAGTATGTCATATCAGTACAATTTGTGGTGCCACCTAGCGAGAAAAAAATGACTTTTATCTGTGATAGGGATTATCCACCTGGCAGTGATGCCTGTGATACGTACACTTACATAGAACAGAAGCATCAATAAATAGATGACAATATTTTAATATGCTGTGTGTTTATTTATAGTCAATAGGTCCACCAAGTATACAAGTATGAATATGATAAACATAATAATGCATGGCCTGTTCCATATTAGAACTGGTATCATCACTCCATACTTTCATATCAGTACTCGCTATAGCTCGTACTGATACAAAGTTCTCCATGCTGATACCCGTGCTGATATGGAACAGGCCATGCATTATTATATACATAGTCTCTGCATGGGCTTCACTTGTACTGTTTTTCCCATAACTGCTACAGTGGTACCTGCTGTATGTGGCCACCCTGTCTGACACAAAAAGAGGCCACATACAGCAGGTGACCTGTCACAGTAGTGGCTGCATACAGCAGGTGACCTGTCACAGTAGTGGCTGCATACAGCAGGTGACCTGTCACAGTAGTGGCTGAATACATCAGGTGACCTGCCACACTAGTGGCTGCATACAGCAGGTGACCTGTCACAGTACTGGCTGAATACAGCTGGTGACCTGTCACAGTAGTGGCTGAATACAGCAGGTGACCTGTCACAGTAGTGGCTGAATACAGCAGGTGACCTGTCACAGTAGTGGCTGAATACAGCAGGTGACCTGTCACAGTAGTGGCTGAATACAGCAGGTGACCTGTCACACTAGTGGCTGCATACAGCAGGTACCACTGTATATATGTTACAAATCCATCAGTTATAAGGCAGCATTGGTATACCATGGCAGTGTATGTTAATGAGTGTGTGTAGGCCTATATTAGGTGTTGAAAACATTGACATGTGGTGTTTGGGATACCATATAGTCATCTATCAAAAACCTTGTCTTTTAGCATAGCAAAATTATCAGTTAAAACTTCATGAAAATGCACTGTTGCAGTTTTTGTATATTATTGTTTCTTCCTTCAGTTTGCATGTTTGCTTGTCAGATTTGAGCATTTTTCTTTGCACAGAGGCTAACGATTAAAACTAAGGCAGGATGTACATCTGTGCTTAATACATGGCAGTCTCAGCTGGGAAGACAGATGGTACATTTCACTGCAGTAGATACTAGTTGCTCGCATTAATTGTCATAAAAATTGATCACAATCGTAACAGAAAGTACATGTAATTTTCACTCAAATTACCGGCATAGTACATTGTAGTGACTGCATCATGGAAGAGTGCTGTCATTTAATTTCTATGAAACTTTTTTTCCCTCTTGTGTGTAGATTTATAGTCGTAAGCACATCAACAATATCTGTGAGCATGAAGTTTTTTTCTTGAGCAAATTTTCCAATTTGCTGCATCTTGCAATTTGCACACCTGAGCCACTTGTTTTTCCGGCCTTTCTTATCGTCATTGTGTTCTTTAGCAGCTTTCCTCTGCCTCAATCAAGCTGACTTGCTGTATTCGATTTCTCGGCAAAATGTTTTATGAGCTGTGTGCTATAGTCATTGCCCTGGATATTAGGTAGCACATGACTGCGCAGGGTGTATAGGGGTGGCAGATTATGTTACTGTGTTTTTTGTTGAGTGGACATTCAGTCAATACCAAGATGTTTTTGTCTTTCTATTCCATATAGATATTGTAACGATCCCCTTCTTATAGGGTCGCTAGCTGAAATATGGCCTTGTAAGACAGGTGGTCTTTCCTCAAGGGGGAAAATGGAATGAACTTACCATGCATGCTTACTGTATGGAGAAGTGTTAGCTGAAAAAGAGGTGTTCTGTCATGAAGGGACCCTTATTGGGGTGGGGGACTTGTTTTTTTGAGGGACTGGAAAAATCCCACAGTGGGGTTGGATTCAGGGATCCTGTAGATCTGTTGATTAAGTTTGAACAAATTGGAAGTACGGGTGGATTTAAGACCTTTTTAGTCAATATGCAGTGAACAAAATAGTGACTGTAAAAGTGGATTATGAAACTTTGATGATATCATTTTGAAAGAAGTGACAATAAAGGTGGATTATGAGTGTTTTATGATGTCATTTTCAAATATATATCAGAATGAGTGGATATAAAGTGGTGTGGCTTCTCCCATGGATTGTCATGCTTTTCAAAGGTTGTACAGTAAAAATGCAGGAATTATCAAGGCCTCAAAGTATACTGTACTGTGGGGCTACAATATGGTGTCTGCCAACCATAGATTTGCTAATCCTGAAAGAAAAATGCTTCTAGTTGATGTGCCTATTCTTGATATGTTCCTATTGTTGGTAGGGTTGGCAAAAACAGCATTATTATCACTTGCTTATCTATCTATATATGTGATAAGTTGCCAGTCTCTGAACTGTGAAATTTTGTGCAACGATGTCTGTAGCTGCATTCCCCAGTGTCTCAGTTACGAGGGTAATTGCAGGTAAACTCATATTTTGGTTCCTTGTGCTAAGCAAAAAGCACACTTTTCAGAGAACGCACACATTTGATATTTTAATAATTGCAGAGACCCTAGCTTTTTAGATTTTTCATCAACTGATTTCATGTTTACGTATACAAAAAATGTTCGCCCTGCTGACCCACTCCATTTATCAGTGAGTAGTTTTCAGTCGGTATATCGAGAATAGGAACATTGTTTTTACAAGCTCGCCATTATAATTGAAGTGACATGTCTTACACAGACTATCTGTGTTTATCAAGAAAAGGCAACTATATGTAGGTTTTACCATGGAAGTACAGCTTAGACCTTGAAGTCTCTGAATTATAAATAATTTTCCTATTCATGGTCAGTGATGTATTATGCTGCATTTGACAAACCACTAGGCTTCGCCTATAGATCTTATGCACGGTCGCCATTTTGAATAAATTAGCGCCATGTTGGGAAATTGCATTCTGGGATTAATTGTAGTATGCTGCTGAGATCAGGCTGCGGGCTGCATTGATATTAGATATCTCGCCGTGATAAGTTTCACTCGTTGCTAAGCAAGTTTTTTCACTAATATGGTCGGACAAATGTAACAAATATTTGGTTTCTGAAGGTGTAGTATAGAAACTATCTGGTCTCCAAAAACAATGTGGAAAATTTAAAGTCTTTAAGGAAGAAAAATAAGTTATAGTTAAGGATGTCCTTGAGGAGGAATGTCATCAATTCACTGTGGTGTTTTTTGTTTGCATGCATCCCTACTTTCTCATCTTTTTCTTTCGCTTATGGGTAGTTTTTTTCTTTCTTTTCTTTTTCTCCTTTTTTCCGAGTTAACTGGTGCGTTTTGATCGTCCTTTAAGAAGTGTGATTTTCTTTGACGCGGAGGTCTACCTTTCAGTGAGAAATAATCCATGGACAAAATGAACATAAGAATGCAACAGAGAGACCACATTCATCTGGTTTGGCGCTGGTTTCAATGATATTTCAATGAGGGAAACGGCAAACTCGTGGGCATATCGAACATAGCGAAAATGTCAATTTTAGTGCATTTATTGTCAAATAAAAGGCATAATAATAATAATGACTACTTGCACATACTTCAACAGTTTCTCTTCAAATCAGGAACGTACACTTGCCTTAAGACATCCCTTTGGTAGTCAAGAGGTTCGACAGACATATACAAACAAACAAGCGCACGTGCAAGACACAATTTGCTCCTGCAAACACTCTAGATTTGTGTGTGTGTGTGTGTGTGTTTCTCTTGGTTTAAACGTATTTTATTTCTCGAAATACATGTACCATTGGGGAGCTGGCAACGCCTATACGAGCCCATCTCTTGGGCGGATATCGATGCAACTTTGTACATTTAAGCGTGTTGCACATCTTTTTAACGTACATGTATATTATTTCAGTAATTCTTTTTATTTCACACAATTACCCTAAAAATACTGAATTAAAATGGGAAAACAACGTGTTAGCGATATGGTTCCTGAGTCTTCAAAGTGTGCTTTCTGAAACCATTAGTACGTGTTAAGTACTTTGCCTTTCTTTATGTTAACCATGTTTGCATAAAATTAATCACCCGGTGCTTAAGCTATGAAAGCGTTTATGAGATTAGCATAAGTACTGGTTGCTTTAAAAAAAACTACTTGTGAAAACAACATGCCAAGAAACAACACACGGGTTGTTAGTTGAGGAGCACATGGTAAAAATATCTGTAGTTTTAAATGTTAAAATGTATATTTTAGTGACATGTCAAAAACGGAATCTTTTGCCCGTTTTTTCGGCTATGATTAAGAAAACTCACCGCATAGGTTTAAACATATGTATTTATACAGGATTGTCCAACAGTACTTCTAGATGACTAATAACATGGGCTGTCGAGCTGAATATGACTAAGGTGGAAGAGCAAAATCTCAGCTTATCAATCTGATTAATTTCTGCTGTAGATGAACACGTCCCTATTTTCATGTATGACATTGCATAATGAAAGTTGAACATTTCCTTTTTTCATGTCTGACTCGGATTATTCCCAAATCAAAGTTTGTATAAGAATACCTTAGTTTTGAAACAACTTTGCTCAAAACTGCATGGATTTATCTTTGAAAAATCAGTAATAAAGGAAGGAAAATTTGTTATTTTAGGGAGCGTAATATTTCTTCCTTTTTTCTTTCTTTCTTTTTTCTTTCTTCCTTTCTTTCTTTCTTTCCTTCCTTCCTTCCTTCCTTCTTTCTTTCGCTCCTTCATCTACTAACCTGCATGTCTGTCTGTCTATCTATCTACATGTCTGTCTGTCTGTCTGTCTGTCTGTCTGTCTATCTATCTATCTATCTATCTATCTATCTATCTATCTATCTATCTATCTATCTATCCATTGATCTATCCATCTATCTTTCATGTTCTTTTGTCATTGGCCATAGTGTTTACACGTTGGTTGCAAAACACACAATACGATTTGGTTCCAAAAGGAAAATGATTCAGATGACAGGGTTACCCAGTTGGAATGGAAATATTTAAAGTAAACTATGTAGACTGATCGCAATGTGCAAATGTCATCATTCAAAGTTACACGGCAAATGTAGTATGACAAGGTCATGGGCACGAATTTACACAATTTTCAGTCCTTTCCAGAACAGGAAATTCTTCTTATCCATTGTTTTCCCAGTTTTTATTTGTTGGCAAGGGATAAAATTTACATTGTTTGCCTCAGGAATAATTTGTAAAGTACACAGCCAAATAACAAATTAAACTTCTCATGGCTACCTGTGTAATTTCATAGTCGACACAGGTTAGCACAGATATCGCCATAACCGCTCGAATACTACAAATAAGCCCGCAATGCACTGCACGTCAAAAAATTTGGCGCATGGGCTGTGCCGTTAGCATAACATCTATTGGGAACTGGTACATCGTGTGCATTGTTAATTCACAGAGTGGCCTATACGTGGGGTTCAATCGCCTCTTGCTTTCACATTACATCAGTTAAAATAACAAAAATATCAGTTTCATCCTGATTGCAAAAAATACATGGTTTTTATTTTACTTAAACATAAAGGAAGATTCGGTGCAGATGATATGTGTGTTAACCATTTTTGGCTTGGTCATTGGTGCTGAAGGCTGCTGGTTCAAGACCTGTCTGTTCTGTGGTAACAAAATTAACAAAGACAAATATATTTTCAGTCCTGCGTTGATGCTGGTGGACTTACATATGCACAGTCCTCGATCTGGTACAACTCCTTATACAGTACCTGTACTGGATTAAATACAATGAACTGGGTCATGTCGATTATGGCATTCATCCATACCTGCCTCCATTGAACCATTCTTTTTAGGATTGGGGATTTGGTGCAGTTGGTATGTGCGTTTCCCATTTTCGGCTCAGTGATTGGTGCAAAAGGTTGCTGGTTTGAGACCTGTCCATTCCATGGTCACAAAATTAACATACATATCTAGTCCCATAAACTCAGTGTCCCTCTCCATGATGTAATGCTGATTGGGAGACCAGACAACAGTTTGGCTGGAATACATTTTGCCCTCATATGGATAAGTTTATTGATTACAATACTACTGAATGTTTAGTTCCCTTTGAAGTCAGGTCGAATCAACAGCTTTGCTTGTTGTGGGTTGGGTGTTTTGTTCTCATCTACAATTTTCATTCAAAGTGTTTCATATCCCTTTATTCAAACTGTTGAAATTAGTCAAAAACATTAAAGCAGACGACATTTGACCATCAGTTTTACAGGTTTGTGGGAGGAAGGGCTACTCCTAATCCACCAGGGGCTGAGAATTTGGAACTTTGGTCGCCTCTACAATGTTTTCATTCAGATTGTTTTTCATTACTCTTGAAATTAGTCAAAAACATTGAAGCAGACAACATTTGAGCATCAGCCAGTTTGGGCTGGTTTGAGGGCAGAGAGGCTAATCCACCAGTGACTGGTGTCGTCAATTCATCCAGAAAAGGAAGCATTGGGAATGATTCTATTTTTAGTACATTATGCCCAGAGGTACTGTATAGAAATTATTGATGGTTATATCAGGTCAAATTCATTTTTGGGAGTGTTCCTTATGAGCAACCCAATCGAGTATGGAGGAACCAGTGGCAGCTGAGTACCGATGAGAAATCGGACTATAGCCTTCTTGCTATCAATCATGGATGTGTGTCGCACAAGGTAGCAGTTGACAAAAGCCTGAATCAGCCAGCACGTTCTTCCTGGGTAGATCACAACGCCTACCTGTATGGTGTCACTGGCATGGCTCGCGTCTTTGATTTATCACAGCTGTGCCTCTCTGGAGGCAGGCTTGTTTCCCATCACATCTCTGTCAGTCAAATGAAAAAGAAAGTAAAATCAGTGTAAAGCTTAATGAAATTTGACAGCAAACTGTAATCTGAATAGTCTTTCACATTCATTACAGTGAATTGGCTTCATTATTTTATGTTGCTGTTATAGATCTGGTGGAAAATTAAATGATTAAGGATTCTTATACTTAAAAGAGACTTATTGGTTTCAGCAACTACGAGGGCTGACTGAAAAGTTCTAAGCCTAGCTGTGAAAGACCCATGCAAAGTCCATGGTTTTCATTTATTTCTCTACAAAGTCCCCTTCCAGGTTTACACACTTTTGCCAGCAATGCTGCAAGGCCTGGATGCCAGTCAGGAAAAAATTTTCTTGGGCCACCCTAAAAAAGGCATTCACAGAGGAAATAATGTCATCATTACCAGACAAATGGCGACCAGCTAGTTCCTTTTTGTCCCCCGCCACCAAAGGTGGCATAGGAGGACATAGCATTAATAGGGATAGGGGGCGGTTCCATCCGTCCCTCCGTTCCTCCACCGGCTGGCACCATATCTCTAGAACCCTAAGAGATAGAATAATGTAATTTATACCAGAGATGCATAATACCAGGGGCATGTGCACTGTGTAGTGTTTGTGGCCCAAGAACATATCCATTTTGGTGTGTCTGGCAGCATATCTCTAGAACCCTGAGAGATGGAGTAATGAAATTTATACCAGAGATGCATCATACCAAGGGCATGTACGCAATATATTGCTTTTGACTTTGAAATGTTTTCAAGGTCACAGGTCCCAAGAACATATCAGTTTTTGTGCATCCAGACATGCTGTATACCTTGTATAGCTTTCTTCTGTATATTGTGGTGGGGGACATAGATCCTTTGGATCACTGTGCACTTGTTCATTTTGGGAAACAGGTGGGTGTCTGACAGGGCTAAATCGGAGGAATAAGGGGGATGGTCAATGAGTTTGAAGCCACAATCATGGATCGCTGACATGGCAACCACCGATTTGTGAACGGGAGCATTGTATTGGTGGAACAGGTACTTCTTCAGTGAGCATTCCTCGTCACTTAGCTTTGATAGCTTCAAGCAACTGTCTCAGTAGGTCAGCATAATATCTTCCATTGATGGTCTGGCCTTTTTCCAGGTAGTCAATCAGCAGAATACCCTTGGAATCCCAAAAGACTGAAGCCATCACCTTCCCAGCAGAAGAAACTGACTTGGCTTCTTTTTATTTGGGGGGGGGGGGAGGGTTATCCTAGATGCTTCCAAAGTGTTTACACTGAATTTTGATTTCTGGTTCAAAGTGATGAATCCAGGTCTCATCCATGCTTACAAATCAGGCCCAAAAATCATCAGGATCTGCTTCAAAATTGCATAAATTGTCATGGGACACCAGGAATCTGACACGTTTCTGATCCGCTGTGAAGAGCTTTGGCACCCATCTTGCAGAAACTTTTGTCATTCCCAGCTCCTTGGTGATTATGTACTCAACCCTCTCATGAGAGACGCCCACAACACTGGCAATATGTTGAGTGGTCTATTGTCGTCCAGCCATCACCATGTCATACACCCAGGTAATGTTTTCGGGAATGGTTGCTGTTGAAGGTCTTCCTGGACACGCATCATCGTCAAGGCCCTCTCAGCAACGCTTGAATTTCGCAACCAAATTCTCAACAGTGGAAAAGGTAGGGGTTTCATCCCCTAAAGTGGAGACCATGTCGGTATGTATCTGTGTTGGAGTTAGCCCATTCATTTGCAGATACAATGTATTGAAGACTGCCTTATGGCAAGTTTTGTCCATTTCTGGTGATTTCTATGGGTAAGTTCACAAGATGGTCTGGTACAAAGCCACTAATCACACCACAGTTGCAGTTCATATGTCTTTGATTCATTAAATGATTGTACTTGTTGGTGGCAAAAGTTTGTTTCAATCTGATTGAGGTATTCCACTTAGGCTTAGAACTTTTCAGGCAGCCCTTGTAACTTATCAGGGAAGAAGTATCCTGATAATTCATAGTTAGTTCTGCTGGTTTAGTGGGAGGCGAGTCCCACTAAATTCACACGCAGATTGCATTGCTTCTTGCAGAATTAGCACAATGCAAGGTCAGGTTTGGTACTGTTGCATCCTCAAAGCTCAGCTGACTTGTCAGCTTATGCATAAGAATACACACTGGAGGCTAAAACACAAGGTAAAGGCATGATCTGATAGCAGGGATATGACTGCTGTTGTTCAATGAAGGCAGGGAAACTCTGAACCTCTTATATTACCTTTGGCAGTATACTCCACAGAGCAGCACCTGACTGACTGGCTGGAAGTTCTATGTACATACTTCATGGCTTGACAAGAGCTGTGCATTGCCACTGGCCTTAACCCTTTCTTTCTCAAACCGGCCAAAACCAACTGGGGGGTCAAATGTTATCTGCTTTAGTGTTTTCATCTAATTAGTTCCCCAGGGGTGATGATAGATATGCACCCTGTCTTACAGTCTGTCCTTTCATCTGTCCTTCTATCCGTCGTTCCTTCCAACTGTCCTTCTGTCCATCCTTCCAGCAAGGCTTGTCTGGGCCGTATTTTTAATACCGTAACACCTACACCTACTAAATTTGGTGGGTGGATACTTCATGGGATAAGGGTGTGTCATGCACCAAAATTTGGGTCACTGTGACCTTGACCTTGACCTTCCATAAAAATTTAGCTTGTCTAGGCTATACTTCCTGTACCGTAATGCCTACAGCTGCCAAATTTGGTGTGTAGACATTTCATAGGATAAGGGTGTGTTGCACATCAAAATTGGGTCACTTTGACCTTGACCTTGGACCCGCTTCAAATTTTAGCTTGTCTTGGCCATGTTCCCTTAGACCCTATACCATAAAACTTACAGCCACCAAATTTGGTGTGTAGATACTTCATAGAATACAGGTGTGTCACACACCAAAATTGGGTCACTTTGACCTTGACCTTTCACCCCTATTTAGTTTTAGCCTGTCCAGGCAATATTTCCTATACCATAACACCTACAGCTACCAAAGTTGGTCTATAAATACTTCACAGGATAGGGATGTATTACACAAAAATTGGCACACTGTGACCTTGACCTTCGACCTCCATCAAGTTTAAGCTTGTCCAGGCCATATTTCCTATACCATAAATGTCCATCCACACTTGTTCTCATCTTGATAACTTAAGATGGAAAGAGCTACTTTGACTGAATTTTGACCTTTGACCCCCCCAAAAAAAGTTTTAGCTTGTGCAGGCATACATAACCATCCATCCACACTTGTTCTAGTTGCAAAACATAACAATGCAGTGAGTGATAGAGTAAGGTCTCACCCAGATACATCACCCTATCACAATTCACTAAGTTTTGGTGCATGTAAGTATTTTCAGTAGTTATTGCACATAAACAAATTTTATACTAGTACAGCCAACCTTGCTATCTGTACTCTGGTGGGGGACTATGCAAGACTTTATCTTCAACAGTAATGAAAATGAGTTTGACTGGGAATTGTAGATGAGACCTATCAAGGTCATTTGCCCCAGGTCAACAGCTTTCCTTGGCATTGCATCCTACCTACACCAGGGAAAGCTATTGACCGAGGGCATGCCATCATGAATGGTCTTACATACAAATCTAGGCAAATATGTTTTCTGGTGATGAACAATTAAGCAAAAATGTTCAGGCAGAAGACAATATACACCTGGGAGCTTTTCAGCAATTTGAGCGGGAAAGGGTTAAAATTGCAAGGCTACACTTTTTTCCCAAGGAAATTAGTTATTGATTTCCCCCTTTTTTTTATTTACCAGTAAGACATTTTTTAAACTTGTACAGTTTAGCACAGTATACATCACAAATGATGCCATTAATCTGAAATGGAAATAAAAAATTGTGCTGTAGGCTGCCTGAAATTGCATGGAAATAGAGCAGATAGAAATATTTGTCTATAATTTCATGTATGTATTCCTGTCATGCCAGCAATGCAGCTGTTAGCTGACTTTAGCATGATCACTAACAGAACCAAAAGGTCACAGTGTTACCTAATACCTGGCCACCAGGATATTACCAGCACATTGCTGTGTTCATGGCATTGATTGAAGGTGATATTGGCCATTAACATGCCGTAGTTGCCACCTTGCAATAACGCCACCTACTTCCAGTTCAATTTTCGGGATCTGTGCACCTGCGAGGGACTTGATTGGTCATTTTACAGTTGTGGGGCTGGCGGGCGGGCTGATGACCACAGTTATGGTTTGTTTGCTCTCGCAGCTCCTCCCGCACCACCACAGAGAACGTCAATAGCATCACAAGTGTCCTGTCAGTGTGGCAATTATAGCCTTACGATCGCAAATGATATAGGTAGCCATCCCAAAGTTGAATGGCCAGAAAAGTTGTCAGCACGTAGATTGAATTTTGCAGCTGAAACTTATTAAGGAACTTTAGTGCTGAAAACCGGTGTGTCATTCGTGTGATTGGTCAGGGAAATGTTCACAAGGCCACACAGAGCAAGATCTTGATTGGATCAACACTTGGCTAAAGGGCCGACATTTTTTAGTGTATAGTCTATGTAGTATATAGTCAGCTAGGATCAATCAATTTTTAAGGGAAGGGTGGCTTGAAACTTTTTACATATTTTTTCTTTTATGTTTCATAAAAATTATATAGAGTCTGGACTTGGGCCTTTTCAGTGGGGTTGGCAGGGTTATTGGAACCTCAAATATATTTTTCTTAGGCCTTAGGTAACTTGGACATTTGTTGAAACATGTTTAAAATGGATGTTCTTTCCCTTTTAACACATTACCTCTTTTGACGTCAGTTTAATTTGTCACCGAGGCACAGCGGAAGGCAGTTGTAAACTGATGAAATATATCAGTATTTGTATGCTGGAGGCTGTGCATTAACAGGACATCATAATTGGAAAAAAAAAAATCTGCTTGTGAATGTTTTGTTACATGCTATGCTATTTTGGCAAGTACTTCATGAAAAAAAATTGTTGCATCTCTTAAATATGTAGTGTCTACAGCAAAAGAATACATCCGTACACTATGTACATCCATTGGACAAGCTTATCACCATGAGTCATTACTAGAAGTCCAATGGGGATGTCAGATACACTCTATTGCATGGTGGCAGCACTTACTTCATGTCTCACATGACACATTGAACCAATGAATGAAAAGAGCTTCCTTTATCCCCCAGATGGCTCCACCTGTAACAAGTGGATACAGGAAGGGGGGGGGGATGCATCCTTGTGCAGGCGTGGCTGGCCATCCTCAGGTTTCACCCATCAGTGTGTTTAAGTTCTGCCCCCCCCCCCACCTCCCACTAGAGGAGAGGCAGATAGTAATCACTTTTTTCTGTCCTTGCAATCATCTGCTATTCATGTCAGGGCTATAATTCCCATGTCCTTCAACTTACATTAATGAAACTTCACACACAGGTGCATCTGGACATAAGGGTATGTCATATGTACCAAAAGTAGGTCACAACACTAGGTCAAGTATCTGGGTCACAGTGTTGTAGTCTTGTAGAGTCATGTCTGCGCTATAATTCCTTTGTTATTTCACTTAATGTCATGAAACTTCACACACACATATATGTTGACCTAAAGATGTGTCATGAAACAAAAGTAGGTCACGTATCTGGGTCACGGTCATACATTCATGTAAAACCACAGTATACTTCATGTCCGAGCTGTAATTCTGTTGTCCTTTAACTTAGAATCATGAAACTTTACATGCGTGTGTATCTGGACACAAGGGTGTGTCATGCATAAAAGTAGGTCACTAGGTCAATTATCTGGGTCACAATGATAGCCTTTTTCATGAACTACAATCATTCCAATGTGAGACCTATGATTAGCAAGGTTGTAAATGAGGTGAGGGACCATGGATCTAGCAACCTGTGGTTGCATTTAATTTTTTTCGATTGTCTCAAAGGGCCACCTGTCACAATGGACCATTTTAAGACAGATAACACTATATATTTAGGAAAACTGGGCTGTGTGTGGAGTGCATCGAAGTACTGATCAACCCATCATTCATAAACATTTATCCACACCAAGTTAGTTACCCAAGTGAAGTGTGCAAAAAAATTGGCTCGACATTTTATTATGTTACTGCTCAGCCTCCAGAATCCTCATCAAATACACGAATGATCAAGTATCCATAGCCCCATAACTATGACAATGCCAGAGGTATATAAACTAATCACAGACAGCTTCTGATAACAGACCAGACATGTTGGATAATATGCAATGACAACAAAGAGGAGAGCATGGACATTGTCTGTGGACACAGGTTACAGAGACTATGGACAGTGTCCCACATCAAGAGACTGAACTCAGACTGAACTCCATTGGACATTGCCGGTGGACACAGGTTACAGAGACTATGGACAGTGTCCCACATCAAGAGACTGAACTCAGACTGAACTCCATTGGACATTGCCGGTGGACACAGGTTACAGAGACTATGGACAGTGTCCCATGTCAAGAGACTGAACTCAGACTGAACTCCAGTGGACTTTGCCGGTGGACACAGGTTACAGAGACTATGGACAGTGTCCCACATCAAGAGACTGAACTCAGAGAGAACTCCAGTGGACATTGCCTATGGACAGAAGTTTCAGAGACCATGGAAAGTGTCTCATAGTGTCTCACATAAAGAGACTGAACTTCAGTAGACATTACCTTGTCTGAGGACAGAGACCATGGATAGTGTCTCGCATTAAGAGACTGAACTCCAGTAGACATTCTTTTGCCAGAGGACAGAGACCATGGATTGTGTCTCACATAAAGAGACTGAACTCCAGTGGACATTACCTTTTGACACAGATTACAGAGACCATTGGCATTGTCCCACTTAGACTAAACACCAGTGGATATTGCCTGTGGACACAATACAGAGACCACAGACAGTGTGTCACATAAAGATACTGGATTCCAGTGGACATTGCCTGTTGACAGTAGTTACAGAGACCATGGATAGTGTCTCATAGTGTCTCACATAAAGAAACGGAACTCCAGTGGACATTGCCTGAGGACAGAGACCATGGATAGTGTCTCACATAAAGATACTGAATTCCAGTGGACATTGCCTGTGGACAGTAGTTACAGAGACCATGGACAGTGTCTCATAGTGTCTCACATAAAGATACTGAACTCCAATGGACATTGCCTTGCCTGAGGACAGAGACCATGGATAGTGTCTCATAGTGTCTCACATAAAGATACTGAACTCCAGTGGACATTGCCTGAGGACAGAGACCATGGATAGCATCTCATATGAAGAAACTGCACTCCACTGGATATTGCCTATAGACAATAGTTACAGAGATGGTGGATAGTGTCTCACATAAAGAGACTGCACTCCACAGGATATTGCCTGTAGACAGACGTTACAGAGACCATGGATAGTGTCTCACATAAAGAGACTGCACTCCACTGGATATTGCCTGTAGACAGACGTTACAGAGACCATGGATAGTGTCTCACATAAAGAGACTACACTCCACTGGATATTGCCTGCAGACATGTTACAGAGACCATGGATAGTGTCTCATAAAGAGACTGCGCTCTACTGGATATTGCATGTAGACAGATGTTACAGAGACCATGGATAGTGTCTCACATAAAGAGACTGCACTCCACTGGATTTTGCCTGTAGACAGACGTTACAGAGACCATGGATAGTGTCTCACCTAAAGAGAATGAACCCCAGTAGACTGCCCGTACACAAAGGTTACAGAGAGTCTGGATACTGTGTCAGCTGAAGAGACTGAACTCCAGGAGAGTAGCCTGCATGGCTCTTCTATGTTATCCGTCTGAGTGTGTCTATAAAAAATGACTATTGACAGCTACACAGTTTTGACAATGCCATTAAGGCTTCAAACCAGCAGGCATAGGTTAAATTTTTAGGTAAAAAGAACACATATCCGATTCTGCTACAATGCTAGCTTATGATACACATTTGCAGACCTGATATGATAAATTACATAACCCCACTATCTGTTATGTCACTGTGTTTGTCATCTTATTATTTCTCTAATGCGTCTAGTTCTGTCCAGTTTATGTGTTGTCCTTTCTCACAAGAGGGATTCAAATAGGGTTTGCCCTTTTTCCCAGTTGCTGAGGTTATTATATTGTATGTTAATTTTGATGTATTTGATCAATAAAATATGTTTAAATCAATGCCATTAAAGTGTGTTGGGTATTGTAATAATCAATAGCTTTGAGACTGACAATGCCCTCAAGTGGTGTTTGATATTGTAATAATGGAAAGCATTGTGGAGGCAATGTAATTATTCAGTTGTGTTGTCGAGACAATGCCCTCGGCGGTGTTTGATATTGTAATGAAAGCAATGTTGAGGCAATCTAATAATCAATGGTTTTGTTGAGACAATGCCCTCAAGTGGTGTTTTATATTGTAGTAATTGAAAGCAATGTTGAGGCAATGTAATAATCAATGGTTTTGTTGAGACAGTGCCCTTAAGTGGTGTTTGATATTGTAATAATGGAAACATTGTTGAGGCAATGTAATAATCAATGGTTTTGTTGAGACAGTGCCCTTAAGTGGTGTTTGATATTGTAATAATGGAAATATTGTTGAGGCAAGGTAATAATCAATAGTTTTGTTGAGACAGTGCCCTTAAGTGGTGTTTGATATTGTAATAATTGAAAGCAATGTTGAGGCAATGTAATAATCAATGGTTTTGTTGAGACAGTGCCCTTAAGTGGTGTCTGATATTGTAATAATTGAAAGCAATGTTGAGGCAATGTAATAATCAGTGGTTTTGTTTGATATTGTAATAATGGAAAGCAATGTTGAGGCAATGTAATAATCAATGGTTTTGTTGAGACAGTGCCCTTAAGTGGTGTTTGATATTGTAATAATGGAAACATTGTTGAGGCAATGTAATAGTCAATAGTTTTGTTGAGACAGTGCCCTTAAGTGGTGTTTGATATTGTAATAATTGAAAGCAATGTTGAGGCAATGTAATAATCAATGGTTTTGTTGAGACAGTGCCCTTAAGTGGTGTTTGATATTGTAATAATGGAAAGCATTGTGGAGGCAATGTAATAATCAATGGTTTTGTTGAGACAGTGCCCTTAAGTGGTGTTTGATATTGTAATAATGGAAACATTGTTGAGGCAATGTAATAATCAATGGTTTTGTTGAGACAGTGCCCTTAAGTGGTGTTTGATATTGTAATAATTGAAAGCAATGTTGAGGCAATGTAATAATCAATGGTTTTGTTGAGACAGTGCCCTTAAGTGGTGTTTGATATTGTAATAATTGAAAGCAATGTTGAGGCAATGTAATAATCAATGGTTTTGTTGAGACAGTGCCCTTAAGTGGTGTTTGATATTGTAATACTGGAAAGCATTGTTGAGGCAATGTAATAATCAATGGTTTTGTTCAGAGAGTGCCCTTAAGTGGTCTTTGATATTGTAATATTTGAAAGTATTGTTGAGGCAAGGTAATAATGAATGGTATTGTTGAGGCAATGCCCTTAAATGATGTTTGATACTGTGATAATCAAAGGCATTATTAAGATAATGGCATTAACTGGTATTTACATGTAATATAGATAGATACTCAGCTACTCCTGACAGGAGGTGACTTTTTAAAGGAGTCCATTCAGCAACCCAGTGTAAGTCGCTATAGGGACTTACAATGCAGGGCTGAAAGTGTATAAAACAGGATGGGCCTGAAACACTGTTCTGCTGTATTCAACAAAGCTACTGCAGCATCTGGCATGTAAAATGATAGTAAAATAGGGGCAACGTGAACATGAAACAGTTTGTTGCTACATGTAAGTTGACAAATCTAGGATTGCTGCATAAAAGTTCTGCCCATGTTTTCTGTTGAAATGGTCACAAACTTTATGAGAACACTTGAAAGTGGCATAATAAAGACTGACCACATGCTGTAATTGCATACAGAAGTTATCCAAGTCATCGTCTTCATAGCTGTAACTTCTGGAGAAATTTGGAATCTTTGATCGTGTTCTTTCATGCCATCAAGACAAGGCAGTCGGCTCTGGCTGCGCTTAAGAATTGTCCACTGTTGTGTAGTTTGATGCTAGTTGATTATACAGCTTATTTTCCAGTCTCATTATTCTGTGACCAGATTCATGTTAAGATGTAATAATGATTACAGTTTTCCTTGATTTCGTATTGACATCTTGCCCTGCAAGGCAGTCTCAGATGTATGTGTGTGAGGGCATCTCAGCTACGAAGACTCCGAGACCAATCCTCAGAGTACACCGAGCATTCGTCCAATTATCGTCATTAATATGACTTGGGATTGGCCAAGTCATCTTTGCTCAGATGGTACAACACTGGCTAGCTTACTGTATGTTAAGAGTAGCAGGCTGGTTTAATGGCGTGTCTCTGGTAATGAGGTGTCCATAACACTACTGGAGATTCTACTTGTGGAATTCTCAGATCTCATTCATTTACGTTGGCTGTCTGATGTAACTTAGATGACAGTGCTCATATTTCTGATGGTTGTACGGTTTTCTTTTAACGATCCTTGCTAGTGAAGATAACACATGTCCACAGTCAAACCATGTTCGACAGGCCACCTCCAAGGATGACCAAACTGTGGTCTTTAAACCCAGGTAGACTCTCCTAAGACTTATAAATAAGGTGAAAGCATCAAGCAGTTTCGTGAAATAATTGGCTGTAAGGAAAGTGGCCTCTGATTGGAGAGATCTGTCAAAACAGGGACAAGTGCATTCTGTTTATAGATTGCCCATCTCTGACGATGATCAACATCAAACAACTAAATAAATTTAATGATTTCATGGCAATTAGTGGCTCACAAGCTCATGTTATCTTATCTGTGTGTAGTGTAACTACATAAGAGGACACACTTTAATTTGGGTCCTATAATTCTCATTTTGTTCGTTAACTGAAAGTGAGGTTGTAAGATGCTGTATGGCTTCCTTGCGCGTGATATTTGACTCTGTGTAGGTGAATTGCTGAGTATTTTACACAAAGAAGTGGACATCTGAATGCATGTTCCTGCGTATTGGCCAATTTCTTTGAAGATCAAAGTGGTTTAGCTCCCCTAAATGGATGGGAGATTGTTTTGCAACTAGTTGGATATTGTACGTGCAACATAATGCAACTTCAGTCCTTCAACTGTCGTTGCGAGTACAAGTTGCTCATGTTTGGTCGTCTGCCTAAGTGCTGTGTTCTAGGTTTAAGCCTCATCAGATTGTTTTTCATATACTTATGTTCAACAATGAGTGAGGCTTGAATGAATATTGTTAACAATAGTAGGATTGGTTTTGATGAAACCACTGGCTCATCAGCTGCCGAAGTAATGGACAACTACATGTTATATTTATACTGGAGCATAGAACTACATTCCTGCTATAATTAAGGTACATATAGCATGTATAGTGGGTGATAATGCTGATTGGCTGTCCAGTATCTTTATATCTATGCCCAGTTTAAGTTGCATCCTGTCAATGAGCATTTACCAGTCTTTATACACACTGTCTATAGTTTTGGCTGTCTTATCAGGATTAAGTTTAGCAGGTCACTGCATGCCTCCTCTTTGATACCCATACTGTCTTCAAATGTCTCCAACTTGCTGCTAAGTTTGCTTCATAACAACTCTTCTTTATGAATGCCTGATGGGAAAAGGATGGTTCCCCGTAAATAAAAAACCAGCTAACTTAATTATTGAAGATGAATGTAATGGTTCCTGTCACCCCTGGCACTGGTGGACTGTATTTGATGTACGGACATCTAAACGCACACGTTGCCATATAACTTAATTTGTCTGTGGCTCCAGAAAGTAGTCAAGAAACTGTCAAGAAAACAAAATGGGCTAGTAATATTCTAAGTTGCAGATTTCCACCTCAAGGACAGTGATTAAAGGATGATACATATGTGTGCCTAATTAACGAACTTGTGTTAAGGTGGGGTGTTTGTGATCTGTCCCCTACAGTAAAACCGGTGCTGAGTTTGAAAAATATTTGTTTACGAGGAACATCTGTGATGACTTGGTCTGCCTACCTGAACACATCAGTTACTGAGAAATACAATGACAGAGGGTTTTAAAATTCCTAATGTGTATGTTAAAGAAGTTGCACCTTCACGTAGTTCCCTCTGAATCTAAACAGTACTAGAAGCCATGCTTTTAAGATTGTAGAGTCTAGATTCAGCAAAGAACCGTAATCAATAGAGTAGTTAATGCCTGCAATTGTTCACCTGATAGCATAGTGAATTCTACAGCTGTAATGCAAATTTGAAGCAAACTTGGAAAGCAAAGCCTGGAAAAATGGATATTAACTATGTGTACATGTACCATGGACTACCCCCAAGTAAAACCAGTGATAATTGTACAGCTTGAAAAGCAAAAACCCCAAAAAGAAGTGTGTAATTGAGTTGAATCCCAACATACATGTAGATGTTATAGTGACGTCCAGAAATGAACTGTGTAGTTCAAATTCCAAGCACATGAGCACAGAATTACTTGGCTGGTAAGAACTCGCTGGATTGTGTAATGTTTTCCTATGGGCACTGGTGGCCGGCAGACATCTGTATAAAATTCTCTGTTAGCTTCTTGATTTTGCCAGTGCTCGATTGATTCCAGTAGTAGCACATAGACCAATGGAGATTGATTTTCAGTTTTTTATTCTGCTGGCCTATGCACAATATTTCTTGTCTCATATCTGTCAATTTTTTTTGTAATGAGAAGAATATTGGTTAATGATGGGGCTGTTTACTTCCTGAACTCTGTGCACCAAATGAGGAATGTAATGCGAGATGTGTGTATATTAATTTCCCACCCAAATCTGTGATGCACAGTTGCTACACAGGGGTGACAATCAGCTGCCATGATACCAGGGAACTGATGGACAACCAAGGGTGTTGCTAACATCATTATATGTGGGAATAAAGAATACTTATTATAAACATACGACAGCTCCTTTTTATATCAAGCTCAACATGTTTTAAGAACATGCCCATGACTTCCCACAGTTAATTTTATCCGATTTGCTAGGTTTCTCAGAGTAACATACATGTACTTCTGGCCAAAAAAAAAAAAAAAAAAAACTAACAAACAAACAAGGAAAAAAAAAAGAAAAACAACAAAAAACCAAAAAAAACCAGGCACCTATATTAGTTTAACATGGGCAGTTCTAAATATTAGTTTGAAGTACATGTAGTAGAAAATATGAGTGTCACATGGACTGTTATGTAACATGGACAGGATAGCTAAGAGTATGCCTGAGTGGTCACACAAAAACAGAATGTCCTGGAGATGCCGTACGAGACACAAATGTACGAAAAGTGTGTTTGGTATTGGGGTGCCATGGGTTTTATAAGGGACCATGGGCAACACATGGATCAATGGAAGTCCACAGCATACAGATTACTCACAGAACTTGAGATTCAACAGAGGCAGGATCATTGGCATTGTGGAGGCTGATCTTTCACAGTGTGAGGTTGCCAGGAGGATGGAGTGCTCCAGGTTAGTGGTACACAGATGGTGGCACTGTTTCCAAAAACCAAGAGGACGCAAGAGGAAAGCTGGAGCTGGAAGACCAAGAATTTCATATGGGAGGGACAACTGTTACCTTGTGCTGTATGCGACGAGACACAGGTTCCTTTTGGCAGAGAGGTTTTGTCAGAAGTAGTGCTAGGCCTAAACATTGCAGCATCACAGCGCACAATCAACAGGAGACTGGTGTTGGCCAAACTGAGGTTTAGCGGCAGACATTTGGTCTTTCCAAGGGGCAAAAGGTTGAGAATTCGAACACAAGTAGTCCCCCTCGACTAAGGCCATCCCAAATGCAACCAAAAAGTGGCCACATTAGAGGGGTGGCCTCTTTTGAGGGGGCAATACACTGGAAATACCACTTTGGGGCATGGAAATGTGGCCTTTGTAGAGAGGGTGGCCTCTCTTGAGGGTGTCCTCATTAGAGGAGGACCACTATACATAAAATTATGTCTTCCCGTGCAACAGGGGATATGTTGTTTTTGCGTTCGTTTCTTCTGCTTCTTGTTTTTACCCCTTGGCCTTCTAGGGGTATTGTCATCATCTATGTGTCTGTCCATTTGTTTAGTGAGGGACTTGTAGAAGTCTGCTCCTGGCATTTGATACTCTATAACATTAATTAGATAATATTCCAGATTCATAGATATCACAAAAACGATATAGGCCTACTTTCTACTTTTGCTATAAACTTAGCTGAAGAACTAGTCAGAAGAACCAAAATAGTGATAGGCCTACCAATTCTCATTGATCTTTTGCAGAAGTAATAAAATTTGGATTTTGAGTGGTTGGGCCTATACATATTGGGAACACTATAGTCTGTATTTAATGAAGAATATTTCAAAGGTTGAGAAGACCAGTTTAAAACCACCAGTTGCCTTTTGTGGGTGACTACCTGTCTCAAGTCAGGAGTGAAATATGTTTCTTCACATTGGTATTGGAAGATGAATGTTGATGCTTTGGTAGCTGTGGAATCTCTTTGCTGTCATTGTTGGGTTTGATATTTATGAATATGTGTCATGTTTTCTACATAAGTGTATCATACTAGAGACATCAGTCCCTCCTTCCATGCTTTGTTAACGCCATATCTCAAAAAATACTCTATTTACAGAGACCAAATTTTTATCACAGGGGCCCATTTAGGTGCTTCAGGTGCGTATCGACAAGTAGGCAATTAGGTCACATATTTAGGTCACAGTACTACACTAAATTAAAAAACGGCATTAACTTAATATCTAAAAAAATGTTTCATGTAGCTTCATCAATTATTTATGACAATTGGTCCTAAAAATGCCCCAGAAGCCTATCGAAAACTAGGTCACTGGGTCACATATTTAGGTCACAGTGCTGCATTGAAGAAAAATGGCGGTACCATGATATCTTGAAATCTTCATTTTCTCACTAGCTGCACCAATTATTTATGACCATCTTAAGGATGCCTCAGACACATAGTGAAAAGTAGGTTATTGTGTCACATATTTAGGTCACAGTGCTTCATTGAAGAAAAATGGCAGAAGTAACCTTGACATACCCAAGGGTATTGTCGTCACCTACATGTCCCTCCATCTGTCTGCCTGTCCGTTCTGACCGAGGGGTTTTGGGGTCAATGATCAGCTCCTAGTTGCTGTTTTTGCTCTCCTTCATCAACACATTGTTGCGAACGCCATAACTCAAGAAAGATTTGAATTTGAACTTTTTGTGAATATGCTCCTGTATAAAACCTTGCTGAGGATTGCAAATTGGTGACCTTTGCTTAATTTTTTAAGATCACATGGACATTTCATCTAAAATCAATGTTAACATGATAACTCCGCAAGAATCTAACTTTGGAGGTTGAAATTTTGCATAATTATGTATCATAATACAAAATAGGTTAGGATTATAGATGGGTGACCTTGCCCTATTTTCAAGGTCACGTGACCACTTTTTGTAGATAATCACAGATGCACTTGAGAAGGATTTGACTTAGGGGTAGGTTTAAATTTTGTTTGATTATGTTTATATGTAATACTTGTACAAGACCTTGCGCGTGATTGCAGATGTGTGACCTTCACCAATTTCAAGGTCGCAAGCACTTCCTTGAAGTTGCAGAAGCACCATTGTTGCAAATACGATAACTCAAGAAAAATTTGATTTGGGAAGTTAAAATTTTTTGTGATATCTTCCTATATGAGACCCTGCTTGGGATTGCAAATTGGTGACCATGGCCTATTTTCAAGGTCACGGCATTTCATCTAAAATTGATGCGAATGCTATAACTCCACAAGGATTTGACTTAGGAGGTTGAAATTTTACATGATTATGTACCATAATACCAACTAGGTTTGGATTGTAGATAGGTGACCTTGCCCTATCTTCAAGATCACACATTACCACATTTTAAAAATCATCGCAGATGCACTTGATGTGAGAAGAATTTCATTTAGGAGGTTAAAATTTTGTGTGATAATATTTCTGTATAAGACTTTTATAAGACTTTGCTTGTGATTGCACACGTTTGACTTTGACCTATTTTGAAGGTCACAAGCACTTTAAAATTGCCGAAGCGATAAAGCAAGAAAAACTTCAGGTAGCAGCTTCAAATTGTATGATATTGTATCTGTGTAAGAGCTAGGTTGAGATTGTAGATTGAATGACTGACCTATTTTTCAAGATTACAAGGGTATTTCCTTGAAAATAATTGCAGATGTTATAACTCCAGATGAACTTGGCTGAAGAGGTTGAAATTTTGTGTGATTATGTACAAGTATAAGAACTAGATTAAGAATGTAGATGAGTGACCTTGACCTATTTTTCAAGGTCACACGACCATTTTTTCAAAAGCATTGCAGATGTGATAAGTCCAGAAGGATTTGACTTGGGAGGTTGAAATTTTGTGTGATTATGTACCGATATAAAAGCTTGGTTGGGATTGCAGATAGGTGACTTTTGAGCTATTTTCCAAGGTCACATGAGCATTGCCTTGATAAGGGTGCACAGGGAGACATTTGATTTTTTGTTGGAAAATTAGCCTGTTCTAGCTTCATATATTTTATGCCTCGTTTTTCTAGTCGAGAAAGAAAAAATGTAACCCAAGTATGAAACTAAGTCAGATATTATGTCATAAATAAGACAGGGTGGTCATCCACTACACCAGTGTTGCAAAGAAATCAGACCGATCAAAGTCAGAACTTGAAGCTTTATGGTGGATATGTGCATGTTAAACTGATGTGCATGGAGCAGTCACAATGTCATGTGTACCTTATTAGCTATAGACCATAGCAACTGCTGTCAAGCTGATAGGTTCAAAATGAAAGTAAAAGGAAGCTCAGATACATTTGCATGGTTTTGTCAACCATCAGGTAGTTGAAGGGGTATTTCATGATAGACAGTCAGGCTTTTAAAGGATCACATGCTAGAATGATGGTACATGTACATGTATTTTTCACGTGATTAAGTAACCCAAAAATTGTTTTGTGTGAATGATTGAATGGTGATGATGATGCAAAGAAAGTAAAAGTATTTTTTCAATTGGTGATATCGTCAGGTCCAACCCCCCCCCTTTCCCAGCATGATGAGATACATATCACAGTATGGGTTGTACCCTTACAGGGTCTGGTGTCAGGCTGTTAAGGTGCCAGGCCTTACCTGAGACCTTCAAATCATTGAAATTGAGGGTTTTTTTTGACTTTTTGGATGATGAAGTGCTTATCTATATTCATGGCAAATAGTTTCACTGTAACATGTTTACTTCTGTGCATATGGCTATGTAGTTTGTACTGTCTGGTGCATAATGTACATATTTTCTGTTTGTCTCTCAGTGGCTGCAGAACACATGGTATTAGTCAACTATTTGTACAATAGGGCTATCCAGTATAAATAGATATGTTTAACTCATTCCACCCTAATGACGCTTTTTCCTGCTAATATCGAAATGTCGTCTGCTATTTGTATTTTACTAATTTAGGGATTATTTTTTCAGAATTTTGGATGAAACTTGCATGGAAGATCATTCCAAATTATATGCCCGTGGTCAACAGCTTTCCTCGACATGCCCTCGGCACAGTGCACCCAGAGCGCGCCAAGGAAAGCTGTTGACTCGGTCTTCCATCTGGGTGGAATGAGTTGAATCAAATGCAAAACTTTAAGATGAAAGTCCCTTTCACAGTACAAGCTTTATGATGTCAATGAGATAATTGGCTTTTAGATGTGGTCACTAATAATGACTGTTTAGATAGCCATTCACAGTCAAAGCCTCACTGGATGTGTTTTTACAGGTGAGCAGATTATTTCACAGGTGACTCATTAGAACCACTATATTGCTTGTACATGTAAGTATGTGTTTTTTTTTTCGGGGTGGGGGGTGGGGACTACAAGCTATGAGTGCAGGGGGATATATCCAGGATCAGAGGCCCACCCCAGCTGGGAGAGTGTGGGTGGTGGACCCTTTGCCTAGGTTCTGGTCCTGGAAAACATGGCAGTAGGAGCTGATTAGGATAACCATGGTTTCCTCCCCCCATCCACTACTTCCTGAGCCACCTGTATCACACACCTGTATCACACACCTGCACAGAGGCAGAGAGCCATAGCAGTGTTATTATTATAGGTCATAGTTATGACAGAGTTTAAGGGATTAGCATTCATCCTTCCTCATGGCCTGAGCAGATGTCATGTGTGAGCAATATATGTCAGCAGATGTCCTTGGTTAGCTTTGGTAGTGACTATATATCTCAGAAACAAATTTTTACAAGACTTGGTAATTTTGAGAAAGCCTCACTCAAAACTGGATAGATGAATTTCTGTGAAATTAACGGCTATGTAAAGACAAGAGTATAACTTAGGTAGCCATATTTTTGTTTGGCAGTACTCAAATTTTAAATTTTTGATCTCCAAAATATAAAAAGTTATCAATGTAAATTGCAGAGGCTTAAAAAATCCGTAACATAAAAACCTTTCCTTTTAACAGAAAAAGAAAAAAATGGCTACCTAGGTTATACTATTGTCTTTACATGACCGTTGATTTCAAGCTTTTTCTGCCAAAAGTTTTGTTGTAATCCTTTCTCAAACGGTAAATCAGACCCCATGAATAAAATGGCCCTCACATTTACAAATTAATCTTAGAATATTTATTGTTACATGCAAAGAAATTACACATATTGACAAAACTAAAAATGTATGCATGGATGGGCTTGTACACAAAAGCAGAGACACAATGGCAATTTTGTACCACTATGCTAAATGCACCCTAAGTAAAAGCCTGCACCTTAAATTTCATGTACAATACTGTAAAAAGCGCAACCACAGACTTTGGTGTAAATATATTTGTTTATAAGAGTTACACGTGTGTCATCCTTTTACAACATCACAAAAGGTGGGTCCATACAAAGATTCCATGTAAGGTACAAATAGGCAGATTGGGTAACTGTATCAGTTTATGGTGCATTCATGAAGAAAGAAATACACATGGAAGGGATAAATTGGTACACCTGGAAGCAGTTTCATTTTTAAAGAATATTGACATAACAGGGATATTTAACTCTTGTAGTGCCAGTCAAACCTTAAGTCGATCTTCTTTAGTTAGAATAGTCTGAATTATCATAAGGATCCCAGATTCGTACTTCTCATAAAAAGACCTTTCATTCAAGTACCAGTGTGCCTATACTTCCAGAGAGAATACCCCAGGTCAACAGCTTTTCTCGACATGCATTGGGCACAATGCACCCAATGCATGCTGAGAAAAGCTGTTGACTCAGTCCAAAATTTGGCACTTTCAGGGCGAATATTACCCTTTTACAACTAGCTCGGAAGGTGTCAGAACAAAAGATCATGTTAACCTGGTGAATGCAAATTTTTTTTTTATTTTATAAAATTACAACCAAAATACTTGTGAGTGAGACATATAGAACATATATTCCCATATAACACAAACTTACTCAGTATCATGATATTTTGTATGTTTCAGGACGGTGTGTTTATTGTCACTCAGAATCCAGAAGTGATCAAGGACTACACACGTGCCATCCTCACGCCCAACGTGGTGGAATTTGAACGTCTGTTTGAAGCAGTGGTAGGTGTCCATTTTCATTTTATCTGTGTTTAAGGCTGTCTCCTTCTTTCATTTAAAATGGTCTTATAGACTTGTCCTTTCAGACCAACCCTGGTCAGATATAATACTATCTTATTGACCTCTTTGAAGACCACCTTTTTGTTATATATTTTCTGACTGACAGGGTTGCAGACATCGATACTGGGTCCAATAAAGGGGTGAAGTGAGGGTAGTTTCTGTCTATGGAGCTGCAATAAAAATATATAGAGCTGGCTGGCTGACTCAGGTGAGCTGGCTGGCTGACTTATGTGAGCTGGCTGGCTCTATGTTTTCAGTGTAGGCTTTTTAAAAGTGACAATATTTTGATAGGCAAGGGCAGGAACAGAAGGTTCAAGGACTGCCCAAAAGAGGGCACTGCAGTCAGTGGAGGGCTAGGATTGTGTATTCCCATAACCTTGACATTGTATTTGCAACTTATAACTTGAAAACTACTGCACATAGAAACACTAAATTTCAGACAGTAAATCTGGATGCATAACTAGATACCTCAAAAGAATCAATTATTTAACCACAGCTGCATAAGATCATTCAAGGTTGCTTTAAGGACAGGTAAGACACCAAAAATAAATCCCACTTTAGTCAATCCTAGCTCAAACTGTATTTGCGTTAGGATAACATATCATATATGTGTGTAATCATCATACTCCAAAGAATTTATATGGCCCGTATTTAGGTGTCTGTGATGTTAATTGTTGAATAAACAATTGAAAGTTGACCACAAAGCATCCACCTCATAAATGTCGATATAACTCACTAATTATTTGTGATAAAATCATAATTACACTTGCATCTTAATCCTGACATATTGGCAACAAAAAAAACGATCCTACGATTTTTTATTTTTGGTTTCGTTTTTATGTTATCCATCCTCAAAGTTTGACGTTTCAATTTTCCCTTTGAATTTCAGGATGTTCATTTTCTTCATTTCATCGAAAAAGAACGAAGCAAAATTTAGAAAATCGCTGAATCGTTTTTCCAGTTCAAACATTACAGAATCAAAAGCAGTTAACCGGATTAAATTTTGCCCAGCCGTTTTCTTGGAATAACCATTCTTAGGTGGGGTTCTCGTCCTATTATCCTTTCTGAGAAAACAAGCTTCAAAGGCCTTTGATGTTGATCATTTGCCTCTGAAACAATACCATTTGCTAAGTTGAGCTGATATTTTTACAAAATGTAGAAAACATCGTCCCTTGACATTTGGGGAGGTTGTCAATCAATTTTTGGCCAATCACATGAATAAAAGAGCCTTTGAAGTACAGAAAGCATTATTCAGCGATATGTCAAGCAGCAACAGCGACAGTCTGGTTTCAAAGCCCGACGTCATGGAGGCGGCCCTTCGGGCCCCGTGACCTCAAGCCTGGCAACAAAAGTTGTGTTGCCTTGCTTCGGTGGGTGGCCTACGGCTGCTCGTGGTCTGTGCACGGATGGCAGTTTGGTCTTCCGCCCCTACCTCTTCATCCAGCTTTTAGGGATAGAATTTTATTGTATTTACTCCTATCTGTATACTTTATGTAGTTAGCTTGTTCGACTTGTCTGTACACTTTACTTAGTTAGCTTGTCATTATTTTGTAGTTATTTTGTCAATGAGTTTCATTTCTCTTTCCAATCTGAATTTTGTAACCTTATTTTGTGTGTTTTCTCTGTTGTTCACGTTTATGCTTATTTCGATGTGTTTATTTGTACTTTTATTTCCTCATCCCTGGATTTCGATAAAATATTATCATGTACGTGGGTATTATTGATTAAAGTGTCAGTTTTTTTCCCCGCCTGTCTTTGGTGTGCAGGACCACTGGGGTAATCCATCACGGCATGCACGGCCTTTGAAGGGACATCGTCAGACGATTGCCCCTCCTCTTGAACATTTAAAGTCTCCCTTCGTTAGAACACAAAACAAGCAAGATAACTATAAAGTAAACACTAAGGCTATGATATGTTAGCATGTTTGCATCTTTTCCCTGCCCACAAACATACTTTCGGTATGTCGCCTTTTTTCGCATTGCCGCCCTGATACCACTCTCCTTCTGCCATGGACCGTTGCTACCTGCAGCCACGTGACAGGCTGTAAAGTATGATTGACGGGTGGCATTGTTCCGTTTGGCGGCTGAAAACCAAAATAATGACACATGGACGTTCGGATGTCCACATGCTTGTGTGGTTTTTGGCGTTTTTTTTCATATTTCTACTGTAGTTCAAAGCTTGAAATTTTGACAACTAATAGAAAGGACGTTCATCTTGTTAAAACTGTTAAAATCTTAAAATCAGCCATGCAAAGGTTTTTGGTGTCTTACCAGTCCTTAACATACAAACTAATGGAAATACACAGCTCTAGCACACCAAATGTTTGTGTATTCAGTTGTGTATTGGGGCGAATACACACCTTAGAGCTAATTCTGACCTTTCCTATTGAACAGGTAATGTGCTCAGATGTTTTATGGGACTCTGCAACTCACCGACACTGGCGTCAGCTTTTACATTAACTGTGCTGACCTGCGATTTCATTTGTGAACTCCATTTTACATATATGTTTTCATTTATTTTTTAACTTACTCTTGTAACACATGTATACATTATATGACCATATTTATGTATTCTATGTAATGTTGTCTATGGACATTTTAGTCTGAAATAAAACTTATCTTATCTTAGGTAAGCTGGCTGGCTGACTTGGGTGAGCTGGCTAAAGCCAGCCAAAGCTGATGGTTGAGCTGACTGTGCAGATGAATGCAAAATGATGCTGAACTGTAAACTGTCAGCTAGCTAGGTTGTCATCTGAGCCTTAACCAGTGCATACTGGTCAAAGGATGGAGACACAGCAAGTCAGTGCCCACGTTCTGACCTTTAGCAACACCTACATGTACATGTACCTTTACCGGGTCCAGACTTACCAAGTTAGTGTCCATCTTACAAACCTTTACTGGTACAGGTACTTACCATATTACAGGTCTAGACTTACCAAGTCAGCGCCCTATTATGAACCCTTACTGGTAATTACCCTATTATGGGTCCAGACTGCCCAAGTCAATGCCCATATTATGAGCCTTTAGTGGCACCTTCCCTGCCATAATGTTGTCTGGACTCTAACTCCTTCATTAATGCATGGATCTTCTTCAAACTTTGTATGGTAATTCTCTTTTACTACAGGGTGTGTCATGAGGCAACAGTGACCTTGAGCTATGTAGGTCAAGGTCACAGCAGGCATCTGTCGGTTGACGTGTAGACTTAATGATCTTGAACTCCTTCATGGAGGGGGGTTATGGTTAATGTTTATCACTAAAGGGTATGTCATGAAGCAACAATGACCTTGAGCTATATAGGCCAAGGTCACACCAGGCTAAAGGCAACAGTTTTTTCCTCAGCTGAAGGTTATGGAAAACACTGAGGCACAATGTACTCACATGTAGTGGGAGGTACCTAGTATGCCTTTTAGCTACTTCTTCTTGTGAACTTTTGCTACCTAACCTATTATAGGTCCACATTATGAATTATTGATGGTACCTAGTCTTTTATAGGTACACATCATGAAGCGTTAATGGTAACTACCCTACTCCGGGTCCACCCAGACTTACTAGTCAGTGCCCACCTTCTAAGCTGTTGGTTTGGCAAAGCTGTATTCTAATATTTACCCGTAAAACTTGTTAACCAAGACTTATCTATGACAGGGTTTCCGCTAGAGGCTAAAAAGGGTAAAATAGCATACCCTAAAAAATCTCAAGGGTACTTTTGCTTACCCTGAGATTTTAGCTGAAAAGAGCAATTTGAGCATATATTATCCAGAAATACCCCATAAATTCTTCATTATGAGAATTTTTACTTGAGAATGTGAATACTTGATTACCCTAAAATTTCACTCTGGCAGAAACCCTGGATGATCATGTAATTTTGTTGCCAGATGTTTGTACAGTATTCTTTGGGATTAGTGTAGAAGAAAAAAACATGTGTTAAGTACTGCGCCATTTAGTGATTGATAGTTCAGGAATCTGTAGACAAATAGTAACATGAAATAAAACATAGCAAAATTATGTTCACTTGTATTGGGGAAGTAATCTGTATATTACAAATATGAAGATCTCAATACCTTAAACCTGGCATTAAAAAAGGAAAAAAGAACAAGACTGTGGGGAACTATAAGTTGAAGGCTGCCCATGATAGTGTGGGGGACAATAAGTTGAAGGCTGTCTGTGATAGTGTTGGGAACTATAAGTTGAAGGCTATCCGTGATAGTGTGGGGGACTATAATTGAGGACTGTCCATGATAGTGTGGGTGACTATAAGTTGAGGACTGTCCATGATAGTGTGGGGGACTATAAGTTGAGGACTGTCCATGATAGTGTGGGGGACTATAAGTTGAGGACTGTCCATGATAGTGTGGGGGACTGTAAGTTGAAGGTTGTCTGTGATATTGTGGGAATGTATGGGTGGACTCCAAGTCAACAGAGAAATACATGTACATATATGTATATGTGGGGTTGGTCTTCATAAATGTATAGTTTACTTCTTGGAAATTTCTGCCATTAGCCCACATGTAGCCTGGAATCTCACTTTCTTCCTGGAATCTGTGGGAACAAATAAATCCCGCAGTTGTACAGAAACATCAGGTGTAGTGTTGGTATGCGTGGGCAGAACATGAACAGAGTATGTTGTGTACATGCATGATCCAGTAAGTGATAGCATTGATTTACTTCTTGTAAGGCTGGTCAATTGTATGACTTTCAGAATGACGTCAATTGAGGTTCAGTGGTCTTGGTCTTGAGAGGCCATCTGCCTGGAGAGGTGACAATGTGGTCGTCCCTCGTGGTTGCCTTTCAAGACAAAATTCGCTCCATAGAGACGCCCCAGTTTTTAAAATATGCACAATTGAAGACTTGCTACCTGCCACATGGACTGCTGCCATGAAAGGCTTAACTCATTCCATACTATGGTCCCAGGCCTTGGTCAAAGCCAGAACCACTAACTTTAGACTATAGGCATGTTGGTACTTGAACGAAAGCTCTTTTCATGAAGAATTTAAATATGCAATTGTCATCTTAAATCCAGGTAAATATCGGGGACTGGTATGGAATGAGTTAATGGCATATTAAGACCACTCTTGGCTATAGCTAGTAACAAGGATGGTCTTAGGTAGAAGGTGCTGCTGTGTGATCAATAGCCCAGTGACCCAGCACAACTTGTATAAAGAAAAATTAATGACAGTATGGAAGTGGCTATTGGCAAAATGACTGAGAGTGAGTGCACGGAATATAATGGTTAATTCTTGGCACACAGGCAATAGAATTGGGCACATGCACATGACAATGAACGAGTAATTATGTCTGCCTCAGTTGCTACAAATTCATATTGTGTCTTCACACAGACAAAATGTGATGGACTGTTTAAATTGGTCCCAATCGTCTGCTGATTCTATGGATGTGGCCATTTGACTGAGACCAGGTCTTGGCATACAGCTAAAGCACAGCATCACTGCAGGAAATGGTCCCCTCAAAAGCTTCGGAAATTTTCTTGGGAACAGATGGTGTCATTATAACGAGCTTTCACTGTATGATGAATCTGTGGAACTTTGTCTTACTGTTGATGAAAGATATTTTGTTCTTAACTGGTACACATTTCTTGTGTTGTTTTTGGGAAAAAAGTGTCCCAGCTCAAACTCACAAATCACTGTACAGTCATTTCCCAAGGGTACAATCATTTCCCTAGCGTACAGTTCCATAGCATACAGTCATTTCCCTATGGTACAATCATTTCCCTAGCATACAGTCATTTCCTTAGCGTACATTTCCCTAGTGTACAGTCATTTCCCTAGCGTACAGTGTGGGTACTTCTCTTTCACACCAAACTCTACTATTGTTACATTTGCACAAGTTTATTTTTGCAAGTGACCAGCTAATAATGACTATCTCATCTGTTTAGATTAAACAGCGTCCATTCTTCTAACCAGAAACTTGGACGTATCATTAAGGTAAATTCCAGAGACCAATACAGTTGTAATTGCAGACTTCATGCTTGGCTTACAAAGAAATAATCAAATATTCCTGAGCAACACATAACATCCTATAAAGTTGCAAACCAGAAAACATTTGTACCTGCACAGCTGAATCAGTCTATAGACTAGTGAACCAAATACATAATGGCAGGACTTTGTGACTTTGCTAAGGTGTTGTATGCAAGGGACTGGGGAGGTTCAATATTTGGTTATTAGACATTAAAACAACCTCCAGGTACAGTGCTCCCTGTCTTGATAAACCATTCCAATGACAGACCACCTGCCCACAAATACTACTTTCTTCAAATACAGTAGTATCTGCTCTAAAGACCACCTCCATTAAAAGACGAGGTCTATTCTTAAGACCACTCTCTTAAGTCCATTTACTATATTTACTTTTGTCATATGAGTAGACTTTTTCTATTTCTCCTATTGGTCCAGGCACCATCATGTGTCATGTTCTAAACAAGTGGATCCACAGCTTTTGCTGTCTCCGAGGCACTGAACCTGGTCCAGAACTGGCGTGCGGCCAGTCCAGACCTCTTGAAAGGTTTGAGTGTGACATGATGCTTCATCAGCAACTTTTAGCCAATCACATTCCGGGATTAAATACACTGCTGGGTAGCATCTACCTTGATTTAATGGGAACATGGCAGACAGTGGTAGTTCCAATCATTAATAATGTGGTAAGGGATCGTGTACAAATAAAAACCTTTCCAAAATTCCAAGAAACCATCGGAATGGAGGGAGGGGGTTAATGGCAAAATCGGAATTTCACCAAATTTTTGGAAAGCTTCAAAATTATCGATGTAATAATGCGGTAGCGGTAGCGGTCATTTTTAAAGACTAGCCTGATCATGCATGGTCTGCATAACCATTCCAAGGCCAGCCTTAAAAATATTTCTGTTTCGTATGACGCGCCCGGTGTGCGCAAAACGTTGCGGTTGGAATATTTTTTTCCCAACAGTGCAAAAAAAATTTTTTTTCAGGCTTGATTTAACGCTGCTCGCATGCCCCGTGTGGCACTGGCAGCTCTGTATACGCATATATCGTTTGCGTACCTACCCTGAATGCTATCGGTACATCGTAGTAAATTTGCGTATGCAGTATTGGCAAGTTCCTTGCAAGAAAAGGTGTTCCTAAATCAAATTCAAACGAAAATTTTAATATTTCAAATCAGAAATCGAGTGTGCGCACCGTTGACATCTTTCCTGCAACTGTACACAAACAGAGCTCTGCTTTGGCCATGTGGTCTGACGCACAACACATCACCCGATTGGTCAATTGAGTCACATGCAAAAATCGGCCAATCACGGCTCGTGTTACAGTGATTTCATCATGGCTTCCGCTCAGTGAACATGTGTGAATCTACCGTAATTTACGGAGGGAACACACAAACGGGAAGCTTTGTTTATATTGCAGCATGCGAAAATAAAGATTCCAATGTTAATTGCAACAATTATTTGGAGTCACAGGCAAATACGCAAAGGTAAGGGATAGCGGGAATAGCCGAATGTGTCCCAAATCAGTCCGTGAGACTGGGTCAGTTCACCGCAGATCCACTCCACGCTGTCACTTGCGTGTGACTGGAAGTTGTGTGCTGTTTTTGCCTGGGAAGTCATGTCAAGGCACCTATTTTTTCCGACACTGTTAGAACCCATCGATAAATGGCATTTGCTGTTAATTTGCAGATGAATTCGCCATTCAAGTTTTATTGTATTTTGACGCTGCTTTGACATCTTTGGGGCAGATCACACTGACAGTGAGCAGTGTGACCCCGCTCAGCGTAACGTAATCGTATGTGGTGTACGACACTCGACAGTGAAAATGTCTGCTTGTGTTGACAGAGATAAAGTTCTGATTAATACAACTGCGGATACAACTGCGGACCAAGTAATTGTTTAAACTTGGAATATTTATCAATAAGCGATTATTATCACCTATCGGCGCCCCACGCAAATGCTGGGAAAGCTCTGATTTTTTAAGTGATTAGACACCCCCCCTCCCTCCCTCCCCCCGTATCCAGCCTTGCAAACACCTGTAACTTGTAACTGTGTCATGAAAAGTTGAGGAATAGAGTTCCCAGCGAAAAAAAGTTGGTTTCCCGACCGGGCAAGTACCTATTAATTTTAACTTGCCCGAGATTAAATCAGACTTGACCATGGAGCAATAAAACTCTTCATCCACGTCCCTGCACATACACACAAAAGAGGTGTGTTCATGACTTGTAACTAATATTTACTCTGAACCCTCATCATACACCCATCCCCTCCCGTTGTCAAGTGAAAATTAAAACTACACATTTGTATTTGATATCTTACTCTTTTTCTTCTGGGATATTTTAAAAAAAGGGCAACTTTATAATTACGCTAATCCTTTGTTTCTTGAAGCTTGTACATGTACATGTTTAAAATAGCAAAAGACCCACCCCAAGCCAAGCCGAGGTGTATTTACAGTAGGGCTACTCTGTCTCAGCGCCAGCAAACCAGCCTGAAGCATATATTGTCCCGCTACAACCTCATCTGTGGCAGAGTCTCTTGCTTTAATACAGATTTAATAAAAAATTTTCAGCCTAGAATCTTGTATCAGTACAAAGTCCATCAGTACTGGCATGATGCCCATATTGCAGTAATACGTAGTAGGTATGTGTAGTTGAAAAAAAAAATAAAAAAATAAAAAATTCCTCCCTGCCTCATCAAATTTTTCAAGGCCCTGTTATACGAAACAGAAATATTTTTAATGCTGGCCCAATGCAACTTAATTTTCATGTATTGTTTTAATAAGGAGGTGTAGTTTTTGGAGGATATTAAAAGAATATATTAAAGTGACAATACCTGTTGTTTTTCCATTATATGGGTGAAAGAATGTATGGGTTGAGATGTATGTCTGCAGCAGCTGACATGTTGGTTTTCCAAAAATTTGGTGATATTGGAATGGGCATGGAGGGAGGGGGTTAATCAGATTCCATTGTTTTTTTGGAATTTTGGAAAGGTTATTATTTGTACACGATCCCTAAGGATCAGTCTGCTATGTTGATCTTGAATCTTTGACACTGATAATTGTAAAGAAACATAGGACAAAACAGTTATAGACTTTGAATTTGGTGTATGCATGGGTCTATCGACCTGTCCACACCAATACACACCTCAGCCTCCATGTGTATTGGTGAGTACAGGTCAATAGACACATGTATAGACCTCATCCAAAGACTGTAATTGTATAATATGTACACTTTAGGACAACCTGCTGTATGTGGTCACTTTGTAATGACATTAGGGGCAGTCTTAAATGGCAGGTACTACTGTGCTATGCTTAGTACTTTGCATAACATTTATACCTCCTATGAAAGACCACCTGTCTTGAGAGACCACAATTTAGTAATCCCTTGGGGTGGTCCTTCAAGACATGTTTTGCTTCCACCGACTAGTGAGGGATTATGGCCTCGTTAGGAAAGTTAATTGTAGGTTCGTGTAGTGTTGTACTCTGCTAATATCTGGTTTATCTGGGCATGCGCACTTGTGTGTTTTTCTTTCCTGACAAAGCAACCCCAGGTCTCTGCAGCCTAAAGAGCTGTCCCCTGGGGTCTGTGAGTATACATGGTGGAGGTGTCTGAACACAGGGCACCCCCGGTCACATTGAAGATCTTTTTAGGCGAAAAAAAATCAATAAAGTCACATTACTGCCATATGTTAGGAACTCTTTACCTTCAGCTAGTATCAAAGTAACTAGACTGTCTCAATTGTGTAAAGACTGGGTCTCTCAGCCAATGAAGAAGCGTTTAACATTGTAGCTCACGAAGGGTAGGATGGAAACAAAACTCAGTCTGTGACAGAGGAATTGTGTCACAGACGCAACTGTGTATCAGATTTCACATGTTTAATTACTTCATTAGCATAATTTGAAATGCAATAACTTCTGTTCTTTATTCTTTAGGGGTACCTTTATCTAAATACATCAATTAAAATGACATATTTCTGTCATAGTTTTGAAGATATTGAGCATTTAAATTAAGAAATTTACTGCATTAGCATAACAGTATCTTCGCCTGCAGGGCTGTACCTGTGGAAAATTGGTACATGTGGCTATTATAGTTTCTGAGAAAAACTCTGGACTTGATTTGATGGTAAAGAAAGAAATCAAGAATTCTAGGAAAAACAAAATGTGTGTGGTGACGCACAGACAATAATAATATCCAGGAAAAAAAATCTCATACATTTAGATATATAGTAACAACATAGAGAATCAGGTATTACTATGTATCAATAGTCAATTTTCTTTGAAGGTAACAGGGGTCTTTGTTGCCTTCGTAGACAGACCAATACCGCCGCGCTATTCATATTGTAGATTTCTATTGACGGCGGACTTGGTCTGCCGAGGAGCTGCATCAGCGTACAGATCCTAGCGCTGATGCTCCGTGAAACGGGCCGCCCTGATTGGCTGCGCTGTGAAGCGGAAGTCATAAATGCGAGTAGCCTTCTGGGATAATTTTAGCGTCGTAGACATGGTTGTATCTAAGTAATTAACCCAGGTGCGAACGAGTTGTGTATTGGCGGGCGGTACGGTAGCAATTAAAAAGTGTTTGATATTGAGATAAGGTAATCAGCGAGTAATTGAATTAGCGCCTATAGGGGTGAATTGGCTACTGTGGGATGCGATGTGTGTACGGTGATTCCAGAGCAGAATAGGTCTGACCGTACCTGTTGCATCGCCATCGCGGTTTACCGTACGCTGCCTGCAACAGCCTAAACATGGATGACGAATTCCGGGACTTTGTTAAAAAAGCAGTTCATGCGTGCGGCAAAGATTTTGAGACATCGTCAGAACAAAATAAAGCACTATATGAAATAATAGTGAACAAAAGGGATACGTTTGTTATACTACCTACAGGCAGTGGGAAGTCCATCACCTTTCAACTAATCCCCAAGTTATACGGTATCATCCAGGGCAAAGACGATGGGATAGTTGTTCTTGTGTGCCCGCTAGTTAGCTTGTTAAAATCGCACCTTGTTGAACTAAATTCAATGGGGATTTCCGCGTGTATTCTGGGGCACAGTAAACTTCAGTAAAACGAGCTGTATATTTCAGATCTGTATCTGTATATTCCCGCTACTGTAAGTGCGGTCAAAACATGCCACTGTTTGCCAACGTGGGACAGATCTGGAGCGGGAGTGACGTACGCGGCTACACTGATTGGCTGATCGGTCACCACAGTGTTTACTCATGCATATTTATGACCGTCGCCCGTCTTGGCCTTGCGTGCAATACACAGTTTTTCTATTGGGCCCTCCGTCCATTACACAAATTCGCTATTGGCCGCCGTCCCGTAGTAACCATATCAGAAATCTTCGCACCTAAGTTTTATGACCAGTTTTATTGCCCTGTGAAACAAATTAATGCAGGTCCTCGGCAGACCCTTCGAGCGGGGTTATGTTTTTTTCGCCCTCAGTCGGACCGCGGTGAGAAGGGTCTGTCTACGCAGGCAAGGGTCTTTGCTTGAGGGGGATCATTGAACCTTCAAAGTGACTCAACACAACAGGATCAAGATGACATGGAGTGTCGAAAACATACAACACTTGCCCACCATCCAGTTAAAAAGGGGACTGGCAATGGCAGTAACAAGTGGTAATTATTATCAGAGTCTGAGAATTCAGACACTGTGTATAGAAGATAGGAGTGTAGACTAGACAAGGTAATATAAACTAGAGGGAATTATGGTCTTAAAGCGAAAATCATACATGTTCATAAGGGTAGAATTTAAATGGAAAATATCTTCAAGTTGAGGGGGTCAAACTAATAACTTTCAGGGGTTAAAAAGTCAGCGTGCATTAATGTATCATAAAAGAATTCATGAGCAGATATTTCTTATATGTCTACCACTGATTAGAGAAGTTGAATTCAAGATGTTTTTAGGAGAGTATGTTTACAGAGATCGATGCAGCAAAGTCCTTGCCACGCGGCATGTAACATACTGGTAATACACATTGTGGTTGAGTCTGTGAGCCACACATCTATAACTCTAGATCTAGTGACCGAAGTAACCCGTAAATCCTGCTTTAAGATCCGTTTTCCTCCAAATTCCCACTGCAAATGAGGATTTGATGGTGCTCAAGATAGCCGTTTGTGATATTGACTTGTGACAGACGGCCTAACCCCTATTTGCTGGGAGCACCTGTAAGCCCGGGAGGTACATGGGCCTGCCTGTATTACACCTAGTAATAAGGCAAGTAATATGGCCGGCATTCTGGCCAGCATGGTAGAATAAGTGTTACAGTCCGACCATGAATATACATGATATCCATTTGACTCCCAATAGGTGAAGACTGTAATAGTTCAAGTGTTTATAATGCCTCTTTCGTGTGATTAGAAAATAGCTGGGGCTTTGCGAGAACAGATTGTTTGCTAGCGTTATAGAAGGTGTCATGGTGGTCATACTTTGATTGGCACACTGGGTTTTGACAGCAGGTATGTCTCACCCATGTGGGGTTAGCCTTTTACCCTTTACTAAAATTTAGTTGTCAATGAAGCAAACTATTCTTTATTACCCCTGTATGCCTCAAATATGACCCTTTTCTGGTGTTTTACGTGGATACCCAAGTACAATCTGATCGTATTGCCATTGGTGGGTACCCAAATCAAAAAGAAGCTGTCCAGTTGCAGTTTCTAAGTCTTGAAGAGTCATTTTACGTGGATACCCAAATACGATCTGATCTTATTGCCATTGGTGGGTACCCAAATAAAAAAGAAGCTGTCCAGTTGCAGTTTCTAAGTCTTGAAGAGTCATTTTACATGGATACCCAAATACGATCTGATCTTATTGCCATTGGTGGGTACCCAAATCAAAAAGAAGCTGTCCAGTTGCAGTTTCTAAGTCTTGAAGAGTCCCAAATAACCTCATCTTCTTGTTGTTGGTTACTCAGTTATAACTGATCTGTTACAGCTGGTGAGTACCAAATGTAATCTTGTCCTGTAATGGTGACACGGTACCCAAGTTGACCTTGTACTGCAGCTGCTGGGTACCCAAGTGTAATCTTGTCCAGTAACATTGGCATGGTATCCAAGTGTAATCTTACCCTGCAATGGTGACAGAGTACCCAAGTTGACCTTGTTCTAGTACAGCTGGTGAGTACCTAAGTGTAATATGGCCTTGTTACAGGTACTAAGTACTCAAGTGTAACCCTCTCCTTGCTGAGACATGATTATGTGTCTGCTGTGTGTATCCCACTAACATGTTGTTCCATTACCACTTTCTTTCATTGGGAATAAAAACAAGAGCATACAATTCTACAGCCCCTCAGCTCATTTACCTTCAATCCTTTTCCTTTGAATTAACTCATTGCATACTATGGTCACAGGCCTTGGTCAGTGGTTCTGGCACTGACTTAGGACTATAGGCATGTTGGTACTTGAATGAAAGTTCCTTTCATGAAGAATTTAAATATGCAATTGTCATCTTAAATCTAGATAAATATATGGAAAAAGTCAGGAACTGGTATGGAATGATTTAAGACAGAGCACTAAGCCGAACCCATGCCAAGGAAAGTTGTTGACCTGGGGCATAGGGTCTTAATAGGTCTACTATTTGCAGGCATTTTTTTTATAACTGTTGACAAGCAGATGACATTTGGCTCACATAACAGTCTCTTTATGTACTGTTAACATTGATACATGTAGACCAGTACCAGAATACCCTTGTGGTCATGCTGACCAATATATATGCATAGTGTAAGACCCAGCAAAGCCAGTGGCGTCGAAACTAAAAGCTGTGGAAAAAGCCTGACCGGTTTTAATTCAAAAGAATCTCATCAGAGGAGGTGGTTAGGAAATACTGTACGCTGCTTATATAGCAGAGGGTAACGTTGCTGACGTATGTTAGGTCAATGTCGTAGAAGGGTCACGAATCTATGTGTGACAGAACTACCAGTCCAACCGTCCAGACGGAAGTGTTGTCGGGACGTTTAGAAAATTTCTGGCAAGGCAGCTATCTCTCCAAAGGCAATGCTGATGGAGAAAATATATATATACATGTATATATATATATATATATATACATACATACATACATACATACATACATACATACATACATACATACATACATACATACATATATATATATACATATACATGTACAGTAAAACCTGTCCTTGTGGACACCTGTCTACTGTGGACACCTGCTTAATGCGGACAGTTTTGGCCAGAACCGAATATTTTTAAGTCATTTTCATATTGGTGATACCTGTCTACAGCGGACAGCTGTCTATTGTGTATTGCGGTCACTTTTTGGGGTACCAAATGCAAAAACAACCTGTCTATTACGGACACAATATGTCATTGCTTTTTTTGCAACTTGTTATATTCCAAGCTGTAATGCCTGAACAATGCCGTGCTTGTAAAGCTGGAATCAAAGACTAATTAATCCATTGTTCAAGGCCTGTAACACATAATAAGCTGACTCAGCCAAGCAGTTAGGCTGCAATGCCTCAACAAACATGCCAGGTGTCTCTGAGCACTGGTGCTCTTGTTGAGTGAGGTTGCTCACACTTTCTCTGTCTATCAAACAATTAAGCTCCATAGATCAATCATTAAGCCTAAAACAAAGGACCCACTGAGACTCATGTGAAGTTATTCACAATTTGTAACAATGGCCCATACTGCACTCAAGGGATAGGATATACCTGTGGTAAGTTTGTTGTTTGTTTCTTTTCTGTTAGTAAAAGAAATTACGCAAACTTTCTTTAGCCTGGTAAGTCCATACATACACTATTTTTCCCTTAAAAGATAAAAACTGTAAAATCCCAAGTTAAGATGAGTTTGAGTAAAGTGTCAGGGGCATAATGTACAAAAACTGAGAGCAAATGCTGTATGATCACTTGTGCAAAAAGCTTACATTGTACCTGTGACAAAATTTAATACTATGCCATGTAGACTGCTATACATTCAATGAAAGTCTTTGTACAACCTGGTATGTGTACATTGTGCTCATGAGGATATGCAGAATATAATGTAAGAGCTGGGACACATAACAAATGTGAACTTAACATTATGTTCATACATGAACATGTATTGGTCAAATATATTTCAGCCATTAATATTGGTTAGAATTTGTGTTGTTGCAATGAAATAAAGTTATCTAACTTTGAGTTTTTCCTATTTTTTCATTATAATGATTAAGTGGAATAAGATGGGTACACATGTGCATATTTTATGACAGTCTATACAAGTTTATCTCCTTAGATACAAATGTACTCTGAGATCCCAAAAGTTCAGCCCCTGCCTATTGTGGACACCTGTCTATTGCGGACACTTTTGCCAGAACCACAGGTGTCCGCAATAGACAGGTTTTACTGTATATATATATATATATATATATATATATATATATATATATATATATATATATATATATATATATATATATATATATATATATATATATATATATACACATATATACATATATACTTATGTATATATGTTTGTATATATATATATATATACATATAATAAATTTTCAGAATTAGCAGTTCTAATTGGAATCAGATGTACTCGGTTGGGGATCTTAAAGGTGGTAGCAGGAGTTAAATTGACACAATTAAGTATCTGGGAACAAGTTGTGCGTGTGAAAGAGTCCATTAGAATAATGCCTCAGATTCCACTTGCTTGGTTTAAGTACTTTGAAGTAGCAAACTCTTATCCAACCAGTGTTAGTTGAGTCACCTGTTAATGATCACATTTCTGTCTTGTTTGCTTGGCTATTCAATCAAAATGAGACTGTACTATAATTGGCACATTTGGGAATATTATGAAACAGATTATTTTTGTGAGTTTTTAACCAAGGTTAGGAAGATTGATTGGAATCTGTGCTTTGAAAATCATGGTGACGTAGAAACAATTTGATATAAGTAATTGACAGAAATGTTTTTAATACAATCTACTGCCCAAAAATGGCTGGACAAAACAATTACAGTTTCTTCTAATGAAGTACCCTGGTTCACATCAAATTGCATAGAGTTTTAAGAAATAAAGTCGCCTTTGACTCATAAGGTGGGAAGAGTTATTGTTTGGATGGATTTTCAACAGAATCTGCTAAAAGGAGTGCAGATATCAGGATAAGTTTATCAAAAAATTGAAAAAAAAAGTGAAAAAATTTGACCTGGTATAACATCGAATGGGGCATAATGAAGGCCTAATTTATTGATAGTCACTTAGCTAAGACCAACATTTTTGATCCACATTTTGTTAAAACAAACCCATGTCAATAGTGACTGAGGAAATTCCTTCATGTGAAGCCAGCCTAACAAAACCATTTATTGATGTCATAGTGACAAGGAAGTGTTATATGTCTCACAAAGTGTAGATTCCCTTTTAGGCAAACTGGAGGCTTGCGTTCCAGAGTGACTACAGTATACAGACATTCCGAGACACTTTTTTTTCAGTTTATTTTTTCCTTTTTAATGGTTAAATACAACCTAGCTTTAGAGACTGATGTATGAATTCATCTTTATTGAAGCTTTTTCATGCCACAGACCTCACCGCAAACAAAATATGCATAAATCATCCTCCTACCCCCCCCCCCCACCACCCACGCAAGTTAAAAAAAGAGAGTGAAATATTATGGCTCAGAAATAAACAATAATTATCATTTATGTTTGAGTTCCATTATTTTTCTGGCCTGACAAAGCATATATTATTTCAAAGATATTGAAAATAAATATTGCTAATTTGTTTTTGTGTAATATTTCGATTACTGATCAATTGTATGACTTAGTAAACATACCTCTGCAAAGAAGTTCACTCTTAAATTGATGTAGGCAAGACATATTTAATATCCTTGAAATTCATCTGCTACAAATAATTTACTACCATTTGACTACAGTACACAGACAATCCCAGTATGAACTTTTCTAATATTTAGAAACAATGATCACACACGACCTTTAACAATGGAAAGTGATCCATTTAACACTTTACCTTTTAAATTAAGACTAATTTTAAGGAAAACGTGTTGACCTGGGACATGTTATGGTCGTCACAAAAATCTGTTGACCTGGGTCATGTTATGTTGATCAAGGAAATCTCTTGACTAAGGTCATGTTATGGTTATCAGGGAAAACTGTTAACCTGGATGTTTCTGTAATAAGGGAAAGCTGTTGACGTGGGTTGTGTCATTTTGATCATGGAAAGCTGTTGACCTGGCTCATATGAGGAAAACCTGTTGACCTGGGTCATGTTATGGCTATCAGGGAAAGCTGTTGACCTGGGTCATGTTATGTTGATAAAGGAAAGCTGTTGACTTAGGTCATGTTATGGTTATTGAGGAAAGCTGTTGACCTGGATGTAATGATTAGGGAAAGCTGTTGAACTGGGTTGTGTTGTGGTTATCAGTGAAAGCTGTTTACCTTGGTTATATGTTGATCAGGCAAAGCTGTTGCCCTGGGTCAGGTTAGGGTCATCAGGGAAATCTGGTGCCTGGGCGTTATGATCAGGGAAAGCTGTTGACCTGGATCATGTAATGATGATCCAGGAAGGGCATTGACTTGGGTCCTGTCATGGTGATCAGGGATACCTGTTGACCTGGGTAATGTAATGATCAGGCAAAGCTGTTGACGTGGGTCATGTTATGGTGATTTTAGAAAGCTGATCACCTGGGTATTATTACGTTCAGGAAAAGCTGTGTCATATTGTGATCAGGGAAAGCTGTTGACCTGGATGTTATGATCAGATAACGCTGTTGACCTGGGTTATGTTATTAAGATCAGGGAAGGCTGTTGACTTGCATCCTGTTGTGGTGATCGGGGATAGCTCTTGACCTGGGTCATGTTATGGTGATTCGGAAAAAGTTCTGACCTGGGTCATGTTATGGTGATTGAAGAAAGCTGTTGACCTGGGTGTTATGGCAATCAGGGAAAGCTGTTGAGCTGTGTCATGTTATTGTGATCAGGGGAAGCTGTTGACCTGGATGTTATGGTGATCAGATAAAGCTGTTGACCTGGATCATCTTATCTGTTTCAGGAAAAGCTGTTGACCTGAGGCATGTATTGGTGATCAATTTCTCATCTACAGTTCTCATTCAAATTATTTTTCGTGAAGTATTAGAACATTTGACTCCCAGCTGGTTCTGAATTGGTTTCAGATAATATTGATGGCAGGGTGGTTTGATGGGAAGTGTTACGGTACAGCTGGGCTGTGTGCGACTCACACCACACCACTCCTGCTCAGCACACAAAAATTGTTGTCAATAAATGGTCATGATTATAAATGACTGAAAAAAAAACAAAAACAAGATGAAAACAATACAATTATTAATCCAATATACAAGCAGAAGAAATGTGAAAATGCCTATGAATTTGCTATCAGAAGTAAATGATTTCTTTTAAAGATATTATTAAGGCATGAAATGGTAAATAATGCAATATCTCACCAGGTGAATGGGGGGGGGGGGGAGTGGACAACTAAAAAATCATGGATTCTGTGAAAGAAGTCTTTAAATAAATGTGCAGTACTTAAGATTGCAGAATCCCATTTTGGCTTACACATGAGCATGTAAGATTTGGAAAGATACGTGAGAGGTCTGGCTTGCAGTTTTCAGGTAGGCAACAAGAGTCCTGCAGCCGATTGGGGAAATGAATCCTTGCGACCATTTATTCTTAAGTACTAGCTCTTCCTGGCAGTGAAGCTGCAATTCCTATTAAATAAACAACCAATTACGGCAGTAAATCGTTATTGCGCTCTCTGATCGGAAGGGTTGCTGATAGCATTGATCGTGGAGCCATTTGTCTTGTCTTACAACACTTCTTGGTGTTCATCAGGCGACCTTCAAGCCTGACCTTCCTTTTCCTTCAGTTTTTGTGGGAGGCAGATAATGGAATTTGTGTGAATTTCATGAAGTCCTTACCCGCAGTCTGTGAACTTCCTGCATGTTTTATTGTTCTGGAGCAATGAGTACATGCTTCAGCTGCATTGTTTACGGAAAAGTAGAATTATGGAAAGCCTTTCCATTTTTGTGGGAATGCTGATTTTCTTTTTTTTTTTGCATTTAAATGAATATTTCTAATCAGTCTCCAGAGACAAATGAATCATATGCTGGGAAATTATTACTGGCAGCTTTCATTGGGGAAGCACAATTTTAACATTCAACAACAGATTTTGCAGCTTCCATTTTCCATATTGATTCCAGATATGATAAATCTGTGCCTGTCGAATAATGAATTTTATCTGCGCTCTTCAAAATAGACGTGACAAAATGAAATGTGTAAGTGTTGCGTGCTTTTCTTAACATTCACTGGTAAACATTACACTGCTATTGCAGTTACAAACACGAGCAAGCTGAATGGTTTCTGAGCACAAACTGTGGACCGTAACCGCTAATTTTTAGATATGACCAGCTTTATCGTGTTAACTAGGATCAGTACCAACCCTTTTTTCCTCCTAAATGAAAGATGGTATTAGACCTACATGTGGGTCGAGATGCACTTCAGAACAATCATTTTAAGCATGGTCTTTTCAGTCACAAGACTATTTAGAGATTTGAGTCCAATTCAGATAAGACAATGGTGTCTTTTCAGACACTGCTCAACATGTATTATAATCTGTTTGCCAATAAAATGTGTTATATCACACCCTTCTCAGTCATTACTGCCTAGCTTGGACACTCAGGAATGATAATTTATTCAGACACTCTTCAGTCATAGTCATTTAGACACCTTACAATGATAGTTTATTCAGACACTTTTCAGTCATTATCATTTAGACACCTTGCGAGGATAGTTTATTTAGACACTTTTCAGTCATTATCATTTAGACACCTTGCATGGATAGTTTATTTAGACACTTTTCAGTCATTATCATTTAGAAACCTTGCAAGGATAGTTTATTTAGACACTTTTCAGTCATTATCATTTAGACACCTTGCGAGGATAGTTTATTTAGACACTTTTCAGTCATTATCATTAAGACACCTTACAGTGATTGTTTATTCAGAAAATTTCAGTCACAATCATTTTGGACACTTTACAGTGATAGTTTATTCAGACAGTTATTTTGGACACTTACAGTGATAGTTTATTCAGACACAGTTATTTTGGACACTTTACAGTGATAGTTTATTCAGACACAGTTATTTTGGACACTTTACAGTGATAGTTTATTCAGACACAGTTATTTTGGACACTTTACATTGATAATTTATTGTGACACATTTCACACATATTCATTCCAAACATTTAGCCGTATATTCTAAGGGCCAATGATTTTCCTTTTTTTTTTCTGAAACCGATGCGGAATTGTGCATTTTTTTCATCTTTGAAACGGAATTTGATACTTTTTCTTATATGATTTATATATAAAGATGTAGCAGTGCAACAGAATTTGAAAAAGTTTTGCTGATGAAGCGGAATTCCTGTTTTTTTTTTTTTAATGGAAAATCATTGGTCCTATATTCGTCCAGACATTTTTGGTCATAGTTGACTCAGACACATGCAGCCACAGGCTGGTCAGATAGTTTCAGCTTTACATGCCAATTCTTACACTTCGTGTCATGTTCTGTTTACAAATTCTCTGTAGTCCCATTTCATTTATTTTGTCAGTGATATTCCATTCATAGACTTTCAGCCAAAGTATGTTCAGATAGCTTCATCCATATTCCACTCAGGTACTTTAAGCCATTTACAGCCACTATGAATCATTGTTTGTGTTAAAGCCACTATCAACCAGAGTTTGTTTTACAGCCACTATCAACTGTAGTCTGTTTTAAAGCCACAAGCAACCGTACTCTGTTTTACAGCCACTATTAACCATAGTCTCTTTTACAGCCACTATCAACCACAGCCTGTTTTACAGCCAGAATCAACCATAGTCTGTTTTACAGCCAATATCAACCAAAGGCTGTTTTACAGCCACTATCAACTGTAGTCTGTTTTAAAGCCACAAGCAACCGTACTCTGTTTTACAGCCACTATCAACCATAGTCTCTTTTACAGCCACTATCAACCAGAGTCTGTTTTACAGCCACTATCAACCATAGTCTGTTTTACAGCCACTATCAACTGTAGTCTGTGTTAAAGCCACAATCAACCATAGTCTGTTTTACAAAAACTGTCAACCACAGTCTGTTTACATCCACTATCAACCATAGTCTGTTTTACAGAAACTGTCAACCACAGTCTGTTTACATCCACTATCAACCATAGTCTGTTTTACAGCCACTATCAACCAAAGGCTGTTTTACAGCCGCTATCAAACATTGTCTGTGTTAAAGTCACTATGAACCATAGTATGTTTCACAGCTATTATCATCCATAGTCTGGCTTACAGCCACTACCAACCATAGTCTGTTTTACAGCCACTATCCCCCATAGTCTGTTTTACAGCCACTATCCCCCATAGTCTGTTTTACAGCCACTATCAACCAGAGTCTGTTTTACAGCCACTATCCCCCATAGTCTGTTTTACAGCCACTATCCCCCATAGTCTGTTTTACAGCCACTATCCCCTTTAGTCTGTTTTACAGCCACTATCCCCCATAGTCTATTTTACAGCACTATCAACCATAGTCTGTTTTACAGCCACTATCAACCAGAGTCTGTTTTACAGCCACTCTCCCCCATAGTCTGTTTTACAGCCACTATCCTCCATAGTCTGTTTTACAGCCACTATCCCCTTTAGTCTGTTTTACAGCCACTATCCCCCATAGTCTATTTTACAGCTACTATCAACCATAGTCTGTTTTACAGCCACTATCAACCAGAGTCTGTTCAGTAGTTTTTCTCCTGTAGTTTTATAAGATTCCCTTTAGTGTCACCAGATTTTACAAGCAAAGTATGTTCAGACACTTAGCACAATGACATGTTAGAAGCATTTTCCTATATATTGTTTGTTCAGCTGCAAGGATGAGCTGAGTATAACAAAACAATAAACAGACAAGGATGAGCAGAATATAATAGAACCGTAAACAGACCAGAATGAGCAGAGTAGAGCAAATTTGTAACCTGCAAACAGACACGGGTGAGCAGAGTATAACAGAACTGTAAATAGACAAGCATGAGCAGAATATAATAGACCTGTAAACAGACAGGGATGAGCAGAGTATAACAGAACTGTAAATAGACAAGCATGAGCAGAATATAATAGACCTGTAAACAGACAGGGATGAGCAGAGTAGAGTAAATCTGTAAACAGACAAGGAAGAACAGATCAGAGTAAAACTTTGAATGAACAATGTTGAGCAGAGTAGAGTAAACTGTAAACAGATGAGAATAAATAGAGCAGAGCTAAGCTGCAAACAGACAAGGCTGAGCATAGTACACAAAAATATAAAAGGCTGAGCAACTTGGAGAAAAGTAACAAGTAAACAGACTAGAAAAGAAGATTTTCTTCACAGCAAATCTGTCTGGGTGCCTTCAAAATGAGAACAGTTTGAAATGCTACACTTTGCCATTGTTCAACATAATCTAAATTTTGTGTATTGGCCTAATTGGTATAAATTAAATTGCTGTAACTTTGGTTCTTGGTTCATTGGATTTGGCTATGTCACAAACTTATAAACTGAAGTTTGAATCACACCACTATCTATAGCAGTTATGAAGCTATTCAAGATTGTAATTTTGTGTATTGCATAATTTGCATAAATTACAATTTTGAAACTTTGGTTCATGGTTCATTAAATGTGGCTATGTCACAAACTGACAAATTGAAGTTGGAATGGCACCTGTATGCAAAATTGTTTTGAAGTTGTTTAAGATTTAAATTTTGTGTATTCACCTAATTTGCATAACTTAAGATTTGACAGTTTTGTTTCATTGGATGCACCTGTGTAACAAACCTTTGAATTTAAGTTATGATGGCACCTCTTTCTATGATAGTTTTGAAGCTATTCAAGAAGATTTAAGTTTTGTGTATTCACCTTATTTGCATAAATTAAAATTTTACAACTTTGGTTTATGGTTAATTGGATTCGGCTATGTTAAAAGCCTCTAAATTGAAGTTCAAATGACACCTCTATCAATATAATATTTTCAAACTATTCAAGATTTTAATATTGAGACTGCACCTAATTTGCATAGATTGAAATCCTACAACTTTGGTTCATAGTTCATTGGATGCGGCTTTGCCACAAACTTATTTGAAGTGGAATGGCTACTCTGTCTATAGTAGTTTTGGAGATATTCATTTTTAAATTTTTCAATGCCCCTAATTAGCATAATTTGAAATTCCACAACTTTCATTTACTGTCCATTGTATTGCAGGTGTCACAAACCTATACATGCACATTGAAATTTTGTGTTTATCTGCATTAGTTTGGAAGATATGGAGCTGTTAAAATTTTAATTGCCTCTCATTTGCATAATTTTAAACATCATCACTATTCCAAAGTAGGTGCAAAATTTCATTTGTAGGTCGTCACCATGGCAAGTTTGGTGGTTCTTGGAATAATAGTGGCCGAAAATAACTCCAGACAAATTTGGGTGCCATGAGGAAGAAAGAAAGGAAGAAGGAAGGAAGGAGAGGAGAGAGAGAGGAGAGAGAGAGAGAGAGAGAGAGAGAGAGAGAGAGAGGATGAGAGAGAGAGAGAAGAGAAGAGAGTGAGAGAGAGAGAGAGAGAGGAGAGAGAGAGAGAGAGAGAGAGAGAGAGAGACGAGAGAGATGAGATGAGAGAGAGAGAGAGAGAGAGAGTAGAGGAGAGAGAGGAAGAGAGAGAAGGATGAGAGAAGAGAGGGAGAGAGAGAGTGAGAGAGAGAACAATATGTCTGGGTTGGCACTCAGACATAATAAAACTGAGCAGAGTAGAGACAAACTGTTAAAGACATGGCTAAGTAGAGTAGAAGGAAACTGCACAGGATTAAGGCTGAGCAAAGTAGATGAAAAGTGTGTAAAAAGACAAAGCTGAGTAGAGGAGAATAAAACTGTAAAACAGACAAGACTGAGCACAGTAGAGTAAAAAGTCTCAAACGGACAAGGCTGAGCAGAGAAGAATAAACGTGTAAGACAGACAAGACTGGGCAGAGGAGAGTAAAACTGTAAAAGCAGACAAGACTGAGCAGAGAGGAGTAAAACTGTAAACTACATAATTATTAAGACTGAGCAGAGTAGAGTAAAACTGTAAACTAAATTATTATTAAGGCTGAGCAGAGTAGAGTAAAACTGTGAACTGGACAAAGTTGAGCAGAGAAAAGTAAAACTGTAAAATGGACAAGGCTGAGCAGAGTGGAGTAAAACTGCAAAACAGACAAGGGCCTGAACAGGGTACAGTAAAAGTATAAAACAGTGTAGAGTAAAACCGTAAAAACAGAGTAGAGTAAAACTAAAACAGACAAGGCTAAGCAGGGTAGAGTAAGACTGTAAAGTAGACAAGGCTGAACAGAGTAGAGTGAAACTGTAAAACCACTGGCAGACGACTGAATAGAATAGAGTAACACTGTATAACAGACAAGGCTGAACAGAGTAGAGCAAAACTATATAACAGACAAGGCTAAGCAGAACAGAGTAAAAACTAAAACAGGGTTGTCCAAAAGTAAGAGATGCTGGATCAAATTTTGTTTTTTTGGCCAGTGTCTAGGAGCTGGCCTAAGCCCCCAGTGGGGGTGCAGGGGTAATGCTCCAGTGGGGGCCCAGGGTACAAAACAAAGCCCATGGTAGCTCTTGAAATCTGAGGAAAATTAGGGCTTCAGATGAGCTATTCTGGCAACAATTTTGGGACACATACACCTTTTTAGCTGAAAAGAGTGACAGTAAATCATGTCCAAAAATACAAGCTACTCATCTCTTAAAATTTGTTGTTGCAATTTTTAAAGTCTCTGCTGCATTTGTTTGTGACAATGGGACAGTTGGACAGCCCTGTAAAACAGGCACTAAAAGCCCAGAAAACATCTTAAAGCAAACTTTCTTCTTTAATTTAGTCTTATGGTATCTTATTTAAGACTCTTAAGATGGTCTAAGATCTTTTTCCTGCCCAGTCAGAAAAAGAGAAAGTGAGTAAGACCCAGTAAGAGGAAATCAAGTCATGCTATGACCATGCAGGAAAGGAGCAGAGGCAGTCAGTCAATTTTCAGACAAGGTAAGACCTTCAGTGGCTGCCTCATTAGCATAATGAGATGATAAGAGTATATTCAGACTTGGAAAGACATTTGGTACCTGGCTCATTAGCATAAGAGAAAGGCCTGGGGGTAACAAAACTATTATAAGATCTGGTAAGATGTTTTGGGGTCAGGGTAATTAACACAAGTAACATGATCAGATATAACAAGACCTTGTAATATGTAGGCACTAGGATATCCACAAGTGTCACAAAACAGTATACTCTATGTATGCACTATCTTACTGAGCAGCATGTCCACTGATTTTCCATCCTCTGTCCTCCTTTTCAAAATCAACTCAGAATCCAGACCATGATATATCTACCTAGCTAGAGATACACATGTACAGTACATACTCCCACTCATGTATGTTGTACCCACAAACTTTATATAATAACTTCACCTGGCCACTATAGTGGAGAGCACATTGACAAGCTTATCACTGATGATATATCCACCTAGGTAGAGATACACATGTACAGTATATACTCCCACTCATGTATGTTGTACCCACAAACTTAGCCTCATCGGCCACTATAGTGGACAGTGTATTCACATGGCCATCACTGATGGATGGTAATGTGTTAAAAGTTAAAACAAAAAATACTTGTGGTCCAGAACTGTGACAACACGTGTATATATGCAGTTATCTATTACAGTCTAACAGTTACATTGTACACTAATGGGCAGGCCTGTACCCGAGATACAGGTACCTAAGTTTTTAGCTTAGCCGGCTTGTCAGTCAGGTAAGCTTAAAGTATGGGGTTCTGTTGGAGTCTGCGTTCCATGGTATCAACAATTCACATTTTGCAACTTCTCTGAAATCCGATGGGCAGAATCACTTTAAACTGGTTGTCATGTGCTATGAGTGGGTGTCAATCACGTTTGTTCAAATGGTGATGCTTCATTGATTTGGGGATGTTATAAGAATGGTTTTGTGCATTCGTGGGTACATGTGGTAACATTTCTGTGGCTATCTGCTTTAATATCTACCACACTGTCCTGTGTTGCCATGGAGACACAGAGTCTCACAGGCAGCCTTCTGTCCATGCATGCTAGGGGGATGGTTTGGAAGGTTTGGGATTTGTAGCAAATGGGATGGGGGGGGGGCGACCACTCCCAACAACTGTGTAACGAGGTTGTCAATAAAATACAGGGAATCTTTTTCTGTTCATGCAAGAACAGACCTGCTCCATGCTGCAATATGTACTAGGCTTTTAGTGCACCATTCTTGAGACTGGTGTGTTAGCTGGTCCCCTTTTTTGGCCTGAGGCTATGAGTCTGCTGGCTTATCAGTCCCAAGGGAACACAGGCATTGGACTTCTAGGCAGCACAAGCCTTAGTGTACCCCACAGTTGAAAATAGACTACCTGCTGAGTTGGCTAGACCCATCAAAGTATGGTCTTCCAGTCCTCAATGACTGTTCACACAACTTTGTGAAATTTGAAACTGTGTGGATTTGTGTCATCTCACTTTCATTCATTTTCTTGTAACCAGTGAGATGAAGCCTGTTCTTCATAGCCAGTACTGAGAAAGAATAGTGCTTGTGTCAGTTCACAGGTACCTGTACATGTAGTTTCATGACAGCATCTGTTAAAAAATTTGTTTAGGTAATAAAGGAACAAAGACAGTTTTGTATTGCATGTATTCACATCCCCTTGAATTACAATATGTATACACTGAACATGTATATGTGCATGTATGAATAATGTATATGTATATGTACACGAATACATTTATTTTCACGAGCATTAATTTTCACGGTTTTTGAACTTTGGACCTTCACTGAAACTTTAAATTCAATACTTTTGTTATAATTCCTGTCAATGCCATCTTAAAAATATATTTCACTGAGTTCTAATTTTCACGGTTTTGAAGCATAAGTGAAGAACACCGCAAAATTAAATGAATTCAGTGTTCTCATCCAAACTGCCCAGAAGGGCTGAACCTCTGAGCAGTTGGCACTTTTCTCTGGCCCCAAGGGTGCTCACTGTAGAGAGGTTTCACTGTATGAGTAAGCACTTTCTCTGTCCCCCCCCCCCCCCCCCCCCCGTCCAACCGACCAAGTTGGTCAGGAGTTTTTCTCCAACCCAAATTTTGCAAAAAACACCAAACTTGGCATGGTGACTGACCTGACCAGTGAAATTGTGCATCTCATTCGGAATAGTCATGATGTTTAAAATTATGCAAATTCGGGGGAAGTAAAAGCTCCATGTCTTCCAAACCGTCGCAGACAGACTCTAAATTTCAATGTGCACATATAGGTTTGTGACACCTGCCAATATAATGGACAGTACATTGGTTGTAGAATTTCAAATTGTGCCAATAAGGGGCATTGAAAAATTTAAAAGTCCAATATCTCCAAAACTATTGTAAATAGAGATGTGTCATTCCAACTTTAATTTATACATTTGTGGAAAAGCCACATGCAATAAACCATGAGTATGTAAAATATAAATCTTGAAAAGCTTCAAAACTATTATAAAGGTGCCATTCCTACTTTGTGGCATAGCCCCATCCAAGTCAACATAAGCCAAAGTTATAGGCTTTTAATTTATGCAAATACACAAAAGTAAAATGTTGAATAACTTCAAAACTATTATAGAAAGTAGTTTTATTCAAACTTTGCATTCTAAGTTTGTGACATGGCCACATTCAATGAACTAGGAACCAAAGCTGTAGCATTTTAATTTATAAAAGTTAGGCTAATACACGAAATTTAGATTATGTTAAACTATGGCAAAGTGCAGCATTTCAAACTCTTTTCATTTTGAAGGCACCCAGACAGAGTTGCTGTGCAGCAAATCTTTTCTAGTTAATTTCTGTCAGCCTACTCTAACCCCCCCCCCCCCACACACACACACACAGATGTGCAAACATGCTTGTCCAGTGCTGAGGCAGTGATCCCATGGGAGTTGTCGACCTCTGCATCACTCCATTCTACCAGCCTCAGTTAAGCACATTTTGAGACAGACTTGCACAGTCAGTGGACCCTGTCTAACTAAAATTCAGATCTCCAGCCAGTTAGCTGTGGCAGAACTATTTTGTAACCACACTGAACCCACACATGCATTTCCCTTAACAGGGTTTGTTTGCATGGTGATTATGAGCTTTTTTACATCAAAATTATTGAATGATGAATGTTCTATAAAATATTTCAACAGGTGAATTTTGACGTGATATCATATATAATACATGATTAGTCTAAATCATTCTGTGTCAGTATATCAGATCATTTTACATTCAACACAATGTGCCTCCATTTCCCCCATTGTATAAGAATATATTCAGACTATTTACATGGCAAAAAAGCTTTAAACTTGCCACATGTAGTTGCACAAGTTTGCCAGAAATACTGTCCATAAATGCTGAGACCATAGTTTTGTTACATATGATGTGACTAAACTTGGTTAAATTTCCTTGCATGAAAAAAATGTATCTCTTTGTTGATAGTGAAAGGATCTCATACAAATATGAGTGGAAAGGCTGAACAAACCCTCTTCTTTTTTAAAAAACTTATGAAAAAGCAACATTTTTTTATTTTTTTTTTGTTTTGGCAGTGGCAGATTTAACATCATAATACCTTTCATCACACCACATACAATGATGTACTTTGTGGATGTGTAAAAGTATTGCAGTTTTTAAATTTGCATTTGTGTGGCCCAAACTACCATTCTACTGAATGTGGAGGTGATCCTGACAGCCTGCAAAAATGCTGATTTTGATCAAAAAATTTATCAATATTTTCAATAAGTGAAAATGTACATTGGTCTTGACCCTCTCCCCCCCCCCCCCCACATACTTTGTGTACTAATGTCAAAATGCTGATAATGTTGAATGGCCCCTATATATGTACATGTGGTTGATCTCTTTGTCACTGACCAGCAAATTGTAAAGTTGCTGCCACATCCAGATGTAACCAGGTGTAGTTATATTACATCCCCCAGTGTGTTGTTGAAACAGCAGCACAATTTAAAATAAACAAAGACATGTTGCAGTTGGGGGAGGGGGGAGCTAGTATATATGCTGGTACTTGTAACAACTTTGCCCTGGTACAAGGTACAGAAAGTAAGAAAATGTACAAATAATGGTTGGTACACAGTACAGAAAATACAAAAAAAAAAAGGCTTTTAAACAGCCATACACATAGTATTGCATGTTGATAGGCTATAATGGATGGCTGCATATATAAATGTGCTGTCACAGTTCTTGGACCACAAGTATTGTTTGTTTAAACTTTCAACACATTGCCCTCCATCACTGATGGCCTTGTGAATACACTGTCCACTATAGAGGCCAGGTGAGGTAAAGTTTGTGGGTACAACATACATGAGTGGGAGTATGTACTGTACATGTGTATCTCTAGCTAGGTAGATATATCATGGTCTGGATTCTGAGTTGATTTTGAAAAGGAGGACAGAGGATGGAAAATCAGTGGACATGCTGCTCAGTAAGATAGTGCATACATAGAGTATACTGTTTTGTGACACTTGTGGATATCCTAGTGCCTACATATTACAAGGTCTTGTTATATCTGATCATGTTACTTGTGTTAATTACCCTGACCCCAAAACATCTTACCAGATCTTATAATAGTTTTGTTACCCCCAGGCCTTTCTCTTATGCTAATGAGCCAGGTACCAAATGTCTTTCCAAGTCTGAATATACTCTTATCATCTCATTATGCTAATGAGGCAGCCACTGAAGGTCTTACCTTGTCTGAAAATTGACTGACTGCCTCTGCTCCTTTCCTGCATGGTCATAGCATGACTTGATTTCCTCTTACTGGGTCTTACTCACTTTCTCTTTTTCTGACTGGGCAGGAAAAAGATCTTAGACCATCTTAAGAGTCTTAAATAAGATACCATAAGACTAAATTAAAGAAGAAAGTTTGCTTTAAGATGTTTTCTGGGCTTTTAGTGAGGCAAGGCTGAGCTGAGTAGAGGAAAATGTACAGTAAACAATACTAAGTAGATTACAGCTAAGGTGTCTGAGCAACTTGAGGGTGATCATATTTGTGTAACTACATTTACAGTGTCTGAGCAGACTTTGAGACTGAGCACAGGAGAGCTAAAATGTCCAAACAGACTTTGAGACTGAGCACAGGGGAGCTAAAATGTCCAAACAAACTTTGAGACTGAGCACAGGGGAGCTAAAATGTCCAAACAGACTTTGAGACTGAGCACAGGAGAGCTTAAATGTCCAGACAGACTTTGAGACTGAGCACAGGAGAGCTAAAATGTCCAAACAGACTTCATACTCTGAGACTGAGCACTGGAGAGATTAAATGTTCAAACAGACTTTGAGACTGAGCAAAGGAGAGCTAAAACCAGACTTGACATGGAGATATTTGGGAATTGATCATGTGGGTAGAAGTTTAAAATAACAGGAGAGAAGATGAACTGTGTGAATAGATTTGAAACATAAAGTAATTTAGCTGTGAAAACGAGCAAAAAAGCTTAGAAAGTGTTTAAAAAGTGTACCAATACATTGAATTGGTAAGAACTTGTACAGCATTGTTTGACAAAAATCTTCGTTATGGCTGGTTACAGTGGTAGACGGTAGAATGTCAATACAGATGCATGGTGGGTATTCAGGTCATTCAGCTCGCTCACTTTGTAGGTCAAGTCGGATATCAGTACTTCACAATCTGTTTTTAGTAACAGCATGGTAAACTGTGAATGGGAATGTTGTCAAGTACTAGTCACAGAAAAAATACTTAAAAGTGATATACATGTGCATGTATGTGTCTCAGATGAGGCCAATGCATGTGAAAGTAGGGGGTTTTGGAAGGCAATGCCAGCAGTCTCTGGGAAGTGCTGCCACCTGGGGATTGATTTACAACCATACCTGTTGGTTTTTAATAACCTGATAACCGGTTCTTTTTATGACATGGCATGGTAGCTTTATGTATATTTTCTTTAACAGTCTGTCTGTCTGTCTGTCTGTCTGTCTGTCTGTCTGTCTGTCTCTCTCTCTCTCTCTCTCTCTCTCTCTCTCTCTCTCTCGTTGTTTTAATCACATGCATGATTTTAAAGTCTTGTAGTTTTTATAACAGTGCCTGCAGGACATTTAATTGATCTGGAGGAAAAAGAGAAAAGTGAAATTCTTTCAACATTTATTGGCATCAATATGGAGGAAAGAAAGGAAAAAATGGTGTTGCTGCCTGCTGTGGGTTGCATATGCCTGATGTGGCTTTGTACTTACTCTATCTTTCCAAGTTTATACAGCATTATGACAAAGGATGACTGAGTCTGTGTTCTCATTGTGAGTGTAAAACTGACTGTACTGTCAGTGCCAAGCAGACAACAAAGTGGATATTCTTCCTCCTGGCTTTGAAGATCAATGCTTGGATCCCAGTTCTGGTCCAATAACAACAAGCATATGATGCATAAAAAGAATAGGGAACCAGCCTACGGGCACCACACAGTTGAGGTTGACAACCTGCCTGTATATTTACACTGGCCATGGTGTGGATTCTCTATGACTTTAGGTTCTTGCCAAATTAACCCTTTCCTGGTCAAACCCAGAAGTATCTGAATGTAAATTGTCATCTGCATTATTGATTTTACTGAAAGTTTATGTTAATAGAAACCCGTTTTTGCACAGAATTGTAGAAGAAGCCTGCAGTGAAGCATAGTCCAGGTCAACAGCTTTCCTCAGTTTGGGTTGGATGCAATGTGCTTAAACTTGTGCAAAGGAATGCTGTTGACTCAGCCTTGTTCTGACCTGGAAAGGGTTAATTTAATTATGTTTTAGTGCATGGCAGGGTGCCTAATTTGGGTGCACTTGTGTTGTTGCAACCAGTTGGAAAGATTTTGCATGTGGAGATAACCTGGTATCAGGGTTACATTAGTTCTTTATGAAATATTAATTGCATGGCTGATAGTGGTTATGCATAACCAACAATAGCAAAGCAAAATGTAGCCTGTTTAAGGACAAGCTTTACAAGTCTGTCTGTCAGGGCTGCCTGGTAAGACTGGTATCAAAGCAGAGTATGGTCTACATGAGAGGTAGCTTGGTCGAGTCTGTCAGTCTGCATGACCTGAGAGCTTACAGGAGCTGTTCACTGTAAAAAGCAAGAAGACAAAAGTGTTGATCAATAAGAGAAGTACAATAGCTGCAGTGGCCTGCATCCATTGTGCTTATGTTTGTTTTTTGTGATGTGGAATGACTGGAGATGAAGCCACACACAAGCAGTGAAAGACTCGGACTATGCCTGTAACATGCTGCCATCTAGTGGTGAAGCAAAGCACTGGGCGGAGTTGACAATTTTTCACAAGGGTTCTGGGATTTGGGGCCTCTGCTGGTGGATCCTGCAAGGTAAAGCAAATTTTGACAATATATTACGGGGTTTTATATTACGGGACAGAATAACTAGAAATTTCTGTCGATAGCAGGCATTTGGGCTGTCAGGGTCTTGTCAGCAGGTGAGATGCACAAACAGACTGCAATGGCCAGGAGCCAGTAATGAGAGTGATAGATTAGCCTTTGAGATTGATTTTATAGGGTGTGTGTATTACCCTGTCTAGGTATAACTTGGGGCCAAATGGTGTGTAATTGGTAAGGTGTCAGATGTGAGTGGCTGGTGGCTTTTATAGCAACGGCAATGTTAACCCTTTCCCCTTTAAAATGGGGGGAAAAATGGCTGGAGGCAAAATGTCATCTGCTCCAATGAATTCTTAATATCAGTGTTAATGAAAAAAACTGGAATGAGATTTGAAGGCCAACCCTATCATGGTAGCATGTCCTAGGTTGACAGCTCATTTAGGGGTGGATTGAGTTTTAAGTGCCCAACTTGCCCCAAGGACAGTCATTGACTTTGTCTGAATTCAAGGGCATAGAGTTAAAGGAACAAGCCACTTGACCAGTAGCCTCAGTTCAAGAGAGCAAGTAAACACATTAACCCTTTGCAAGGCACTCGGTAAACATTAACCCCTTGCCAGTGTGCACATGTCAACTTAACCACAAAATACTGACAATTGCTCTAATTTTGCTGTGATTCTTATTTTCGTATATTTCACTGATAATGCTAAACCCTGACAGTGAAATAGTTTTTTGATATTGTTTGAGCAGGAAAATACCAAAATAGTGAAATATTATTTCACTATTTTTGTGTTAAAATTTCAGTGAAATGTCAAAATTACAAAAAGCATGAAAATAGAAACACACAAATATAAAGTAATTTACAGAAGTCCAATTATGTACAAATGTTGATTGAAAGGTTCTAAACAATAGCAGCTAGGTCCACTAGGGCCACAAAATTTACCAAAATATTTTCCTATGCGTAGTTTCATGGATAAAATACTTACTAACCTGAGAAGATGCTGTATTGGTCAAGAATTGAAGTATATTTTCATGGTGATGACAGACAGAAATTTAGTTTCTCAGCCATGAGCTCGAGTTCTACAGTCCAACCTTGGTATAATAACGCTATCTATGCCCTGCAAAATGTGTCAGATACCATTATTTCAGGTAAATTAACCAAATAGCAAAGGGACTTGACTTTTAACTCTTTCACTGCCAACTGTGACCAAAGTCAAACTACTTAAAAGATTCTGATAGTGAGGGTGCTAGATTTGTGTTCCTTGTAAAAGGACCTTTCAGTCAAGTACCAGCATGGCTGTGGTTACAGAGAATATAATAGTCCAGGTCAACAGCTTTCTCTGCTGCATTTTGGATACAGTGTGCCCAAAGTGTGCTGAGGAAAGCTGTTGACTCCATCCAAAATGTGGCACTGAAAGAGTTAAGTCCCTGAAAACTTGTGGTTAACTCTTTAAGTGCCAATCACATCTAAAGTCAATCAACTCAAGTCGAACAAGTCTAAATTATCATTTGGATCCCAGATTCCCATTTCTTATAAAAAGACCTTTCATTCAAGTACCAGTATGTCTATAGTTCCAGAGAGAATATCCCAGGTCAACAACTTTTCTCGGCACGCATTGTGCCCAATGCATGTCAAGAGAAGCTGTTGACTCAGTCCAAAATTTGGTACGGAAAGAGTTTGTCACATATCTGAGTGTACTTATAATGAGATTTCATTGTATTTGATGTGAAGGCCAAATTTGTATTGTGAGACACCTGTCATATCTTTATTATTCACTCAATTAACCTTTCTCCTCTTGAATTAAAACTCGACTTCCTTGGTATGGGTTGGGCACATAGTACCCAAACCATGTAAGAAAACATCTTGACATCAGTGTCTTATCTAACTAGGTCTCATCTACAATTCTCATTTATATGGACATTTTGTTTTTCAAAGAATTCTCTCTCTCTCTCTCTCTCTCTCTCTCTCTCTCTCTCTCTCTCTCTCTCTCTCTCTCTCTCTCTCTCTCTCTCTCTCTCTCTCTCTCTCTCTCTCTCTCTCTCTCTCTCTCTCTCTCTCTCTCTCTCTCTCTCTCTCTCTCTCTCTCTCTCTCTCTCTCTCAGGTATAGGCTTAAGTCTAGTCCCATTGAATAAAAAAAGTAAAAAATGTATTCTGAAGGAGTAAAACTAGACAAAATAGGAAAAGACAAGACAAGACACTGAAATGGGAAGGATAATAGAAGAGAAAGGATGAAGGCTTTGTGAGTAAGGTGAGGATATTAAGGCCAATGACATTGCTAAGATAAATGTGGGCCATGTTAACACTAATTAATACAAGAAGTACATGTAGAATGTTATTTCCAAGCCTCATGCTTGCATTTGAAGTGGTAGCACTATGTCTAGTCCTTGTACATAGAGTTGTTTGTCATCCTTTAGTCTTCCGTACCAATGTAAAAAAAAAAAACGATGATCAGACTAAACACAATAGTGTCAAATCAGTGGAACAGCAGATTATATCCTTTGGAATATGAACAAATAACTGCTAAGAATAAAGTGGCACATGTTACCAGACAAAAAGCAGGGTGAGATTTGACAAAGGAAAAGAAGTGTTACACCAAAGAAGAATGTTCTGATTTGATGAAGTATATTATCAACAATGCATGCTGTAGCTTTGGTAATAAAGTATTTCGACAAATAGTTGGAATACCCATGGGAACTAATCCAGCTCCTCATGTTGCCAATTTATATCTACATTATTATGAATCCAAATGGATGGAAGAATTGGCAAAAACAAACTACGCCGCTGCAAGAAGATTCTATTCACATACTAGAGGATTCATTGATGATCTATGTACTCTTAACAACAGGGATGAGATCAAGAAACATTGGAAGGAAATTTACCCAAAAGAACTCATTTTGAAAAAAGAAAATTAGGGTGACAATAAGGCAACTGTCCTTGATCTTGAAATAGGGATTGACAACAAACAGTATGTGACAAAGATTTTTGACAAACCAGAACAATTCAAATTTGACACAGTTTCATATCCTGATATCACCGGAAACATTCCAGAGAACCTAGCCTATGGTGTGGTCATTGGACAGGTTTTACACATTAGCAGAAACACATCACAAATAAGTGAATTTGTAAGGAGAATAAGAATATTGATGAAAAAACCTATGACACCAAAAAGCTCTATAAAACTCTGTTGAAGTGTTTCCATAGATGTGGAACAATTTTAACAAATACAACACTCATTCCAAGACACTAATCGATTACAATAATCTATAGATTTATGTAGGGCTAACATAGAAGTGGTGGTAGCTACCACCACTTCTATGTTAGCCCTAGGGTGATAGTTGGGCTAACATTGAAGTGGTGGTAGGACGATAGTTGGTATACCGTAAAGTTAACTTAAACCCACCAAGAGATTTTCTCTGGTCTGTCTACAGTCAGAAACCATCATTCATTGTTTACTCCTCCTATTTCATCACTTGGGTGTAGAGGTGACTATTGTCAATTACCTTAAAGACTCACTTCACGATCATTGTTAGTACATAAGTGTAACATACTAGAGATGACCGTCTGTCTTGTCGACGTTACAGCGATATGTCAAAAAATATTCACTGTAGCTGTGCCAGATTATTGTCACAGAAGGACCTTATGATGGGACAGGTTCCTATCGAAAACCAGTTTCCTCTAATTATTTTCAAATTTTAAATGTATGGCGTCAACCCTGACGACGTTACCATGTCTCAAAAAATATTGACTGCAGCTTTACTAAATTTTTGTCAGAGACATATCTTATGATGGACCAGGCTCCTATTTAAAAACAGCTTCCTCTGATTATTTTTTAAAGTTTTTATGAAACTTGAGATGTATTTATTTGAAGGCCGTCTGAGTTGTGTCAACCCTGATGACATTACCGCGATATCTCAAAAAATATTGTCCACAGCTTTTCCAAATTTTTGTCAGTGATGCATCTTATATGATGGACCAGGTTCCTATTTAAAACTAGTTTCCTCATTGTATGTATAAGCTTTTTATGAAACTTTAAAGTATTTATCTTTTAGGCTGTCTGAGTGGTGCACAGGGGAACGATGTAACCATAATGTCTCAAGAAGGATCCAACGAAACTTCACAAATTTTTTTCAGAGATGCACATCATAGTGGACCACATTCCTAATAAAAACTAGCTTTTTTTTAATATTTTCAAACTTGTTATGAGACTTTTGAAGTATTTATTTGATGGCCCACTGAGTGACATGCCGTACAGTGGTCTCTGTCACCAGAACTTGCCCCAAGAACACATCCAAAAGTGCTCCTTCATTTCATAGATAACAATATGGAAATTGTCAGTGAAGTATTCTACTGCGAAGTCTCAAAAAAAAAAAAATCATAATAGAGGAAAAAAAGATTGTGCATGTTGAGGGTAATCTGTTCTCTCAACGCTATTTTGTTTGACATCTAAATATATCATGACCTATTGACGGGGTGCAGCTAGAACCAATCATTATTAAAATATTCAGTTGAGGCTAATAAAGAATGTCCAGACATGCGTTCAGTAATATTATTGAAAGTGCTGCTTTAGTCAGATCATGGGTTGAAGTTGAAATTGGAAAAGTTGACTTTGGTTTCTCCTGGGACAATCATATATAACAATGCCTGAAGAGTTGCATCTTATATCTACAATTAGAGTGTCAAATTTAAAGCTGATTCCTTGTGATTGTGAACATCTACAATTAAAATACATGTAAGGGCATAATCTGCTTGGTAAAGAAATATTGAGATTATCACAGAACAGTGATCAACAATCAGACACCAATAAAGCCGTTATAAAAAGAGACTGTTGCTCTCTCTGTATTAGTGTCCACCTTGGCAGATCTAGGCACTAAAAGACCAGAAGTCAGATAAAAGGACAATAAAATACTCTGAAGCGATTCACATTTTTGACCTCTTCTCAAAAACGTTGCCAGATTTGCTTCAAACCTGTTCCTTGGCTTGGTCTGTATTTATTGTGTTGAAATGGTCGTGTTCCATTGATTTTATGCATTTTCTAGGAATTTTTGCTCATTTTTTGGGAGTATCTTAAAAAATCTTCTCTGGAACTGCTTGGCCAATTGTGTTGAAATTGTGTAGAGATACTTCTGGGTACCTCTAGACCAGAACTTGTTCAACAGGTGGCACTTGTAATTATATCAGGGTGTGAACCCAGACATTTGGTATTTTCAATAATTCTTTCTTTCTTTCTTTTCTTTCTCTCTGACACTGTAATTCCAAAAAAGGCCGTACTTGTTATGGTGACTGACCTACCAGTGAAATTGTACATATCGTTTGGAATAGTCAGGATTTTTAAAATTCTGCTAATCAGGGGCGATTAGAATTTTAAAAGCTCCATATCTTCCAAAGTATTGCAGATAGACACAAAATTTTAATGTGCCCAAGAAGGTTTGTGGCACCTGCCAATAATATGGACAGTAAATGAAAGTTATAGCATTTCAAATTATGCTAATTAGGGGCACTGAAAAATTTAACAGTTGAATATCTCCAAAAGTATTATAGATAGAGATACCATTCTAACTTCAATTTATAGGTTTGTGGCAAAGCCGTAAAGTTGAAAGAGTTCTGTTTTTTTTGTAATGGCATGGTGTAGGCTGGACATAATGGCAAAGAGATTTGAGCCTCCAGGACAAAATTGAACTTTAATGACATTGTACATAAAGCTGTACTTGGTGACCTACTTTTTGGGTCACTGTGACCCAGTAATTATGGAGTTTGGCAGTTGTCCACAAATTTATTGTTTTTCTTCAATAACTTGAAAAGTTAATAGCTGTTTTGAACAAACAGACTATATATGGAAAGTTGGATGTTGGGCACATATTTTGAACTGTAATTTTTTAATCCCGGTGGGCAGTTTGAATATAGGGGTCATCTTGTGAATGCTCTGCACCCTGCAATTTTTTAGTTAGGCCCATATAACCTTTAAAAGTTATAAAGTGTATGAAAATCTTTGGTGATATAAATGCTGGTGGTGCCACCTATAGTATTGTGTAATATACAGGTAAAATGTGAAAATCTTGTGAGCGCAATACCGTCAACAGTTTTCAAGTTTACCCAACATAATTTTCAGGACTTATTCGGTGTATTAAAATCCATATCCCTTTTAATATTTGTGGTGCCACCTACAATATTATGCAATATCGGGGTCAAAATACGAAAATCTTGTAAACACTCTGGCATCTTTAATTCTTGGCAGATCATACATAGACCATATCCAACACTAGAATGTTATGTAATATTAGTGACCCTGGCCTATTTTTGTGAGGTCACCATGCCTGTAAAGTTGAAAGAGGTGATTTTGTAGTGGCATGTTATAGCTTGGACATCAATGCCAATGTCAACACAGCATGAGGCCTATGGGCCTCTTGTATTACATAATCTGGGAGACCTTGATCATCTATCCCAAGGTCATCGAGGACATGAAGTTAAAGACTCACTCATTGCTGTTTTGGCACAAGCAACAATATCCGTCACAGGAGTAGCACAAATAAGCTATGATTACATGTGGAGCAAAGTGCTATCTAGTGGATTTTTTATACATTAAATGTACATAAGCATTATATGTCCAGAAGCCACTTGAGGACTCACAACTTTGAAACTAATAGGGGCAATATAGCCATGGTGCCAGCAGAGCATTATGCCCATGGGCCTCTTGTTCATGTATATCGTCAAATTTTGAGGGCATATAACTTGGATTTGATGGCTTCTGGGGCACAATGTACAACAATGGCTCAAATGAGGAAATGAAAAACCAATAAGAGACGATCCATTGCCAAGACTAGTTTGAACAGTGCGTGGTGCCAGTCAGTTGCGACTGTGATGACAGGTGATCAATGGCGGACATTATGATGTCAGCAATGAGACCACCAACCACTTCCAGCTTGGTTTCCCGCTGAGCACAAAGCTGTCACAAATTGAATGTGATGAGATACTAACCAAAACTTTCACAATGAGAAAAAAATTGACAGTTTGCGTGATGAACAGGTACACCAAAGACTTGATACCAGGCCAGAAATAATCACGCTCAGTCAACTCCGGCAAATTCTATTGTGAAATGAAATCAATCAAGGGGGTGAGAAATCCTTTGAAGTCTGATTTCTCACAATTGCACTCCCAGATGAGGAACTCAATTTGCCATAGCTATTCCTCAAGTTCAGTGTCTCAGGTTTTTTCGAAACAAAGACTCACTTAGAGATTGAAGACTTGAGAGCCAAAACATAACAACAAGTCTGTTTAATTCAGTGCATGGAGGATATCAACATGCAAAAATGAAGTCACTTTCTGTCAGCAGTCCATGTCAATCTACGGCTCTGCTCCCCTGGCACTTGAAATGTGTCAAGAATGACTGTTTTTCATCATTATTATTTTCAAGATTTAACTCAAAATTGTGGAGCACACCTGTTTCTCCCATAGTGACCCATGTGGAAACAATCATTCCCAACATATGTGTGGAACGATTTTACCACAAAATAAGATAAAAGAGAAACCTATTGGGTGTTGTTTTATTTGTTAGCCAATCAGATTACGTAGGATAGAAAAAAGTAACCGAAAGTTCTTTCTTGAGTGAAGTGCCTTAGCAATGCAATGTTGATAGTGTAGTGAACAAAATGGAGTCAAAATTGCTGCTGCAAGCTTGCCAAATTATGTAGTTTTTTGACAAAAACATAGGATTTAACGCTTTATGGGAGAAAAAAATTCCACATGTGCATGTCATGGGGGATGGATTTAGACAGCGCTCATTTCAAACAGTTCTGTTTTAAAACTCATGCTGTGGAAATCCATTCTCCATGACATGTCCTTGCGAAATTCTAGACGTCTCCACTTTATGTTTGTTTACAAAGCAATGATCACAGGGGGTCTGTATCAGTTAGCATCCATGCTGTCTTGAGACTCTTGTCGTTACAACATATGGACATACATGTTTATTATAGTCATGTAAAGAATGTTGCAAAAATATTTGGCTTTGGACTGCAGTCACTTTTCTATGTTATCACTACGTGTACCTTAATGCAAACATTTATAATGCATAAGTTTCAGGAACTAAAACGATTAAAAGATTTCAAATGTGATATATTTTGGTACCTTTGACCTCATTTTTCAAGGTCACTGGGATATATGTGTGTACAAAGCAGGGATTATCCAATGTGTCAGTAATGACTATTGTATTTTATACGTTGCTTCCTCGGGTAGACATGGACAGCCCTTGTCATCATGAGTTGACCTTTTGGGCCCATCAAGTATTGTCATCATCATGTACATGTATGTGCATGTGTGAGTCCTTCTTTCCTTCTTTCAAGCCATCCTCCTCGCAGACCAATAACTGTTGAACACATGCAGCTACCAGCATGAAACTTATACGGTAGAAATATTTCATTCAAAGCTTGGCTAAGTTTGATGTCCAGGAACCTTGACATATTTTTAAGGGCACCAGAGTTTGTCTCCAGCAGAGGGAGTCATAAGGTTTATATTTGCATTTTGAAAGATGGAGCCATGTTCATGTTGCTTTGACACAAAACACGGAGGACCTCTGTTGTGATGATGTTTTGCATGATGAGAGAGGAAGCCACATTTCTGTGACATGGAGGACCTTTATTTTCATGAGGTTTTGCATTATGAGAGAGGGAGCCATGTTCCTGTGACAAGGAGAGCGAGCCTTTGTTGTCACAGAGTTTTGTATTATGAGAGAGAGAACCATGTTTCTGTGACATGGAGGACCTTTGTTGTCATGAGGTTTCACATTATGACAGAGGGAGCCATGTTTCTGTGACATGGATAGCCTTTGTTAAGAGAGGAGCCATGTTTCTGTGACATGGATAGCCTTTGTTGAGAGAGGGAGCCATGTTTCTGTGACACTGGTATAGCCTTTGTTGAAAGAGGGAGCCATGTTTCTGTGACACAGATAGCCTTTGTTGAGAGAGGGAGCCATGTTTCTGTGACACAGATAGCCTTTGTTAATAGAGGGAGCCATGTTTCTCTGACATGGATAGCCTTTGTTGTCCAAAAATTTTGCATTATGAGAGGAGCCATGTTGCTGTGATATCTTTTATTAGTTTTACTTGAATGAAGTTGTTTAACCTATGGTCTGCTTTCATTTTCCTTAGTAACCACATTTTTGTGGCTGGCCAACAAGAAACTGCAACTCATTTCCCTTGTGATGCCATTTCAAGTTTCATAGCAGCCCCTGGATCTCAGAGCAGAGACTTTGCTATTCAGCAAGCAAATAGAGAAATTACATTGCACACAGAAGTTAATGCTGGGGATAATCTTAGGCAATCCTTTGTATTTTGCCACAGTAACCCTGTGTGTATTCCAACACAATCACAAATGGACCACCTTTGGTATTTAATGTTACACATGCTAAAATTGGGCTTTATGGCTGTATTTGGCTTGTACAGAATAAATTCGTGAGAAAAGTGCCTTTTTCTGTGGAAATTTCTCTTGAGTCTTCAACCCCGATAGCACATGTACGACAAGCTGGTCCCTCTGTGTAGTGTGTAAATTACTGTTAAATTGTGTTACTTGCTAATGAAGTCTGACCATCATCAATACAGGTGTGTCTCGTTAAAGGGACCACAGACCCATTGGGCAGGTCTGCAAGTGGTCACATAAAGCAGGTGGTCTCACAGTGGATGTCAAATAACATGTAGTAGGGGAGGAGGGGGCTGGTTGTCACAAAATTCACAATTATTCTCATAGACATCAAAATAATAGTGGGTCCAAATATTTTGTGTCCCTACAGTACAACCCCATATGTAACGCATATGACCTGTAATCAAAATAATAGAAGTTGCTACACAACAAAAGCTCACAAGCCATTAAAGGTACACTGCTCAGTTGTGACAACTTGCCCCAGCCTGGGGAAAGTTGTCACATATGGCGGGGCATGTTGTCACACCCAACTGAACACACAGATAGCAGTGTTAGCATGCTGGAAACCTAGCCTATGCTTCATGCCTGTGCTATCAAGGGTTTACAGCAGAATTAGCAATGTAGTTTTGGCATGAACTTCTTTATTGAGAAAATCATGTCATCACACAAAATGACTGTCAGTCCCCGCATGCACCATTATCACAATACGTTGTAGTTGACTATTGAGCCAGTGAGGTGTCATAGCCAAAGACTGCTACTTTTGGCACTCGGGGGGGGGGGGGGGGGGGGTATTATTCAAAAGCAAGATATGGAAGTAAAGTATGAAGGGGAAAGTAAATACTATTCCATTATATCATGGCAACCAGTATGCCACTGGTAAGTCAGCAACTGCATGCTTTTTGAACTGTATTGATTATCAAACTACCATATGTAACATTTTTTTACATTACAGAACAAAACTCCTGGTCACTCCAACTTTTCTGGTACATTCCAGATACCATAGTGAGTCTACAATGTGTGGCCCTAGTCAGTCTTACTAATAGATAAGATTGCCTCTCTCTCCTTGCAGATTTAGCCTACTGCACTGTGTAGCCACTCACCATGAATTGACCATTAATATTGTCCATAGGCTCTATACAGCCTTTATATACAGAAACAATGAATTACATGATATTCAAATGTTATCTTGTTTATATATTTTATTATTATTATTATTATTATTATTATTATTATTATTATTATTATTATTATTATTATTATTATTATTATTATTATTATTATTATTATTATTATTATTATTATATACACTTGGTACCTATGTTTTTACATGGTAATATCCCATGGGGCATGTTATCACAAGCATAATTGCAATGACCATTAGGTGATTATTCATCTAGTCCACAGGCCCTATACAGTCTCTATGTGCAGACACATTATATTTAAATGTTATCTTGTTTGTATTTTATTATTATATGCACTTGGCCCCTTTATTTTTCACACAATAATTTTTCATGGGGGCATCTTGTCACAAGCTGAGGTATGTTGTCACACACTGTGACAACCTACCCCTGGGGGCCACAAGGATTTTAGCATAGTTTGTAAGGTTCACCATAGGCAAAGAGTAGATATTTGATGTAACACTTGAAAACCAACTATATAACAAAAGTTTTGATCCAAAGGTCACTTTGAATAGTAGCATCAATATTGCTCCAGGCCGTTTTCTGTGGAAGGCAGTAATCGTGTTCACAGGATACAAAAAGCAGACCCCATCTGTTTCTTGGATTTCACTGTTTCTGTAGAAACCTTTCTGTGTTGCACAACATCCAAAACTATTGGCGCACAAAATGATGACAACATTGCTGGGATTCCCCCAATATATTCCAAGAAAAGTAGGTTGTGACAACCAGCCCACTCCCCCCCTACAGATAGCATGAGGGCCCTTGCAAAGACTGGTTTTGGTGGGCAGGTGATCTCATGTTGAAGTGAGCTGTCAAAACAGAGACTTATGTATATAGAATTGAACATGGTCTTGATTGAGAGTGTGTGAATTTCCATCAGAGGCAGGAAGTATATGTATATGTGTATGTTCCTGAGCACTGCTAAATGCTAGTATAATAAAGGGGGCCTGTTCACCATAACACAAGGACAACATGGTGCCATTGAGCCTGTCATGTGGACAGAGCCTGATGGTGTAATGCCTACCATTACACAGATAACATGATGCCATTGAGCCTGTCGTGGACAGAGCCTGATGGTGTAATGTCTAACCATTACACAGAAAACATGATGCCATTGAGCCTGTCATGTGGACAGAGCCTGATGGTGTAATGTCTACCATTACACAGATAGCATGATGCCATTGAGCCTGTCATGGGGACAGAGCCTGATGGTGTAATGTCTACCATTACACAGAAAACATGATGCCATTGAGCCTGTCATGGGGACAGAGCCTGATGGTGTAATGTCTACCATTACACAGATAACATGATGCCATTGAGCCTGTCATGTAGACAGAGCCTTAATTACGGTACATGGAGCATGTATTCTCTCATTCCTGAAGTGTACCCCAGCCAGGTACTGTCATATACTGTGTGAGATAGGCAATTTACATTTAGGTACTTCGTCATTTATTGCCCATTGGCTTTGCTGGGGGCCCTTTCAGTGTAGACCTATGAAATGTGAAACCAAAGTGCTCAGTGCTATTAAAGTGGATCACAGTCCTGAAAACAAAATTAATTTGAGCACAATCATTACTGAAAACTTCTCACTTTGCCAATGTTTCTGTGTATAATAATTTTCTTGCAATCAGTATGCAGCAAAGAAAGTCTTTGTGTGTATTTACTGGATATGTTGAAGTAAATTAGCTTGTCGTTAAGTAATTCCAGTGGCGAAATTAGGTATCTAGTGCTATATCTGTGATTTTAACTTGATACTGATATCAATTACATATCTGCCTCCCCCATTATAAGAAAGGGACGCAGGGTAAATTCAAAAAGATAAATTGATACCAAAAATGCATGTTGTTAGCACTGCAACATTATGTAAGAGGGTAGGACATGCTGTTTATTGTGTGAACAAATTATCAGCAGATGCAACATGATTTTGTCATCTGAAGAAAAAAAGTCCAGCAACCAATCCACATTACACATGTATTCAGTACCTCACATGTGTTGTTCAGTTCCCATGTGCATATTCAGTTACCCACATGCATATTCAATTCTCTGCGATAATTCTATATTTGACACTGCTGTGGTCCAATGCCTCTCGGATGCCTTTTTTCAAAGGCAGCCAAATTTATTTTACATCAAGTCTGACTTGCATAAACATGTGCACCTTAGTGATGGCCACTGCACTAATTTGCAATAAAACTAGGACCATTTGAAGCAAATTTAACATAAATGATACTGCATTTCGGTTTGCGAGAGAGACAACCTATGATGGACTAATGAGTCCTGTTCTTCAAAGGTTATTAAAATCATTTTGGGGTCACACTTTTTGTAATTTTGATGGCTTTCTTGGAAGAGGGCAGTAAAAAAAAAAAACTATAAGAATCCAAGGGCTGGTGATCTAACTTTATCCCAGTTATGAAGTCCATTTTGGATTCTAGGTTCCCTGACAGACCATACATCTTTCTGCTTCCATCCATGCCCACTAATTCACTCAGCGACGCAGGCAGGCCGCAAATTAATATAATCAGCATCTACAAATGGCACAAAATGGTGAACCCTCGACCTCAGGTATAACCATATATGGGTCAGTTTAAGCTCAACAGAGCCATTAGGTGCACAGCATTTCAATCTCTGTCAGTAGAAAGGTTAATTTTGGGATATTTATGTGGCTCTGAATTTCCATGCTCAGCTGATTTGTCATTCAGCTGGGCTTGTAGGATGGGTCTGTGTCTGTCCTCCATCCCATGTCCATCCACAATTCTCAAAAACCAGTTGCTGCATCTACTTTAAATTTGGAAGGGTCTCTAACAATTGTGTTAATTTTGTTTTATTTATTTTTTTCTTTAATCTTCAAAACTTGTTCCAAAATTTCTTGGCCATCTGCTTCCAAAATTGCACAGGGGCACTTCTGGGGACCCCTGGACAATAAATTGTTCTACAGGTAGTACTGGGATTAATCCCTAGTACATTGTATTTTATGCATGTTTATGTGCTTTTGTCTATTTTTGACATTTTGTCAGGAATTGTTCTAAGCTTCGAATTATTCTAACTAAACATACTCTTACTTTAAACATGATTGAGCTATCGTGCTCACTTTTCAATTAAAATGATGTTGAAATTATAAAGAAAAGTTGCTTTTTTACCTCAGCTGACAAGTCAGCAAAGGTTATAGTATGGTCCATCGTCCGTTGCCCGTGCGTCCCTCCATCTCTCCACTATTCACATTTTTAACTTCTTCTCCAAAACCGTCAGCCATATTCACTTAGATTGAAATTTGTGGGGATATGTACCTTGGGTGGGTCTCTACCAAGTGTGTTCAAATGGTCTTGCTCCATTGATTTTTGGGGGTTTCATGAATTTCTTTGTTCATTTTTTGGCAAAATCATTAAAAAAAAATCTTCTCGGAAACTGCCAAGCCAATTGCTTTGAAATTGCATAGGGACACTTCTGGGGACCCCTGGACCTTAATATCTTCAAGATATGGTGCTAAGATTTTTTCCTATTTTTCGCAAATTTTTGTGTATTAAGGCTATTTTCAACTTGCTCTCGGGAACTTTCACTGATTTTTTTCTTAAAGGTAGTGGATATATACAGCTTGTGTGATGGGTTAACTTGTTTACTGTGTGCTGATACTCTAGATCCCTGATTTTTAACACATTTTGAAATGTGGGTCCTTGTTAATGCATGCATTCCTACTGATTACTATGCAAATCAATGGGGATTGCAATGGAAATTCATATTTTCAACTTCCCAAAACTGTTTACCAAATTCACTTCAAACTTGATGTGAAAGTACAGTAAAAACTCATTATAATGACACCATCTGTTCCCTAAGAAATGTGTCAGATAACTGAATATGTCAGATAAATGAGTCGAATAACAAAGAAAATAAACCTTTCCCATGAAAATTTGTGTCATTATATTGAATATGTCGGATAGCTGAGTGTCATTATAATGATGTTTCACTGTACCTCAGGTGAATCTCTACCAAAATGTTTCAAATGGTCATGCTCCAGTGATTTTTATATTTTTTGTTCAATTTTTTGGCTAAATCTTCAAAAATCTTTTTACCCGAAACTGCTAAGCCAAGTGGTTTGGAATTTCATGGGGACACATCTGGGGATGTAGTTTGTGGGAGGGGTAAACAAAGTTGTTCACTAGGTGCTGATAGTCTGAACCCCCAAGTTTTTACCAAATAAATTTTTCAATTCGGGTACCTATCGGTTAATGCGTGCAGTCCTATTGACCATGTTTATAGTCAATTGGGGGGTGGGCGGTGGGGGGTGGGGGGGGGTGCAATGGAAATTCACACTTTAGATGTCTTCTCCAAAAGTGTCAACCAGATTCACTTAAAACTTGGTAGGGGTGTACCTTTGGTGGGTCTCTACCAAGTGTATTCAAATGGTCATGCTCCAGTAATTTTTAGATTTTTTATAAGTTTTTTTATCTTCAGCTTACTTGTCAGTCAGCTGAGATTATAAGATGGTCCTCTGTCCATCATCCATCTGTCATCAACAATTTACATTTGGGACTTCTTCTCTAAACCGTTGACCAGATCCATGTCATGCTTAATGGGGATGTGTCTTGGTTGGGTCTGTACCAAGTTTCTTCAAATGGTCATGCTTCAGTGATTTTTGGATTTTTCTATGATTTTTTTTTCTTTTTGGGGGCAAATCTTAAAAAATCTCTCCACTCACCCAATTGCCTTGATATCACTCAGGAACACTCTTAGTTCTTAATTTGTTCAGCAGGTGGTGCTGCATTTTTTTCTCTTTTTTGATGATTTTTGTTTGTGTGTTTTAGCTATTTGTGACTTGTCCAGAACCATCACTCAGATTAAGCTGAAACTTGGATATATGTTCCTTGTAAAATTGTCAAACAAATTTGTTCACTTGGTGGCAGTGCTGTGGATTCCTGATTTTTAAAGATTTTTTTTTCAATTGGGGTACTTATTAGTAAATGCACCTTTTCTATTGACTACTATGTACGTCAACGGGCATTCTGATGTTAATTCACATTTTCGACTTCTTCTCTAAAACTGTCAACCAGATTCACTTCAAACTCGATGGCAATGTACCATGGTTGGACTTTTTAAAATTTGCCCCCCCCCCAAAAAAAAAAAAAAAAAATAGAATAAAAAAATCACTAGTAAGAACTAGAAGTGTTCCTGAGTGCTATCAAGGCAATTGGGTGTTACCAAGTTTATTCATATGGATATGCTCCAGTGATTTTTGAATTTTTTGTAATTTTTTTGGTCTTGTATTGGGGGGGGGGGGGGCAATTTTTAAACAGTTTTTGGACGGGTCCATTTCTAGCAAGCCGAACACATGGTTAGACCAGGTCAATGCTAAGTAAAAATGCCGGCTCACAAGCCATTGCCATCAATCAGACCAGAGACGGAGAAATTTGCTGTGTACATGTACTCCCCTTCATTGGTGTTTTATCCCAGAAAAGTAAATGCTCCCTCTAGCAATTAGCTAGACATATACCTATAATCCTGTGCTACACTTGATAATGTAAACTGGGCACTGATAGAATATTAGATTAGCGACAATGGAGGTCATTCGAGTGAACTGAAGGATTGGCATGTTGTATAAAAGTGGGAAATTTGGTATGATAACAACAATATTAAGTTGTGTTAGTATATTTAATTTGACGGTCAATGTGGCGGCTCCAGTAGCTGTTACACTTTAGTGTATTGGTATTACCAATGGGCAGAAAATAACAAATAGGTCAATTCTTGAAAATATAATTGGGAAAAATCCTGGGCCCAAAGGACTATTTCCCTAGGTCACATGACCTGCAAAATAAGGAGGTCATATTTGTCTAACTGAATGTGTTTGTATATTTATATGGTCACACTAGTTTTTTTGCCCCACATGCAAACTGTGATTGGTACGATACCTTCGATACATTTCCTTGTATCGTTTACTTGAAAATGTGAGCTTGTGTCATTAAAGATTGTCTATGAATTAAACAGAAGGGGGAAAAGTAGGTTGCAACTTTTTCAGGGCTATATTTTGGACAAAGTCAACAGCTTTTCTCGGTGTGCTTTGGGAACTCTCCATCAGAGTGCTCCGAGGAAACTTGTTGACCTGGACTATTATATTCTATGTAACTGAGGGCATGTTGGTACTTGAATGAAAGGTCTTTTTACAAGGAACATGAATCCAGCACCTTTATTAGAATTTACAGGGTTCAGTTTAAGTTGTTCATCTTGAGTTACAGTTGCCACTGAAAGGGTTACAATAGGGGAGAGTATAGCTTCTACCACTTAAATCTACTCATGAATATGACTTCTGCTGTCAGTCCTGTAATGTCCAACATGAAAACGTTAATCTGTTGTTTTGTATGAGAACTATTTAATACAACCGGTACTGTGTTGTATCCTTTGAGATCACTTCTACAGATATGGTCTTAGTCCTACAGTTTAAAATATGGGACCACCGTGACTTTTGTCCTGTCTTCTGCATGTAGACAACGTGAGTTAACAAATTTCCATGATTTTGGCACGAGTCTAACCGTTTTGAGACTCAAAAAGTTGTTAAAATTAGGTTATTTTGATGAAAATGGCCTGTTTTTCTTTGTTTTCATGCACTTTTTATCTGGATTCCCCAATTTAAACATTTTTGGGTCAATTGATACTGTGCATGTGTTCAGTTGCCATTCTGGTACATGGATGAGATGTGCTTGTCAAAATCCCCAGGAGGGTATACACATTGATATACATGTTGTATAGTCTGTTTTATGAAGCAAAACAGCCTGGTGTGCACAGCAGGCAAGCCTGGAAATGCCATGTTATTGACGTATGTACTATATTCACATGGTACATACTGGTGCAGTGGAACCCTGTTATAATGGCACTATCTGTTCCCAACAAAATGTGTCAGATATCTTAGTATGACAGGCAAATGAGTCAAATAGCTAAGGAATCTGAGTTCAAGTCCCTGAAAACTTCTGTCATGAAGTGATTATGTCATATCTCGTTATCGTTAATTGTGAGGTCTCACTGTACTTTTAAAGGAACACAAAACAAAAGATCATTCATCAAAGCGGGCAAACATGAATACAGTAAAAAATGACTGGCAGTGAAACCTGTGGGAGCAGGGCACATGTACATACCTCCTGAAAGAGCAAAACAAGACACTCTTTCACCAAACCATGCAGGTAATTCTGACAGTAGTAAAGATGGCTAGCTTAGGGGCATGATGTATTTTTCCCATGTTACATGTACTGATTTGGCTAGCTTTGTTGTTTTTTTAAAAATTTTTTCAGTGCCAATCATGTCTTTAGTTGATGTACTTAAGTTTAACTGGTCTGAATTATCATTAGGATCCCAGATTCGTATTTCTCATAGAAAGACCTTTCATTCAAGTACCAATATGCCTATAGTTCCAGAGAGAATACGTCAGGTCAACAGCTTTTCTCGGTGCACATTGGGTGCATTGCAAAAGCTGTTGACTCAATCCAAAATTTGGCACTGAAAGGGTTAATTTGGGGTATGATAAAGGGGAACTGGTCAGGCTGTCTTTTTGGCAGTTGATTAAGATTCAGAAGACATTATCTATGCATGAGACCAGAAGGAACATGTCCAGTACAGCAGGTGAACACTGGTAGATCTATGACACAGACAGGTTAATATTTTATAAGGTAATCTTCACCAGCCGAGAGAACAGTAAAAACAGCCTAAGGTGTGCTGGTGATTGAACAGTGAGTGGAATAACAGCTACTGGTGTCACGAAATGAGTCGCCCAAGTGAGACACAGCTTGCACACACAGGACGGAGTTTTCAACTTTGTCAGCCAAAGATCACCACAGATTTCAACAGAGTGACAGGCCTGGCTTTTTAGGGCCACCAGCCAAAACATTGGTCAATGAAAATAATCCACAAGCTTGCTGCCACAGGCAGCAGCTGAGGCATGTACATGTAGTGTCAAGGGGGATGGGTGCAGAAGGGGGAGTCCATTGTCCCATTAAAGGGGGTCAGGGGGGTCCTCGCCCCTCCGGATTTTTTTGAAAATTTTGGTGCTCAAAATAGCATTCTGGTGCATTCTAAGGACTTCTATAATGTATCATTTACACATATGGGAGCCTAAACTAATGTACTGCACATGGTGGCGCCATGGCTCTGAATTGTGTTTTTTGGTGCACCTGACCACAGAGTACACTGGTGTGACTTCTCAACTCTGTGTATTTTAATGTCTCTATGAAATCACATATTGTGTTAACATGACTACAGTGGTCCCCCTCCTATAAGGCCGTCCCAAATGCAACAGAAATCTGGCCTTGTGAGAGGGGTGGCCTCTCCTGAGAGGGAAACTTAAGTGATAATACCACACTTGATACATGGAGAAGTGGCCTCTCATCAGCGGAGTCTTACTAGAGGGGGAGGACTGTAGCACAAGTTGGACACTGGCATGGATTTTCATTTTAACCCTTTCCCCCTTAAACCGGCCAAAACCGGCTGGTGGTCAAATGTCGTCTGCTTCAGTGTTTTCAACTAATTTCAACAGTGATGAAAAACAATTTTGACCGAGAATTGGAGATGAACCCTATGAGGATCACATGCCCCAGGTCAACAGCTTTCCTTGGCATGGGTTGGGCACTAAGTGCGCAACCCATGCCAAGGAAAGCTGTTGACTCACTTTTTATTTAAGCGTGAAAGGGTTAATACAATTGAATAAGATTAATCAGTGAATCATCTTGAACCCTACATTCTGTGTTCCTTCCAGTGTGGTACTTTGCATGTGAATATCCTTTCCTACCTATAGTATTGTGTACTGGCTTCTCACCTGTGCGAGTTCTAATGTCAAAGGGGTCCAAAGAATATCTCGAAAATGATTGAAGGTCACTTGAATCAAGACAAGTGTTCCCAGTTACCGGTGTCTTGTAAACATTAGTTTCTGAAAAAAAAAGTTACAAGCCTGACCATATTATTTATGTTTGATGTTTTCTTACTTTCTCTGAAATAAAGCCAACTATGCCACTCCCAAGTCTTCTGTTTCACTTGAAAAATTAAAGCAACTATGCACACTTTTGTCCTTCTCTGTGAAAAACACAACTTAAAGGCCAAGTGAATGATATCGTCCTGCTCTTTATAATATACAATTACACTGTGCTGGTCATGCACTGCTTGTGGATATCTGATTTCCCGTGGTCCGCGACAGCTTCCACTTACAAATTCTTACAGCCTGATATGAAATTTGATTTCTTTCGTCTGTCACTGTGTGCATGTTTGCAGATTTGTTGGAACATGAGTTTTTTTTCATCAGAATACACCCAGTCTTGTTCTTTATACCATTCTTTCTTAACATGATGTGGCATTTCTACACACTGTCAGCTTGTCACTCAGTTATTGGCATAAATACAGGTAGAGGAAACTTGAAGCTGTCAAGGGTCATGTGAAACTGAATGTTTTGCGTTACCATTCGTGGTTGTCGTGCAGTTTCAGCCTTGGACGGAAACAGAAATGGGGAAGTGTATGGAACTTTGTGCACAAACGCTAAGAATGAATAACACATATACTGCCTGTCACACAACCATTAAGAACTGATAACACATATACTGCCTGTGGCACAACTGCTAAGAACTGATAACACGTATACTGCCTGTCACACAACCGTTAAGAACTAATAACACATCACACAACCGCTAAGAACTGATAACACATATTTCTGCCTGTGGCACAACTGCCAAGAACTGATAACGCATATACTGCCTGTCACACAACCACTTAAAATGATAACACATATACTGCCTCCCGCACAACCACTTAGAACTGATAGCACATATACTGCCTGTCACACAACCACTTAGAACTGATAGCACATATACTGCCTGTCACATAACCACTTAGAACTGATAGCACATATACTGCCTCCCGCACAACCACTTAGAACTGATAGCACATATACTGCCTGTCACACAACCACTTAGAACTGATAGCACATATACTGCCTCCCGCACAACCACTTAGAACTGATAGCACATATACTGCCTGTCACACAACCACTTAGAACTGATAGCACATATACTGCCTGTCACACAACCACTTAGAACTGATAGCACATATACTGCCTGTCACACAACCACTTAGAACTGATAGCACATATACTGCCTGTCACACAACCACTTAGAACTGATAGCACATATACTGCCTCCCGCACAACCACTTAGAACTGATAGCACATATACTGCCTGTCACACAACCACTTAGAACTGATAACATATGTACAGCAAGGGAAACAGAGTACAGTTTGTGGTGACTGAGAACAGGGACTGGGCAATGATGTTTTTCTGTGTTCAGCTTTTCATTTCACTGGGTCACATGACTTGGAGAAATATTGTTTTTGCTTCAAGTCTTCCTACCGAATTTTACAACCAAGAATGGACATATTTCCAATTTTTTCCTGGATGGTAATGCAGATTGACTCAAAAGCCCGGATCAATGGCGCCACTTTGGCTGTCATATTGCATATACTACCACAGCAAAACATTGCTGTTATCATAGAGTCATAGAAAATTTCACAAAAATATGCCTCGGAAGAATGACTCGGATACCTTCAATGGCGCCCAATATTGCCCACTCGATCTTTCCTTTTCATGTTATTAGTTGTAGGCCAACTGGTAGATATAGGCCTGTACATATATATATTTAAACCAATAACAAAAATCAACATTTATTTTCTCAGGGTGAAACTGCAATAAAAATGAATAGTGATGCAAATACAGGTATGATTTCTCCGCATGAGGTTAAACCACATCCAGGATCATTGTTTGGGCCAGGCCTGGCATATTGGGGCAGTGTGTTAGTTCAATTACTGCATGTGTTCTGTATCCGTCATATGTTACTATAAATGTGTTCAAAACACACTTTTTTATGTTCATGTATATAGCTTTCTCCGGTGAACTGTATTGTCATTTCATAGTATTGCGATTTTGTTATGGTTGTTCAATTTTGGCACATTACATTCGAGATTGTAAACAATGTGAAAAGGCATGCATGGAAGCCCCTGTGTCATTATCAGGGATTCCCTTGAATTGTCTTCCAGGAGTATAGAAAGACTGAGCATTCCTCATTCCTTCCAGCATGACTATTAATATTCCAACAGATACTACCCTCAGGGTACTACCCCCTCTACTGGGCAAAATTTCTACTGTAGCATCAGTGAATGTATATCTAGTTGTTAATTTTTTTTTAATTTATGCCCCCAGAAATTAAGATAAACATACACCTGCCAAAGTAGCAGCCCCTCATCCCAATTGTACCTGCCTACTGTAAAATAATCTCACATTTCAGGGAAGGTGGGTGCTAATTTCGAGTCCTGGATGATTTTTTTTTTTTTTTTGGGGGGGGGGGGGCTGACCTTGACCCAACAGCACTGTCAGTGTCAGTGGTCTGTTCTTTGGGAACTCTGGGTATTATTTAAAGAATTGATGCTGGACGTTAAAGTAAATCATAGTGCATTCATTGGGGGGGGGTGCATGTTAACTATTTTCATTTGACTTGATTTGTGGGTCTTAATTTAACTCACACTACGTATGATGTATACACCTTAACTAGTGGTATATATTGGCAATTACAAAATTCTTGGTGAAAAATGAAATCTGCTCTTTAATTCCATGTGGTCCACAATGCATGATATTACTTGAACGTGATACATGAAGTGTTTTATAGCTGTTTGCTATATGGGATGTTAACTGTATCATGACTACAAAGTAAATGACCTTGGTACTGTAATCCACACTTTGGCTGATTGCATAGCAACAAGTTCTGTGAATTCACTTATTTTCGCATGTGTAAATTTTTGCGATTTTTCACAACAGGACAAGTTCTGGTCTTAAATTTGCAATTTTTTTCTTTAAAAAAAAATTGGGTTGGTTCATTCGCTTGTGAGGAAGTGCTGAGGTTGTTCAGCATGAAACATTCACACACACACAAAAAAAGGATATAGATGAGTAGACATGGTGCATGGCAGTGAGTGGCTCTGCAGCAAGCAGTGACAATTGCTAGCCTACTCTAAGTAAAAGCTTTCAAGTTTCCATCTCTATATTTACAGGTAACTAACAGTAAACCCACTTGGATTATAATCACAGTACGGGAGTAATTCTGTTTAAATGGAGTTAAGTCCATCTGTGGCAGTCTGAAACCGACATTTTCATTGAAATATGTAAACAGTGGTGAACAATGATTAAGCAGGCGGGAACTTTTCCGTGAAGCGTCCGGTAAGGCCAGGAGATATCTTATTCTTTCCAAGCTTCTCAAGCAGCAAACACGTCTCTTTCGAAATGGCTACAATTGGCATTGCAGATTAGCTAGGTACCCTATTTTTCACGCACTGCACTCACAGAAAAAAATTAGCCACGTTCTTAAATTTGCGGTTTCGTAACTACTGTAAAAAATAGCAAAAATAAGGACAGTAAATGAATTCACAGTAGCTATGTGCCAGAATCAATGATGTTGGCTTGTCCACCCCTGGGTGGGGGGGGGAGAGGTACTCTTGGTTTACACCCCACCTATCTGTCCTTCTATCCTCCAGCTGAAAATGCTTGTCACAGACCATATTTCCTATGCTGTAATACTTATAGATACCACCTTGGTGTGTGGATACATCTTGAGATAATTAATGATGTGTTGACACCAATTTAGGCTACCTCAACCTTTGACCCTTCACCTTCGACCTGTCCTTGAAAATGCTTCAGTGCACTAGAACATATTTCTTACAATCTAAGAACTAGATATGCCAAAATTGGTGTGTGATGTGTGGAGCAGGTACTCTTTGGATAGTGGTGTTTTGTGTACCAAAATTAGGTCACTGTAACCTTAACCTCTGACCTATCATATGAAGTGCCTCTTTGACCCTGTATCTTTGGACACACAGACCAAACTGGTATGTAGATGGGGCTTGGGCTACAGTACTGGTGTGTCACCTACCAGTCAGATTGAGTTGATGGTCAACATGTGGCCTTGACCATTTATCTCTGTCTTGAAAAGACTTTTATTGGCCATATTTGTTAAATTGTAAAACTTAAAGATTACAAAACTGGTGTGTGGGTGCAGTTTGTATGTACTTTACATGCATATATCAAATTACAAGCTGCAATTCATTGAACAATATTTCCTACAAAAAATTTAAACTGCAACTCTGAGTTGTTCCACTCCGTAACTAGTCCAACACACCATGTTTGGGGAATTGTCAACCTTGTGATGTTATGAAAAACTGCTGCCCTCTTGTAGTATGTACCAGTCATCTGCTCCAAGGACTGCCTTCTCGTTGAGTTATTTTGGGATTATTAATTATTGGAGATAGGTTATTCAGGGGGAGTATCCCCCCCCCCCCCCGTGTTTATGGAAGCATAGTAGAATTCAATGATAAATGAAGTATTGATCAGCATGCCCATTCATAAACATGTTCTGATGATGATTGATGTATTATGGAGATTTAACATTAATTCCAGTGATATGTATGTGGGAAAACCAATCACTGATATGGATTGAGTAAAATATTTTCTCCAATGATGTGACTGTGGTGAAATTATACGTTTGAATTTCATGCATGACTGATTGCTCATAAATTAGTCCTTTTCTGGGTCCATTCATATGGAAAACTTGACCTCTGTGAATGCAATTAATGAAGTATGAGATCAAAACAATTTGTACCCTGAAATTTTCATTGCCAGATTATAGTCATTTTAAATGTGAAGTATAAGTACATTTTTGACAACATGGAGCCAGTATCTGTGGTGTTGACAGAAAAAAACTTCAGTTCACAAGAAGCAATAACGCACGAAATGGGAGTGGTTTATGTTTTTGAAAAATGAGTTCAAACTTTATGACATGCTAGATGAAAAAGAACCTGTTCAAATCAACAATACAGTGGTACCTCTCTTGAGAGACCCCTCTAATGAGAGACCACATATCTTTTTAAGACTGCTCTCTCAGAACACTGCACTATCTTTTCCATGTTGTTGTACCTCTAATGAAAGACCACCTGTTTTGAAAGACCGCATTTTGACCTGCTGTAGGGGTAGTCTCTCAAAAGAGGTACCACTGTATAAAATATCCTTTGGTAATAAACAAGAGTTTATATCATGAGCGCAGAGGGTTAATTTACTGGCACCTGAGGTTAGTCGATGTTACACGTATATTTTGTCACCAGAGGGAGTGTGTAGCCACTGTGCAGCTTTGGACTTAAGGTTCACTGTACTCCCGGGAGACCAGCTGTAGATTTGGACAGCATTGCCACTGGTGTTTCTGTAGATGACCAGATTAGCCACATGTCATTGAAAAATGGCCATTGGCAAAAGACTAGGTTAATACTGTGAGATGGATTTGTGTGGTATGGAGATCCTTTAAACTCCAGGCAGTGCCATGAGGTCCTCGATAATTAACTCGTAGAGGCTTACTGTAAGACGGAGTTAATATTTTCCCGTGAAGATCTTGGGGCTTAAAAGCGTGAGAATGTACTTGAAGCTGCTGACAAGGGGTTTGCTATTGTGGTAGTTTCTGGAAAGATAATGTAGCAAGATTGCAGTCAAATTGTTTATTAAGTGCAAAATTGAGGAATAGAACAGAGCAAAGGAGGCGTGAAATGACCAGATATTGTCAACTGGTTTTGAATTGGAAAGTGTCATCAAACATTTGTTGAATGAAAACTGCAGAGAAGTACTTTCTGACCATATCTGCAGTGATTTGTAAAGTGGAAAATATATAAAGAAAAAAAAGAAAAGTATCGTAATGAAAATTGACCAGCAGACTGTATCATGCCTGCACTCTTTTAGTGCCAATTTTGATGAAAGTCAATGTGCTCTCAATTGATATTACAACATTAGATTCATATTCTCTGTAAATAGACGTTTCACTCCAGTACATGTAGCAGCATGCCTGTAGAGTGGCCATAAGAGAACAGAGATCACAATGAACCCAAATTATGCCAAAGACCATTCCTCAGATTGTACTGAACCTTGGTGGAAATGTAGCTTGTGGAAGGGTCAAAGAAAATGTTCACTAGGTGGTCATGCTCTGGGTTTGTGGATCTTTAACAAATTTTTTAGTTTGGCTACTTCTTAGGCAATACACACATTCCTATTGATTACTTGCAAGTTAGTGGGGACTGCAATGGTACATCTCATTATTGACTTCTCTAAAACTATAAGCCGGATCTTCCTGAAACTTGGTGCGGATCTACATTGGATGGGTCTCTACCAAACTTATTCAATTAGTCGTGCTCTAGTGATTTTTTAGCTTTTTCTGAATTTTTGTGTTCATTCCTAGCAAAATCTTTAAAAATCTTCTTCTCCAAAAGTGTTTGGCCAATTACTTTGAACTTGCATAGGGACACTTCTAAGAACCCCTAGACTTAATTTGTTCAACAGATGGTGCCATGACTTTTTCCTATTTTTTTGTGAATTTTTGTGTGTTAAACCTATATGTATCTTCTCCGAATGCATTACTCAGATTGTGCTCTAGAAACGTATCTTACAGAATAGTTAATCAGAATTTTTTATCAAGTGGCGATGCTCCAGATCCCTGATTTTTAACTCATTCCACCCTAATGACGCTTTTTCCCGCTAATATCTAAATGTCGTCTGCTAATTGTATTTTACTAATTTAGGGATTATTTTTCAAAATTTTGGATGAAACCTGTATGAAAGATCACTCCAAATTATATGCCCATGGTCAACAACTTTCCTTTGTGGCCTCTGGGTGCAGTGCACCCAGAGCACGCTAGAAAAGCTGTTGACTCAGTCTTCTATCAGGGTGGAATGAGTTAATGACATTTTCAGTTCGGGTACCTGTTGGTCAGTCTGTACAGTCTCATTGATCACTATGGAAGTTAAAGGGGATTACAATAGTAATTCACGGGTTTTTTTTAGTTCTTTTCCAAAACCCTTAGCCAGACTGACTTGAAACTTGGTGGGGATATACCTTAGGTGAGTCTCTATTAAGTTCCTCAGTTGGTTATGTGCGATGTTTTTCAAAAAATATTTTTCCATAGCTTTGTTATTTTTTATTTTTTTTGGAAAATATTTGATATTTTCTATAAAACCATTTAGCCAATGGGTCTGCACACAAATAGTTCTGGGTAGCCAGGGAATAGAGGGGAACTTATAATTGGTGGAAAGTACATTTTTTTTTTTTGTATCAGGTAAGCTGAGGACAGTTTGTGTGACAGCCCACTTATCTCCAATGTTTACAAGTATATAAGAGAAACAGTATTTGATATTGTACTAACTGAATTAGGTTTCATTGATCCACCTCTAAGAAACTGACAGGATTTCTTTCAAATGCTGCCAATTGTGATGATCAGAGCTACAAATGAACCCTCTGTGGAATCAGGAAACTAAATTGTTAATAAATATTACACTTCATCATTCATAAGTTGTGTGTGTGTGTGTGTGTGTGTGTGTGTGTGTGTGTGTGTGTGTGTGTGTGTGTGTGTGTGTGTGTGTGTGTAAAAATATATATATATACAGTGGTACCTGTGCTCTAAAAACCACCTCGTGCGAAAGACAACACTAGATTTTAAGACCGCCATTTTAAGACACTGGCCTTGAATTTCTTTGCTAGCTTACCTGTAGTGAAAGACCACCTGTCATATGTGACCACTTTTGTCAGCCATTAAGGGTGGTCTTAAATAGCAGGTACCACTGTATTGTGTTATATGGTGATCTGTACAAATGTACCCTCCGTGAAATCTGGAAACTAAATGAATTCTTGATAAATGTTGCACTTCGTCATTCATAAGTTACAGTGTGTATATATATATATATATGTATATTCATTGTGTTATTTGATGACCTTTTCTGTGTTACAGTGTGGTAAACAGCCAAACACCAGTGAACCAGTAGAGAACGTGACTAAACTGAGTCGAGCATTGGGACATGTAACGGTTGTACAGAAAGGACCTGTTGACATCATCTCCGATGGTCACAATGGTGAGTGACTTCACTTGTAAATCTTAAGCGTCATTCATAGGTCAACACAGTTTGTTATCTTTTGATCCATGCAACACATTCCCATGGCACCTGTTGACTCCTGTGCCCCGCCTGCAAGTGAAGCCCAAGTGACACCTGATTGGTCACGTAATTGGCATTCAACTCTCTAATATTTCTCCAGGTTAAGTTCATCACGGCATGCAGCCACCTTTTGGCAGCTTTCAGAACTTGCCCAGGGGCAGCTCTGTTAGGAGACAAGATCTGAGAATCTGCCCTAGAGGTCACCATGGCAACAAGATATATGTACTACGGTGATAAGGTGTTCACAGCTGAGCGAGACGTGGTCAAAAGGATTTGGAGACTTGTCCAGTACAAGATCCGAAGACTTCAAACGAACTGTTCAAAACCGATAGTGAGTGGGTATTGATTATAGGCGTGCAGCCCCCTGGCCCATCAGAGTGCTAATCACATTTTGTCTTTACTACCAAATATGCCACAAAGCCAGTCATGTATGCGCTCTTTTTCTGCTCTAAAAGGATTGCCACATCTACGAGGAATTAGGTGTCTGACGCATCAGGACTTTCTCGAGAAAAGTCCGAAGATGCTGTTGGGTCACGACCTGGAGCCACAACTTAATCACTTTCAGAGTCGCATCCTTGCTTCGACTTGCAAGAAGCTTTTCTCTCATTTAGTAATCTGGTACTGAAGGTAGCGAAGGAGACGGCCTGGCATTTAGAGGAAAATACTTTTTGTGGAGTGGGGTGATAAAAATTTAACGTGGTAAGAGTGACAACCTGGAGACTGGTCCTGTGTGTGACTCAGGTAAACCAGTCTGCTGTCAGTCAGTCAATAGAGGCCAATCAACTGCTTTATTCTCCTATACAGTGGCCCCCCTCTAATAAGACCACCCCAAATGCAGCCAAAAAGTCGCCCTAAATGAGGGGTGGCCTTCTTGAGGGGGAGAGTATAATGGAAATGCCTTCCTTTCTGCATAAGAATGCTGGCCTTTCAAGAGGGGTGGCCTCTGGTGACAGGGGCCTTATAAGAGGGGGACCACTCTACATCAAATACAATAAATAGCAGCATCCCAGCTGTTTGACAATGGCATACAACCAGCTTTGCACTGTATGAATACAAACCAGTCAGGTTTCTATAGAAATGAACCAGCTGGAAACCTTCAGCCAGGTATGCCATTTCCCTTAAAAAAAACAACAACAAAAAACAAAAACAAAACAAACAAACAAACAAAAAAAAAAAAAAACAAACAAAAAAAAACCAATAAAAAACCACAAAAAACCTCAAAAGGCTTGAAAATTTCCTGAGAATTGTTAACTGTGCACTCAAGAATATAATTTGTATTATGCTCTTCAGGAATAATGTCTTGATACTGTGAGTTGAGCTATGGGCCCTGACTGGACCATAGACCTGTGTTTCATGGATAAATCTTCATAGAAGTACAGAGGAAAGTTAAAGCATGACTTGTGCATTGATTTTGTCTAGTAGGGCAGTCAGATGCTCTGCAATGAGCTGGACAGATTGACGACCGACTTATTCTTTGCCTGGAGGTCTTAAGTTGTATGGCATGTTTTAGCAGTCCAAGGAGTGCCTGGTTGGCAAAAAACAAAGACTATTGATTTGGGCTGAATCAGGTGGAGATGCAGGTGGCTTGGACAACCGGCAACTGGTCATGACAATTAAGCATAACAATTAGGTGGCGGGCATGTGGTGTGCACCTGCAGTGAGAGATGTCTTGCTAACCAACTGAACGTTGATCACTATTGACCGTTCACTGCAAACTTCGCAAGACATATGGCTGTCAGGTCCTAGTCCAAACTGCTAGAACGCTAGCTTGATTACAGTAAGAAGTGTTAAAAAGAGGCGGTCTTTTTAGCTCTGTTGACTTGTCAGTCAGCAGAGTTTATGGTATCACTCTTTGTCTGTCCGTTCACAATTCACATCTTTGACATCTCTGAAACTGTCATCCAGATTAACATCAAACTTAGTGGCAATGTACCTTGGATGGGTTGCTACCAAGTTTTTTTTTTTCAAATGGTCTTACTCTTGTGATTTGTAGACTTTTTAATGAATTATTTTGTTCTTTTTTTGGGCAAGTCTTAAAAAATCGTTTGCTCTGAAACCGCTCACCCAATTGCTTTAATATCACACAGGGACACTTCTAGGGACTCCAAGTTCTTAATTTGGTCAGCAGGTGGTGCTGCAGTTTTTTTAATATTTTGTTATGATTTTTTGGTGTGTTGTTGCCATTTTTGACTTTTCCTCAGAATTGTCACTTGTATTAAGCTGAAACTTGATGGATACTAGTATGTTCCTTGTGGAAGGGTCAAAGTTGTACACTTTAGTTGGCACTGCTGTGGATTCCTGATTTTTAACGATTTTTTTCAATTCAGGTACTTATTGGTAAATGCACCTTTCCTATGGATTACTGTGTAAGTCACTGGGCTTTTGACTTCTCCAAGACCGTTATCCAGATTGACTTCAAACTTGGTAACAATGTATCTTGTGTGGGTCTCGACCACATCTGTTTAAATGGTCACGCTCTATTGATTTTTGTATTTTTTATGATTTTTTTTTTTAGGGGGGGGGCAAATCTTGAATAATCGCAAGGGTGTATGTACATGTCAGCTGAGCACAGAACTGTCACAGTCCTCTTGTTTATATATTATTTTCTCTGAGTCATATTTTCATGATCGAAAAGGGAATAATACCTCAGGTTCGTGCATTGTGGCCATACCCTGCATTGTCAGTAGGGACACATCCGGCCTTCAGCCTCATGTGTTGTATGTGCTGCCAGTGCAGGGTATGGCTGCAATGAAGTCAACTGTGGTATTAATCCCTTGAACAATCGAAGAATCCAATGCAATTGTGGGTGGGCTAAGGTTGAAATGTGATAGATATAAGTAAGTAGTGCAGTGATGGGTGAGCCAGGGTTAAAATGCGATTAATGTAAGAATGGATGACTGGAGGGTTAAAATGGGATTGAAAAACAAAGTAATTGTAAGGAGTGCAATGATGGGCAATCCATTGTTTATCCTGGTAGCCCAGAAAAATGCTGCTATCCCAGCATGCAAAATTATTTTTCAGATTAAAATGACCGTTGAAAGTTGATGCCATCATCAGCTGCTCATCATTTTACTCTCATTAACCCTTTCTCTCTTCCATTAAAACTGCATCAACATCTTTCTTTGGCATGGGTTGGACATTTAGTGCCCAACCCATGCCAAGGAGAGCTGTTGATCTGGGGCATGTGATCTTGATAGGTCTTACCTACAATTCTTGGTAAAATTCTTTTTCATTACTGTTGAAATTGGTTGAAAACACTGAAGCAGATAACATTTGACCACCAGCCAGTTTTGGCCAGTTTAAGGGGTAAGGGAAAACCAAATCTGAAAGAATTGTACACCATGAGTGAACAGCTTTGCTTGGTGCAATCTGTGTACAATTGCACCCAGACTTTTGGACGAAAGCTGTTGACTCAGTCGACCAAGTGTGAACATTCTAGTGTCAGCAGTCCACCAAGTGTTAAGATTCTGGTGTCAGCAGTCCACCAAGTGTTAACGTTCTGGTGTCAGTGGTCCACCAAGTGTTAACGTTCTGGTGTCAGCTCTCCACCAAGTGTTAAGATTCTGGTGTCAGCAGTCCACCAAGTGTTAAGATTCTGGTGTCAGCAGTCCACCAAGCGTTAACATTCTGGTGTCAGCAGTCCACCAAGTGTTAACATTCTGGTGTCAGTGGTCCACCAAGCGTTAACATTCTGGTGTCAGCAGTCCACCAAGCCTTAACATTCTGGTGTCAGCAGTCCACCAATTGTTAAGATTATGGTGTCAGCATTCCACCAAGTGTTAACGTTCTGGTGTCAGTGATCCACCAAGCCTTAACATTCTGGTGTCAGCAGTCCACCAAGTGTTAACATTCTGGTGTCAGCAATGTGGCACAGGTCATTATCATGTTGGTGCAAGTCAATGCTCGTGTCATTTAGCCCTGGCCATTTAGATATAGTGTCCACCAAGCAACAGTGCCTTTCTCTCAGTTATTGCAAGAGCACTTTGATTATATTAGATGCCAGAAATTGGCAGAAACTGTATGATTGATTGAAGAAAGACCAACTTGATTTTCTAAGCCAAAAGATTGCTCTTGGAGATTGATAAAGATTCAAGTGCATGGGTAGTACTGAGAAGTGGTAGTTGATATCTCTGTCTGTCTGTCTGTCTCTCTTTCTAATGGGAGTCAGTGATATCAATTTTCCTCAAATGTATGATAAATGTCAAGATTGAGAAATAAAGGTACACAGTTTTCACTGAAATCAGAGAAAGACAAGTTTGAGTTGGCTTGAACTCTTGCATACATGTATGCCATGCTTTCAAAGTTCTCTCTGTTCAACTCGTGAGTAATTTTCTGTTGAATGGTAATACAGGACCATAGGCTATGACATTTTGAAGTTTTTTGCATGATCCCTGATGTATAAGATACCAAGGGGCTAAGACCGACATGGTCATATAGACTCATCAGAACATGTTGCTGACCCAAAATGAACTGGTCATTTGCTTTTTCATTGACCGTATGTACTCAGTAAAACTTGGCGCAAAATAGTATATGAAATAGTTTATTCTTGACGAAACACTAGCTATCCATAATTTACATGTACCTCATATCTTAATCCCCACCATGTAAAATGAGCATTTGTATTGTCAATATAGGAACCATAATTATCAAGCAGAAATAAATTTTTTAAAAACCCAAAACATATGAATGGCTGCCAAAATATTGATGCTGAATATAGTTCACAAGAAAATGCCTTTTTCACATGCACTGAAAGCTGTAAGCTTTCACAGTAATAAAGTCAATATACTGAGTGTTCTTTGGATTATCTTTCACAGTGATAAAGTCAATATACTGAGTGTTCATTGGATTATCTTTCACAGTGATAAAGTCAATATACTGAGTGTTCATTGGATTATCTTTCACAGTGATAAAGTCAATATACTGAGTGTTCTTTGGATTATCTTTCACAGTAATAAAGTCAATATACTGAGTGTTCATTGGATTATCTTTCACAGTGATAAAGTCAATATACTGAGTGTTCATTGGATTATCTTTCACAGTGATAAAGTCAATATACTGAGTGTTCTTTGGATTATCTTTCACAGTGATAAAGTCAATATACTGAGTGTTCATTGGATTATCTTTCACAGTGATAAAGTCAATATACTGAGTGTTCATTGGATTATCTTTCACAGTGATAAAGTCAATATACTGAGTGTTCATTTGATTATCTTTCGCAGTGATAAAGTCAATATAGCTGCTATAGGGGACAGATAAAAGGTCATGCTAGTGGCTGTAGGTGACAGATAAAAGGTCATGGTAGCAGGTATAGGTGAGATAAAAGGTTGTTGTAGCTGCTATAGGTGATAGATAAAAGGTCACGGTAGCAGGTATACATGTAGGTGAGATAAAAGGTCGTGGTAGCTGCTATAGGTGACAGATAAAAGGTCATGGTAGCAGGTATAGGTGAGATAAAAGGTCGTGGTAGCTGCTATAGGTGACAGATAAAAGGTCATGGTAGCAGGTATAGGTGAGATAAAAGGTCATGGTAGTGGCTGTAGGTGACAGATAAATGGTCATGGTAGCAGGTATAGGTGAGATAAAAGGTCATGGTAGCTGCTATAGGTGACAGATAAAAGGTCATGCTAGCTGCTATAAGTGACAGATAAAAGGTCAGGCTAGCTACTATAGGGGACAGAAAGAAGTCAGGCTAGCTACCATATGAGACATAAAAAGCTGAACTTGCTACCTTAAGGACATGAAAAGTCAGGCTAGCAGCCATTGGAGACAGTTAAAGTCAGACTAGCTACCATAGAGGACAGATAAAAAGTCAGACAAGTTACCATAGAGGACAGATAAAAAGTCAGACAAGTTACCACAGAGGACAGATAAAAAGTCAGACAAGTTACCATAGAGGACAGATAAAAAGTCAGACAAATTACCATAGTCATAGAGGACAGATAAAAAGTCAGACAATTTACCATAGAGGACAGATAAAAAGTCAGACAAGTTACCATAGAGGACAGATAAAAAGTCAGACAAGTTACCATAGAGGACAGATAAAAAGTCCGACAAGTTATGATAGAGGACAGGTGTACAGGCAGGGAAGGTAACATGTGGGACTGATTATATGGCAATGCTAAGATACCTAAAAAAAATATGAAGTTTGTTTTATGTCAAAAAAAAGGGAAGGTACAAAGAAAGTAGAGTGTCGTATTTTGATAAATCAGAAACAAGCATATGATAACATTCAAAGCAGCCTCCAGCTGAAAGTTACTCTCCCCTCATCCAGACAAAAAACATACAACATGGTAAAAGCATCTTGTCTGCCAGTTACAAGCAAATGTTTTGATAGTGAGACAGATCAGCTAAGAAATATAGGTAGACGTAGAGCCCAAGCGTTTTTATACATATAAATCTGTTTGACCTTTGTATTTGACTGGCTGACTCTTGAGTGTGCTTTCTGGGTTCTTGTTTCACAATTGAAGCTGATTTTTCTCACCTAGACCCTTGAGCACAGCTCATGATGCCAGCGTACACATTTCTCGTCTTTCACATCAATCTGGAGAAGTGAAAGTTCGTGTCAACTTTGTGGCCATTATGCTGCAGATGTAACATTGTAGTGTGGCGTATACCTCTGGTGAGGCTGTTCAGGCAGGCCATGTGTTGACATACACCACTGCTTCTGTCAATATTGTGCATTCTCTCCAAGCTTTTCCCAACCTCCAGGCACACTTGTTCATTTAGAACAGCAAGGGGGAAAAAATTGTGTTTGTGATGAATGGGGAAGTAGGTGGTCTGACAGTAATGGCTTATGTATTAGGTGCCAAGTTGTCTGTTGTATTTACTGGAAAAAAGTGCAGAATGTTTTTAAATATATAAATTGGCATTTTTTTGAAAGTCAAACTAGCCTAAACAACTTTAATTTTTAGGTCAGCTGACATGTCAGTCAGTTCAGCTTATAGGATGGTCAGTCATCCGTTCACATTTATATTTTCAACCTCTGCAAAAAACAAAAAAAAAACATTGGTCAGGTCTTCTGCAAACTTAGTCAGGATTTACTTTGGGTGGTATTCTACCAAGTTGTTCAAGTGGTTATGCTACAGTGATCTTTGGAATATAAAAAGAATCCAATTGGTTTATTTGTGGGCAAATCTTAAGAAGAAAACTTCATTAAGACCATTTAGCCAATTGGTTTGAAATTGGGTAGGAATTATTCTAGATACCTGTAAACAATAATTTGTTTATCAAGTGGCATTGTAATTTTGTGGGTGATATATTTTATATTGTTTGCTACTTTTGAGTTCTCCAAAACTGTCATTTAGGCTGTGCTGAAGTATGGTGGGAATGTACCTTGTGGAAGGGTCAGACAAATTTGTTCACTAGGTGGTGTTGCTCTGGTTATTCCCATTTTAACTCTAATTACCTTGTGCTTGTGTGGTTTACATCCCTGCTGTGTCTGGATCCTGTAAAAATTTACAGAGCTTTTTGCAATGTTAAATGACCTGTGGTGACTGGTCACCTGCCAAACATGGTCAGCAGTCAGTCAAAATCAACCTTTTTGTGATCAGCAGTTAGTGGAAATCAAGCTTTTTGCAGTCAGCAGTCATTTCAAAAAACAAAAAATTTGAAAAAATCAGTGGTAACAGTGGTCAAGAGTAGACAATGTTGCAAGATCATTTCCCTGTGAGGCTGTGGTCAAGTGTTGACATATTGACTCTCTCATCCCTATAAAATTTTGCCTTACCCTCATATAGAGTTACCACAGCATTTGTCCCCAGAAGTGTTCGTGCGTGGAAAATAATGTGGGGCCTACATACACATGTATAACGTGTCTCTATATGTACCATCCTCTGTTACATGTACATATTCAGGTCCATTGTTCCTCCTGTGGTGGCCATATTTACATACCTGTAGTGACTGGTCACCTGCTGTATGTGGTCACTTGTACTTGGCAGAAAGGGTGACCACACAAAGCAGGTACTACTGTATTCATATGTAGTATTTAATTCATATTGACCAAATAGATATGCCATGACTCGGACTCAGACTTCTTTTATTTCACCGTAATACGCACATATACATAAGCATATAATATGAGATTCAATACATGTACATAGTAGGTGAGGAGTCTCCCATTAAGGCAAGGAACGCCACTATCATGGGAGCCACCTTGCCAATAGTTAAGACTTGACAAAATTTCTTGAGAATTAAAGTAACACAGGTGCATTGACTTTAACAATATGTTCCAGGTAAGTTTTTAGTGAACTTTGTATATGTATGTATGTACTAGTGAATTACTTTAAAGTACCAATTTTGAAGAGGGAGATTAAGGTCCTTAGCACTAACTTGTCCACCCTCTTAAAATAAAGTTTTATATGTATGTATTACATATATATATATATATATACACATAAACTGTATACACACACACACAGTGTACATATATATTTGGTAAGAATAATTCCATGAATGGCGGAGTTTCATGACTTAAAGCTTTCCTGTTGGCCATTGCCTCAGTCTACATAAGTAACATATTGCCTTGTACCTCACATCTGGGTAATGGTGCTTCCTAGGTGCATAGCTTCTATTCAACATGTATAAGAACATATCTTCTGGTGGTGTTGTTGTTTTTGACCTTGACTGACCTTGGAAGGTCATATTGAGGTCAATGGCTGTAAAAATCAGCATTTTCATCTTTTACTTAAACTTACCTACTGGATTAATTCAAACTTGGTGGAAATGTACTTCAGTTGCACTTGTATGAAAGATGTTGAAATTACACAACTTTGACCTAATTTCCAAGGTCACAGGACAATTTTACATTACATTTCAGTGAAACTATTACAAAGGTAAAGTTGAAGCTTGGTAGAAGAGTACCCAGTCAGACAGGCTCTTCAGGCAATATCTAGGAATTGAATGCCCTTTCAATTGTATTCATTGGCAGGTGAGTGGAGCTTTATGACTGGTATTTATAATGACATTGCAGATGCGACATCATGTAAAAATACCCGTTGTCAAGTTAAAATCAAACAACGATGAACACAATTATAAAGACGTTCAATTCTTATATCGGCATTCAAGAAACACAGTAGGTTACGTCAATATTTATGTCTTAATGGTTTATCTCATTATTTGTATGACGCAAGTCATTTGAACATGCTGCAGTAGGAGGAGGGTATTACTAGGGCACAAGTTTAGGCCCTACCAGCACAAACCAAACTAGTCTTGCAGTTGTCACTGTGCGTGCTGTACATTTACGTGTACTAGAAGGTTGCTATAATTGCATGGGTCACCCATAATTGAATGTATTCATGTTGAACCTGAATATTTTTCCTATGTGTGTTATGCTAAGAACTATACCAAAATGTAAATGTGTCATAAAATGTGAGTCCTGCCTGATGGACTGCTGTATATATGTAGGGGTACATGTAAATAGCTAGGCTTATGTTACATGGACAGGATAAATTGTGTTTTAAGAACCAAACATCCTTTCATATCATGTATTTAATCAAGGAATTCTCGCTTTTCCCTGCCATTCAGATATATTGCCTCCATAAAAAGATAAAATGAGACCTCTATACGCCAACTGCCGTCAGATGCATCCCAGTGTTTGCCATACACTTTGTCCAGTTGGGGCTGTTTGTTGATTCATGTGTCACTCACCAGGGGGCAGAGTTCAAGGACCCCTGTGGTGTATATCGTCAGGTACCAAACATGAAACTCCTTCATAACATTTTAATCAGAGCAGTATTTACACCTGTAGGCATATTAACGTACGCAACACTTGTGTTGTTGACTAGTGGAATGTAAACATGTACTTACTGAGAGAAGCCACCAGGTACATGTACCTTGTTTGTGTATGGCCAGCCACCTTGTACATCGGTCATGTCTGCAAAACCATGATCAGATTTCTAAACTGTGTCTCACTAGGTTGTCTGCATGTTTTTGTTCAGCTCTACTTTCCACAAGAGTTGACCAGTGCAAGTGTACTTTGTGCAGGCTAGAACCAAACAGGCCTTAGACCAGGGTGGGAAAGGGGTTCCCCGTACTGGCGTACTGGGGCTTTTTATTTACCGTACTGGCGTACTGGAAGCCCCCTTATTTTACGTACTTTGTACTATCCAAAATTTTGAAAGATTTTTATTTTCTGTACTATGTACTCTAGAAAAATAATTACCTGTACCAGCATACTGAAACCCCCCCCTTACCCCCCTTCTTAGACCAGGGCAATGTACAGGAATATACATGTAGCATCAGGCAGTCTGGACAGACAATCACATGCATGTATGACCTTGCTGTTGCATCTACTGTACAATGTCACCACCAGGTGGTGTTTTTTGTATTGACCCTTTTCATCTGTTCTGATTTGAATTTATACTTTTTTTTACCCACTTGGCCTTATCAACTGATGGGGTTTTGTTTTCATATCTGTGCATGCATTGATTAGTCTATCTTTTCATTGCCTTTGCGGATGCAATTGAACAAATTGAATTACTATCATGAAACTGGTATAAAAAGCATCTCATTGGAAGCTGTGCTTAGTTTGACATTTAGTGACCTTGACCTATTTTCAGGGTCACCAAGGGTCATATTTTTCCCCTGGCTGTGGGGATTTTAAGGTGGTTCCAACCATTATTTTGACATGAGCATTTCAACCAACGCTGTTTCGCATGGTGTTTGAAAAGGGAAAAATATTTATAAGGTATTCTTCCCTGTAAGCATCTAGGGTCAGCACCTAGGAGGCTTAATTTTGCAAAGTCATAGTTGAATAAGTCTTCAATTTAAAACCCTGCTTTCAATATTATACATAAAATACTTTGTAAAAAAAACATTGGATTTAGAATATTTAGTCTGTTTTTTCATTAATATTCCAAGGAGGTAGGTGGCTCTTATTAGAACAGGGGTGCTTTTTGGGAGGAATTTGGGGTATGTGTGTGTGTGTGTGTGTGCTTGCATGTGTGTGTGTATGTGTGTGTGTATGCTTACATGCATTTGTGTGAAGACGGAGGCTAAACAGATGGGAAGAAGATTGGAAAAGGTAACGAGCGAAAATATTAATTTAGTACATGAGGGGACCACTTGGAGGTGCCCTCAGAAGCAAGTGTTTACCTGCATAACATCCTTTTTGTATAGATTTTGTTTTTTCTCAGACTTAGATCTGTATTAAAGATACACATTTCAAGAAACATCTCTCCCATGCCTGGTACCTCATTTAACAGAACATTGTGAATATTCAGTATCCATGTGTTGGCTATATCGGAACAAAAAAAAGACAACTTTTGCCAAAAAAAAGTAAGATTGGTGCATGTACATGCAGTGAAGATGGACTCAGATTTGTAAAAACATGGTAACCTTTTCATTGTGCACAGACTGGTGGATACATTGTGGAACAGAATTACAACATGAACACTCAATCATACAACAAGATTAAAAGGATAATACAGAAAAGGATATATATAAAGGCCTTGAGCCCCCATATCTTATAAATCAGTCGTGTTCATGCCTATATAGTCATTTGTTTAAATTTATAAATAACCGCAATAGTGACTGCATGTATATTACGGTCAGTGATCTTTTTGACAATTGCTTCAGCAGGCTTATGATTGCAATAGATACCAGAAACACATGACAATAAGGTCTGGTATATACACAAGACAGTCTCTGTTTCTACAGCTTCTGACTGTAGTAAAATGTACTCAGACGTGCAAAAGATATAAAGAGATAATTTGCCATGACCTTGGTTGACATTGAAAAAGGTCAAAAGAGTAACTCCAAGCTGACACAGTCAGGTCGACAGTAACCAGCGCACAGTGGTACAGATGGTATTGCTTGCTGGACAGACAGCTTGCTGAACATTCCAGCTCATTTGTCTTGCTTGTATACCAACTTTCCTAACCCTTTTTCCTCCTTAAACCAGTTGGTAGTCAAATATTGTCTTGCTTCATTGTTTTTGACAAGTTTGAGTAGAAATTAAAAACAATTTGAATGAGAATTGTAGCTGACACCTGTCAAGATGATGTGACCCAGGTCAACAAGATGAAGTGACCCAGGTCAACAAGAGAATGTGACCCAGGTCAACAAGAGAATGTGACCCAGGTCAACAAGAGAATGCGACCCAGATCAACAAGAGAATGTGACCCAGATCAACAAGATAATGTGACCCAGGTCAAGCAGATAATGTGACCCAGGTCAACAAGATAATGTGACCCAGATCAACAAGATAATGTGACCCAGGTCAACAAGATAATGTGACCCAGGTCAACAGCTTTCCATGATGTGAACTGGGCATTCCATGCCCAAACCTTGCAAGGAGAATCTGTTGACCGATGAAAATTCAAGGCCAAAGGGTTTAAGAGATACTCTTCTTAAATGTTATTACCTGATGCTCAGTAATCATTTTTGTTCTTGTTCCCAGTCATCCAGTACAGGGTTGCCTATGCCTGACTGACATTCCAATAAGTGCGACAGGAAAACTCAAAATGGCAGGTACATGTACACACATATGCTGTAGCTTTGTTCTATTTTGTGTGTTATTTATATGCTCAACGTTAATTTCTTTGCTCAACCTTTGTCATTTGGATAATCCAGAAATTGTTTCACAAGGCAGAGCAAGCAGCTGGTGCAAGTTTAAGCATTTGAAATACTGATGAAGTAAGTTGATCTTGTTGCAGTAGTTAATATATAGACACATCTTGCTAACCGGGGATAGCTTACAGGCAAGGGTAGCAACAGTGCATTATGATGTTGCCTGCCAAGCAGACTAATTGGCTCCATGTTTTCCCTACTTTTGTTGCGAGACTGCAGAGTACACGTAGCTTAAACTGCCCAGTAGGCAAATGCAGTGTGGCTGGGGTAGTGCTTTTCATTAGCCAAATAACTGGTGACTGAGAAAGGTATGATTTGACTAACAAAATTGTGTCAGTGTTTAACCAAATTTGCTAAGAATACATCATATTTTATTGACATTTTCACACATGTATTCATAGTACATGTATTGTACTTAATTATCTAGATCCAGCATAATTTAAAATGTAAATTGTCCTCATGATTTTGACAAACATAATCAGAATTTGGCTAAAGATTATTGTTACTTTAACCAAACTTGGCAAGAGCTGTAAAATTCCTAGCCTGGATGTGGGTACATCTAAATTAATTATTAAAAAATTAGCTTTGTACAGTTAAGTGTTCTCGTGAATAATAATCTTTCTACATATTTTGAGTGTCCTCATCTTATTTATTCCTCCTATGAAAGACCGCTGGTCTTGAAATACGTGTGCTATAGTTTGATGATATCTCATCATGGACAACCTTACCGCAATATCTCCAAAAAATGTTTGACCACAGCTTTCCCTAATTTTTGTCAGAGATGCATCTTATGATGGACCAGGTTCCTATTTCAAACTAGCTTCCTCCATTAATATATCATATGTATACATTTTTATGAAACTTTAAATTAATTATCTTTTAAGCTGTCATAGTGGTGCACAAGGGGATGACGTTACTATAATATCTCAAAAAGGATTCGACAGAACTTCCCCCCCCCAATTTTTGTTTCAGAGATGCACATCATAGTGGACCACATTCCTATTGAAAACCAGCTTCTTATTACTATTTTTAAACTTGTTATGAAACTTTTGAAGTGTTTATTTAATGACCGACTGAGTGACGCACAGTACAGTGGTCTGTGTCACCAGAACTTGCCCCAAGAACACATCCAAAAGTGCTCCTTCATTTCATTGACAACAATATGGAAATTGTATGCAAGGTATTCTATTGCAAAGTCTCAAAAACCAACAAATGCATAATTGGAGGAAAAAAGGATTGTGGGTGCAGAGAGGAATTCGTTCTCTGAACTCTATTTCAATGGAATGAAAAGGGATTTAGTGTAAAAATTATCCAGAAGCAAATCATATCAGGGATTTTCTAAGAAATGATCATTTTTTTTAGATGCATATCACAAATGAAGAGTCCCACTGACTGTCAATTTCGTAAAAAACAACCGTTTTCCAAATTTCCAAATGGATACAGTTATGAAAAATCCCCAATAGGTTTTCGCAGATACGTGTGTTGAAATTATAATAGCATAAATTGACCATTTTATTTTAAATATTTTTGAGAAATATCCAAAATGTTACACAAACTACATTTTTACCCAGAATGCTCATTAAAAAAAAAATTGAATTGTGAGTTTCATCTTTATTGCAGATAGATTCTGCAGACCTTGGTGTCAATTGAGGATGGATGCATGTGTATGTATATATGTTTATACATGTAGGTTGATAAGACATGGATGCATGTTTCTAGAATATTTGGCCTAAAAGTGAAGTCACTTTTCCAGGTTGGACATTATCTTTAAAAAGTGCTAAAGTTGCTCTGGTTTTAGTGATGTACATTTCATCATTAAAAAAAAGTGACATTTTGTATGGTTTCACACAAACACACACACACACACACACACACACACACACACACACACACACACACACACACACACAAGAAAGCATGCGAGAGATTTCTTTCTATGGTTTTATATGTAATACATGGAAGCACAGATATTTCATTTGTTTACAGACAGCAAAGATTAGCCAGATGTATGATAGATGTAAATTTGCAAGAGCAGTTACTCATATGTCATGTACATGTACCTTTCAATGTCAATTAACTCCCAGACCAAACACTGCAATATGGTGATAAAATTAAAATATGAAGCCAGGCATCCATGACCTTAAAGTACAAATGCAGTGATATGTCAAGATAGATTTATTTCCCTGACCTGGACCTGGCTGATACTGGGTCCATAGAGATCCATACGGTTGAGTTGTTTCCTGCCAGGATCACTAGAGGGCAGACTTATCTGTTATGGTAGTGAGCAAACGATAATCTGTGAGTCGAATAATAATTCTTCCAGGGATTATGGTGTTCTGTATGCCCCACATTTAGCTACAGTTCACATGCAGTTCATGCTGATACTGCCAAGCCTAAATTAAAGAGGAAAATTTGGGTCTGTTTTGCAGGCAACTATGCTGAAACCTGCAGCTACTGACAATTACAATAACCCCACACTCTATCCAATGGTTAATTGATTAATCAATATATCAATCAATTCAATTATACTGATATTTCCAGATTCTGTGTTCCACTTTGACCAAAGCAGACTTGTTCTTCATCTGTTTATGCAATTGAAAATATAGATTTCCTACCTAGTTTGCTCTCAAATACATTTCCTTCCTAGTTTGCTGTGAAATGCATTTCCTAACAAGCTTGCTCAAAAATACAGTTACTATTTTGCCATAAAATACATATCCTATCTGTTTGCTCAAAAATACATTTTCTCTCACTTTACTGTATAGAAATCCCTAATTGTTTGTTTCATGCACTTCAGGGAAATGTGTCATTAAATTCTGATGCAAGCTTTCTTGTGAAAATGATGCAAAACTGCTGTCAAAACTAGATATGAGAAATAAAATATTTGTTAAAAATACCAGTCAACTTGGATTTTTAGGTCAGAAACTCTGGTTAATAAAAAGCTTTATTGTGAACACTGTAGATCAGCCTTAACGCATGGACCTTAATTTTTATGAAACGTTGCTCAACGGTCCGTGACATTACTCGCTGCTGTATAAGCAGCGTAATTAACAGTGTTCTCATTTCACTCCCGGATGAGCTCAGTATTGAGTGAAATTGGTCGGAGTTATCTTTGACATTGATTTCAGTTTTGACTGCTACTGGCCTATATTGCCTAGTCTTACAGTGGTACCTCTCTTGAGAGACCCCTCTAATGAGAGACTGCATATCTTTTTAAGACCGCTCTCTCAGAACACTACGCTATCTTTTCCATGTTGTACCTCTAATGAAAGATCTGTTTTGAGAGACCGCATTTTGACCCACCAAAGGGGCGGTCTCTCAAAATAGGTACCACTGTATCTATATTGTGAACATATTGTGAAATTATAGTTGAAACCAGAAGTGAATTATGTCTCCCGGTGGAAGCCGGGGAACATATTGTTTTAGTGCCCGTTTCTTCTGCTTCTTGTTGTTGTTGTTCAGGTTCTTCAACACTTGGTTTCCATGCAATAAGTCTTGAAGGACTTGACAGAATTTGAGGAAACTTGGTAGGATTATGTATCTAGGCAAGACCTAGGTTGGGATTGTATTTGGGTGACCTTGATCTAATTTTCAAGGTCACAGGGTCACTTATGTGAAATTGGTTTCCGTTCGTTAAGTCATGAAGAACAGGATGGAATTTGATGAAACTTGTTAGGATTATGTATCTAGGCAAGACCTAGGTTGGGATTGTATTTGGATGACCTTGAACGAATTCTCAAGGTCACAGGGTCACTTATGTGAAATTGGTTTCTGTTCGATAAGTCTTGAAGAACTTGATGGAATTTGATGAAACTTGTTAGGATTATGTATCTAGGCAAGATCTAGGTTGGGATTGTATTTGGGTGACCTTGACTGAACTTTCAAGGTCACAGGGTCACTTATGTAAAATTGATTTCTGTTCGATAAGTCATAAAGAACTTGATGGAATTTGATGAAACATGGTAGGATTATGTATCTTGGCAAGACCTAGGTTGGAATTGTATTTGGGTGACCTTGACCTAATTTTCAAGGTCACAGGGTCACTTATGTGAAATTGGTTTCCGTGTGATAAGTCATGAAGAACTTGATGGAATTTGATGAAACTTGGTAGGATTATGTATCTAGGCAAGACCCAGGTTGGGATTGTATTTGGATGACCTTGAGAGAATTCTTAAGGTCACAGGGCCACTTATGTGAAATTGGCTTCCATGCGATAAGTCATGAAGAACTTGATGGAATTTGATGAAACTTGGTAGGATTATGTATCAAGGTAAGAACAAGGTTAGGATTGTATTTGGGTGACCTTGATGTAATTTTCAAGGTCACAGGGTCATTTATGTGAAATTGGTTTCTCTGCAATAAGTCTTGAAGAACTTGATGAAAATTGCTAGAGTAATGTATCTAGATGAGAGCTAAAATAGGATTGTAATTTTCAAGCAAACTTGGTCATTTGTAATTTGTTATCACCTGTAGCTTATTCAGAGACGTAAGTGTTCCACTGGGAGACATTTGATTTTCTGTTGGAAAATCAGTCTGTTCTACTTTTTTATTGATTTATTTTTTTAAACAATGCCAACTTTGATTTGTATGTATAAGAAAATGGGGTATACCTACATTTGTTCTATGTGGCCTTATTCGTGCTGGCTGTGGCAGGCACAACTTCCACAGTGACAATCCTGGCAAAGTGGACAACCTGGTCACAGGAAGACATGGGAGAGACACTATAGCATCAGCTTAATTTAACCCTTTCTGGCTGAAATCACCTAAAGGTGCCTGAATGTTAACATTTTATCGGCTTTAATGTTTTTATGTAAATTTCAAGTTGATAGAAAACTTTTTTTTTTTTGCTGGGGGTTATAGATAAGGCTTGACTTTTGGTGCTCCTTTGATGCTGGTGGACTTACATATTTGTGTGATCCCCGATCTCGGACATCTCCGAATACAGTACTTGCACTTGATTGAAAACAATAAACTGAGCCATTGATTGTGACATTCATGCATACCTGCCTCCATTGAGTCATTCATTTTTTAGGAATGGGGATTTGATACAGCTGGTATGTGTGTTTCCCATTTTCGGCTGGGTGACTGGTGCTGAAGCTTGCGGGTTCGAGACCCAGTCGTTCCATGGTCACAAATGTCCATAGCTTTTCTTGGTGTGGTTTTGGTGCATTGCCCAAAGAAAACTATTGACTCTGTCTTATTCTGATGAGGAAAGTAAATATTAAACATACTCCATTTCAAAAGAAACACGATTGGGAAGAAGAGCTGGGCCCTCATGAATCCTTCTTGTAATGACATTACAGGAGTAGGACATAAACTTTTACAGGCGTAATTAAGTGCCTTATGTAGTGTTGTTCAGGGCACTACAATGGGAAGAACCAACTGAAGAAGACACTATAAGAACACACGACAGATAGCCGCGTTTATAGTACAGACTGTTTTTAAAAGTTGTATTGGCATTGCATTTCAGTTTTGAGTTGTCTGCTTCTTTCAATGAACTCCTGTACTGCTAGAAATATGATCCTGTTGTTTTCAAAGTTGCATTGTTACTTACTAAAGGATACCATATTGAGGCAGAATTGTGACTGCAGTGCTTAAAGCTCACTTAAGGCTATCACATGCAACAATGTATTGAGGACAGGCAAACAAGTTTTACTCCACATTTTCACAGATATGTGCACTCAGTTGGTTGCAACCCATACATGTAAATGTACATAGTCTAGTGTGAAGTATTGAGGGATACCTTTTGCCAACATTATTAGAGGTCTGGGCATTTGACTGAACAAGAGCTGTGGTAATAAATTTGATATCTACTGGCAGAAAAGAAAGAAAGAAAAAAAAAGATTTATCAAATAATGCAGACTCAGATCCACTCTCAGACTCAGATTGCTTTTAATTATTTCACCAAAAATGCACACACAGAACTCAGTTCTGGCTCTTAAGCCGGTTAATTTGAAACATCTTTGAACATTGTAATTGAAATTAGTTTCAGCTGCCAGAGTATGTGGAAGATAGTGCAGGCCTACAGATAGCCAGGTGTTGATGTAGTGACTATCTTGTACATGTACATCATTACAAGTTTAACTCTCTCTCTCTCCCTCCCTCCCTCCCTCCCTCCCTCCCTCCCTCTGACTCTGACCAAAGTCTCTCAGGCATAGGCTTAAGTCTGGTCCCATTAAGTTAAAAAAAGTAAAACAATGTTTTCTGAAAGAATAAAACTTTAAACAAAATAAGAAAAGACTACAAGACAAGATCAAGATAAGACACTGAAATGGGAAGGATAATGGCGGAGAAAGGATGAAGGCTTTGTGAGGAAGGTGAGGATTTTGCTAAGATAAATGTGGGGCATGTTAACACTAATTAATACAAGAAGTACATGTAGAATGTTATTTCCAAGCCTCATGCTTGCATTTGAAGTGGTAGCACTATGTCTAGTCCTTGTACATAGAGTTGTTTGTCATCCTTTAGTCTTCCGTACCAATGTAAAAAAATGATGAGACTAAACACGATAGTGTCAAATCAGTGGAACAGCAGATTATATCCTTTGGAATATGAACAAATAACTGCTAAGAATAAAGTGGCACATGTTACCAGAGAAAAAGCAGGGTGAGTGAGTTTTGACAATGTCTTGCATGCAGGCGTGTACATACAGACAATGGCATGGCTGTGTAAACAGACAACAGGCAAATGATGCACCTCCCATCCATACCACAGCTGTGACCTCTGGCTGACCTTGAAGCAGTGAAAAGGAAGAGAAATGGAATCAAGACAGGCAGACGTTTCACAGAAAGCCCATTTTGTTTTGATCGTACATCACGTATGCCAAATTGAGCAATAAACGTATGTTAGATGTCTGCCCAAGATGCAGCTTATTAGACCCCGCTTCGTTTACTATCAGTCAACTATGTGGCCAAATTCCACATCAGTTCACCAATTTTCACAGTTGTTGTAATATTCGATGTAATTTTTCAAAGAGCAGGTTATTCGTCATACTGGACAGCTGGGGGCTCTTGCCTGGTTGGCAGCTGTGTCATAGTGAAATGACTGCAGTATTACACAGTGTCAGAGCTGGGCACTGTGGGCTCGGGGAACAATTGATTGATTAAGTGATATAGAAGCACATTGTCATGTACTTGAGGGGCTTCCGTGAGATAGTTCTGCAGAAGTCCCAGAACACACGGACCAGAGTATTGTGAGCTATAAATGTTTCAAGGAGATATAGTTTTCCGAGCGAACGTTATCGTTTTGCAAATCATATTCTCATTACTGTGTGCATATATGACATACAGCATGTATATTTATTTGTGTGGGGAAAAATGTGTAAAAATAGCACTGTTACACACATGCAAGCCAGCATAAAAGAAGCTAAATGTATTGACTGTGTTGTATTTTTTTAAGTGGTATATATTGCAAAGGTAAGATGGGAATAAATACAGTACAGTCAAACCTCATAATGACACTATCTGTTCCCTGGATCTCTGTGTCTTATATTTCTGATAAATCAATCAAAAGAAACTTTAACTCTCCCCTCCCCCAATGAATTAAGACTCAGTCAACAGCTTTCCTTGGCATGGGATAGTGCCCAACACATGCCAAGGAAAGCTGTTGACCTGGAACATGTTGACTTGATAGCTCTCGTCTATAGTTCTCAGTAAAATTATTATGTCTATGTGCCAACACAGACATATTGTTTTTCCAGGAATTCTTTCCTTTCTTTCTTTCTTTCTTTCTTTCTTTCTTTCTTTCTTTCTTTCTTTCTTTCTTTCTTTCTTTCTTTCTTTCTTTCTTTCTTTCTTTCTTTCTTTCTTTCTTTCTTTCTGTCTTTCTTTCTTTCTTTCTTTCTGTCTGTCTTTCTTTCTTTCTTTCTTTCTTTATTTATTTATTTACAAGCAAATTTGTCCGACATGTCATTTGAAAAGTATTACACGTAGAAACTCCAAACTTGGCACAATTATACTTCTATAGATGAAGTCTAGCCTTTTTATAATGAAAGGTCATGCTTTTTCAAAATTATGCAAATGAGGGCTAATTAAAGTTTTAAATCTTCAATATCTTATATACTATAGTAGATGTGATTCCAAGTGTATAGGAGTTCGATCATATCAAGGTAAAGTTCATCTCAAATGTCAAGGTCAAAGGTCAGTTTTAAGCCAAATGTCATTTTTGAGGTCAAGGTCCACTTCAGGTTGAGCTCATCTCAAGGTCAAAGGTCATTTCAAGGTCAAAGGCCACTTTTGATGGTGGCTTTCTTCTAGCCATAACTTGGTCAATTTTTATCCAATTTTGATCATGTTGGACTCAAATTGTAGCTATTGTAACACTGCACATTTTTGAAACTTACATGTGACCTTCAAAGGTCAAGGTCATTTGGACCTTTGAAAATTTCATCCAGTCATAACTTGGCCAATTTCTATCCAATTCTAATCATATTGGACTCAAATTGTAGGTATTACAACACTGCACATTTTTATAAGAACATATAACCTCAAGAAGGCAAAGGTCACGGTCATTTGGCCCTTTGAAAGTTTCATCTTGCCATAACTTGGTCAATTTTCATCTGATTTGGTTCATGTTGGGCTTAAATTGTGGGTATTGTAACACTGTGCAATTTACATGTGGCCTGTAAAGGTCAAAGGTCAAGGTCATTTGGACTTTGAAATATGCATTCAGCCATAAGCTTAATGTAATGTGAATTACCAAAGGATAAAAGTTGTAGCATTTAATATTTACAACTATTGAAGGATCACGGACAGATTTGCTTTGAAGCAAATCTTCTTTTCTAGTTTTTTATTACTCTTGCTTTGAAGCAAATCTTCTTTTCTAGTTTTTCATTACTCTTGAAATTGGTTGAAAACACTTAAGCAGACATGTGTTCACTAGCCAGTTCTGGCTTTTTGTAGGGGGGAAAGGGTTAAGTGCCCCCAAACTTGTGTTGTTAAGTGAAAATGTAGAATATGAGAGTGTTGGTATGATGAGGTTTTGTTCTATTCCTAACAGTAGCCACTCACACACTTCCACATCACGACTTTGTCACATATTTTTAGAAAACATTTGGGTGCAGCGCCAGAGAGCACACCAAGAGTGATCTTTGAAAATAAAAGGCAGGGATGTTTCTCACATGCATTCTATTTAGAAAAAACGTGATAAATTGCTGTTGAACGTGATTTCCCCCCTTCCAAGGTTGAACTTCCTGTGTGGTATACATGTACATGTGTCTACCATTATTGGTAAAAGTCATCAGCTGTGTCTAGGGAATCACAGTTGTTATCAGTTACCACTTCAGTCCTTATGGATGGCATAATAGAAAATGTGGCTCTGGCCACACAGCAGTGGACTTCACTGATCGCGTGGCCCACTCACTCTGTGACCCAACGTGTTTTAATTTGGAGTTGATGCATGTGGAAAGATTGAAAGTGTTGCTTGTGTTCAGCCTGTGATGACCTTTGTTCTAGGTTTTTTCTTGATGATCTGGATACCAAGGTTGTTATCCTATATGTAACTTTCATTGCTTGTACCAGTGGAAGACTTTTTTTACCTGGCCAATGAGAGGGCCTCGTTAGACCACTACTTAATAGTCTGTAACTTTTGTGTTACAAATTAGCAGTTTATCCCATGCTGACCACATCTTGTGCAGCTCTGAGGAAAGCCACTCCTATACATACATGTCCATTTGTTTGAACCATATGGGGCTGTAGAGTGGGCCACAGGGTTAAGCCAACCCACCAGGCCAGGGCCACATTTTCTATTATGGATGCTGACCAAAGATGCTGTAACCTTGGTGGTGGTCCCCAGTGAGATGGGGGGGTGGGGGGGTGGGGAGGAAAGGCATGTTGTCCAGGTATTGGACTGTGACCAGTACTTGCAAAGCCATCAACTGGGGTAAAACTTATTACCCTGTCAGATGGGGTTGACAGAACAAGAAGGTTTTGGGTTTCATCGCAGGGCTTGTGTGGTGATGTATATGACTGGCACATTTGTTTGAAGTGTCCTAATGAGACGTCACTGCTAGTCAAATGGATGCTTGCTTCTTTGAGTCTTTCAGTATGTCAGGGCAGCTTATGGCATAGACCAAAGAACAAAGTTTTACCCTTATGCACAGCCCAACACATATTAATTCATTCCGTATATATACCATATTCATCCTAATAGTAGCATGCTGTGCCAACGCAAAGATTGGCCAGATCTTGCAGTGTTTTCGCGGGACTATGGAATAAGTACTTTTCTTGATTGAAGGTTTTGAAGGCTGTACAGTTCATTTAGGTGTTAAATAAATATTAATACACTGCAGTGGCATTTAATTTTTCCTTTGGAAGTATCATCTTTGCTAAATACAGGAAAAATCTTGATTTTGAATCTAGACCACATGGACTGAAAGTGGGGGGCGGGCTTCTATTAGGGCATGTGCTACTATTAGGATGAATATGATATGTGTGTGTGTGTGTGTGTGTGTGTGTGTGTGTGTGTGTGTGTGTGTGTGTATGGCACCCTTGTACAAGATTCTGTGTAGACATTGCTTGATACAAGTGTCTAAATAGAGCCTATCCAGTACAGGCCCTAACAATAACCTAACCTACAATATCAGCCAATAGAGCCTATCCAGTACAGGCCCTAACAATAACCTAACCTACAATATCAGCCAATAGAGCCTATCCAGTACAGGCCCTAACAATAACCTAACCTACAATATCAGCCAATAGAGCCTATCCAGTACAGGCCCTAACAATAACCTAACCTACAATATCAGCCAATAGAGCCTATCCAGTACAGGCCCTAACAATAACCTAACCTACAATATCAGCCAATAGAGCCTATCCAGTACAGGCCCTAACAATAACCTAACCTACAATATCAGCCAATAGAGCCTATCCAGTACAGGCCCTAACAATAACCTAACCTACAATATCAGCCAATAGAGCCTATCCAGTACAGGCCCTAACAATAACCTAACCTACAATATCAGCCTGTTTAGTTGGACTGAAACAAAACATGGCCTCATAGTTAAAATATTAAACGATGCATATCAAATAAAAAAAGCAGTAAAATGAGTTAATTTTCTTTGTAGCTCTGCTGACCATGGGTTGCGGAGCTCATGGCATTACTCATGTCTGTCTGTCTATCCGTCCTTACATGCATCCATCATTCTGTCCGTCTGTAAACTTTTGCTTGTGAGCATGATACAGTCCACAGTTTTCAAGATACCCCTATATAACTTTCAGAACTTATCAAGTGTATGAATGTCTAGGTTGAGTTCTACCACCTGCAGTATTATGTAATGTATGGGTCAAAATGTGAAAATCTTGCGACAACTTTAGCATTGTTAATGTGTGATAGATATTCATAAAACTTAATTGAATTGTGGAGGAGGTCAAACTCTCAGTTGCCTATGATACTAGTGGTGCCACCTATAACTTGATGGAAATTATGAACCAAAATGTCTTAAAAAGATATAAAATTTGATATCTAAAAAAATAATTGAAATAAACATGCCAAATTTATAGGATATATAGAACATGTCCAGTGCTTATATGTTATGTAGTATCAGTGACCTTAACTTACTTTTGTGAGGTCACCAGGCCTGTAAAATTGAAAGGGGTGATTTTGCAGTAGTAGGGTGTAGCTTGGAAATTAATGGCAAGGAGAACTGAGCCTCCAGATCAAAATTACACTCGATTTCATAATTCATGAAACTCTATTTGGTGACTTACTTTTTGAGTCACTGTAACCCAATGATTTTAGATTTTGGTGTTGACCAAGCTTATTGTTTTTCTTCAATACATGTAACTTGAAAAGTTATTACCCGATTTGAACAAACAGACCACAATATGAAAAGCTGGAACCTGAATGCACATTTTGAACAGAACAATTTTTAAATCCTGGTTGATAGTCAAGATCCAGTGGCCAGTTGGAATATAGGGGTCACAATGTGAAAATCTTGTGAGTGCTCTGCACCCTACAGTTTTTCAATTAGGCCCATATAACTTTTAGGACTTGCAAAGTGTATGGAAATCTATGTCGACTTCAATGTTGGTGGTGCAACCTACACTATTATGTATTACACAAGTCAAAATGGGAAAATATCATGACCAGTCCAGCATTCTTAATTTTTAGCTCAGCTGACTTGTCAGTCAGCTGAGCTTATCATATGGTCCTCCATCCATCGTCTGTCCATTGTCCGTCGTCAACAATTTACATTTTCAACTTCTTGTCCAAAACCACTAGCCAGATTCACTTCAAACTTGGTGTGGATGTACCTTGGGTGGGCTCATTTGTTGGCAAAATCTTAAAAAATCTGCTATTAAACTGCTTGGTCAATTGCTTCAAAGTTGCATAGGCACTCTTCTGGGAACCCCTAGTACTTCATTTGTTCACCAGGTGGTGGGATTTTTTTCTAACTTTTTATGATTTTTTTGTGTGTTTTTGCTCTTTTTGACTTCTTCTCCAGAACCGTCACTCAGATTAAGCTGAAACTTGGTGGATATGTTCCTTGTGGAAGGGTCAAACAAATTTTTTTCACTTGGTGACACTACTGTGGATTCCTAATTTTTAAGGATATTTTCAATTCGGGTACTTATCGGTCAATAAAGCTTTTCTATTGATTACTATGTAAGTTAATGCATTCCAATTCACATTTTTGACTTCTTCTCCACAACTGTCATCCAGATTGACTTCAAACTTCGTGGCAATGTACCTTGGGTGTTTTTTTATCAGGTTTGTTCAAATGGTCACGCTCCATTGATTTTTGCATTTTTAAGGATTTTTTTTTTCTTCCTTGGACAAATCTTAAAAAAATCTTCTCCACAACCACTCACCCAATTGCTTTGATGTTACATAAGTACACTCCCAGGGACTCTTGTTCACCAGGTGGTGCTGCAATTTTTTTCAATTTTTTTTTTTTAAATGAATTTTTGTGTGGTTTTCGTTACTTGTGACTTCTTCTCTAGAACCATCTCTCAGATTTAATTGAAACTTGGTGGATATGTTCCTTGCAAAAGGGTCAAGCAAGGAGGGTCACTAGGCAGCACTGCTGTGGATTTCTAATTTTGAATGATTTTTTTTTTTTTTTTTTTTTTTCAATTTTGGGTACTTATCGGTAAATGCACCTTTTCTGTTGCTTACTATGCAAATCAGTGGGCATTCTAATGGTAATTCACATTTTGGACTTCTCTGAAGAAACTGTCAATCAGATTCACTTCAAACTTGGTGGCAATGTACCTTGGGTGGGTCTCTATCAATTTTGTTCAAATGATCATGCTCCAGTGATTTTTGGAATTTTTATGATTTTTATTTTCAAAAATGTTTTAAAAAGTTTTAATAGGAAAGTTTAACATGGGAATTTCTTGTAAAAGTTATAACTTCAATAATTTTTGCTAGATTTGTGGCAAACTTGGTAGGGATGTACCTCTTATAAGTGTCTACCTATTTTGTCCAAATGGTTGTGCTCCAATGATGTTTGGACCTTGACCTCATTCCCAAGGTCACAGGACAAGTGACTCAAAATTTACTGTCAAATTGATAATTTGAGATCTGTTTTGAGTTAGGACCTTGATGTTGCACTTAATGTTTCTCTATCCCAAGTTCATAGAGCTGCAAGTGTGATGAATATCTAGGTCAGCTGAGCATAGGCTGTTCACACCGCCCTCTTGTTTATGGATCTTCCAATAGAAATTTAGTGGGTATGTAGATGATGTCAAAGCCTCAGTTGCTTTTGATTCTATTGGCACCACCTACATGTATACTTTGACGGAAGTTATGAGCTGAAATGACTTGAAAGATATAAAACTCCATTTCAAAAAATGATTAAATTAAAGATGCCAAATTTAGAGGATATATAAAGCATGTCCAATGCTAATATGTTATGTAATTGGAGTGACCTTGATCTATTTTTGTGAGGTCACCAGGCCTGTCAAGTTGGAAGAGGTGATTTTATAATGGCAGCTTGGACATCAATGACAAAGAGAATTGAGTCCGTAGATCAAACTTGTACATAAAACCCTACTTGGTGACCTACTTTTTGGGTCACCATGACTCAATGATTGTGTGACCTTGACATATAGTTCAAGGTCATAAAGCACTCATTAAAAGGATGAATTCAATACCTTAATAATGAATAAGGCAAATCATACTAAATGTACCACAAATGTATATCATTTGGAAGTTTGACATTGTATACATGTAATATAGGTGACTTTGATTAGCTTCTCAAGTTCATCGAAGGAATGCTCCTCAGGAAATGAATTTTTTGGTGATGGTCATCAGATTATATGTCAGCAGAGCGTGCCCATGGGCCTCTTGTTTTTAAAATAAATTTTGTGAGTTAAAGCTATTTTTGACTTCTTCTCCAAAACAATTTCTTAGATTTTTTGTGAAACTTAGTGGAAATGCAGTTTGCAGAAGGGTCAAATCAAGTTGTTCATTAGGTGATGGTAGTCCGGATCACTTATCTTTATTTCAGTCTCATACCTGCACCCAGTAAGAAAGATACATTTGACCAAGAACCTGTCACTGTGTTTGTCCCCTCCTTCCCAAAAAGGGGTATAGTTATGTTTTCAGGTTGTCCCTCATGCTTGCATGGTTCCCTTTAAGCAAAATAAGCTTTTGACACTTTACATAACATACTGTTATGCTACATGTGTAATGAGCAGTACAGTTGTAATGAGCAGTACAATTTGGGATGTGGCTAGTGTCAGCAGCCACTTGTTTATAGCTGAAGATGTGATTTAACTCATTCCATACTATGGTCACAGGCCTTGGTCAGTGGTTCTGGCACTGACTTAAGACTATAGGCATGTTGGTACTTGAATGAAAGCTCTTTTCATGAAGAATTTAAATATGCAATTGTTGTCTTAAATCTAGATAAATATATGGAAAAAGTCAGTAAGTATGCAGAAAAATCAGGGACTGGTATGGAATGAGTTAAGCCTATGTCTCTGCTTTGTACACATGGTCTGCACAGGCATTTCAAATGTATGGTAGGCCTTAGTGTAAATAAAACACCAATACATTGATCAAGCTTTGTCATTTTGAAGTTTTAAAGTGAGACAAAAACATAACCACCAGGTTTTTGTGCCATCACATTTCACATTTGAGAAAAAAAACAGTGAGGACTTTGTTAATGTTTTGTTATTGCTCTTAATGAGGATAATAGTTGTTCTGAGACTTGTATATCTAAGGTTGTATGGGACATGGAGTAAACGTTGGTAAAGTTGTGGTGCTCTTGACCAAACACAGGGGGAGCGCCATCCTTTATGGAACAGCTGATCTCAGGGCTGTAAATTGTGGTTTTATTTCTCTCCCATGCACCCAGTCATTGGATAAAGGGAATGGGTGGACTAAGCTAGTGGCAAGAGTCTATTGAAATATTGATGATGTCATGTGATATACATGTTGTACTTAAAGGTGAGCTGTCTCCTGCAGCTGACTATGCCATCACCTGAATGCAAAAACTTAATGAACTCAGCGTGATTCCATCTGCTAGGCCCTCTAAGTCTGTCAGATGCAAGGAAAACTCATTGCTTATAGCAACCTCACTTTATATCTATATGTATATAAATTCCAAGCTGGAGGAAATTACAGACTGCAAGCACGCCAAGGTTTAGTAACTTGTAGCCACAAAAGGAAGCAGATGATAAGACCTCGTGAAGGGAAAAGGTGCCAGTCAAGAAGATACATACAGCTCTGTTGGCGGGGACTTTTGCCTGCAAAGCAGACCTATTTTCTTCATTGATTGGGGAGGCAAGTATGTCATGTACATATGCATGAACAATGCTCACTGCACATGGAGCTTACATATTGGAAACTTCAGTGGGTGCTGCTGTCCGCTTGCTGGCCTTAGTGATTAATGAAGGCCTATAGCTTTGTCACAGCTGTCTGCTTGCTGGCCTTAGTGATCAATGAAGGCCTATAGCTTTGTCATAGCTGTCTGCTTGCTGGCCTTAGTGAGTAATTGAGGCCTATAGCTTTGTCACAGCTGTCTGCTTGCTGGCCTTAGTGATTAATGAAGGCCTATAGCTTTGTCACAGCTGTCTGCTTGCTGGCCTTACTGATTAATGAAGGCCTATAGCTTTGTCATAGCTGTCTGCTTGCTGGCCTTAGTGATTAATTGAGGTTTATAGCTTTGTCATAGCTGTCTGCATGCTGGCCTTAGTGATTAATTAAGGCCTGTAGCTTTGTCACAGCTGTCCACTTGCTGGCCTTAGTGATTACTGAAGGCCTATAGCTTTGTCATAGCTATAGCTTTGTCATAGCTGTCTGCTTGCTGGCCTTAGTGATTAATGAAGGCCTATAGCTTTGTCATAGCTGTCTGCTTGCTGGCCTTAGTGATTAATGAAGGCCTATAGCTTTGTCACATCTGTGCGCTTGCTGGCCTTAGTGATTAATTGAGGCCTTTGCCCCAGAAGTGTCAAAATATCTGCTGAGTGATGTCTTGTTATGGCTGTCTTGCATTCCAGTTGTTGTGTCTGGGGTTTAAAAAGGAATCTCTGGAAATGACAAGTGCCACCTGGTGGTTGTAAGTACCTTTGGTACATTACGTTGGTTTGAAGATCAAACGAAGAACTTAAAGCCAGTGATATCACCCTGTGGAGTGATTGCTACTGGGTTTGTCCTTGTTTTGTTTTATGTAGTGTTAATTTGTATCTTTTTCAAGCGACAACTAGTCTTTTTTTTTGCAATATTATCTGCTGTACTGCAGGGAAAACTACTATATTTAGTTCTGGTTGCAGCACCATCTGAAGTTTTTTTTAAAAAATACTATGGCATACATGCCTTCGTTAAAAATGCAACTAAAAAAACATTTGGGGGGATGTGGGGGGATAGGTCCCCCCCCCCCCAAGAATTAAAGACGACGATAATGAATGACATTTCAGATGATCAACCATAAGTAGTATCCACGCTGCCGGTCCAGGTGCCAGGGTGGCCTACATGACAGCGACTCTGAGGAGTCTCAGTGTAGATCCTCCCTGGTCTGAACATTTATAATGTATTTTTACTGTATGGATGCATGTTTTAGACCAACTAAAGCTTTTTCAACTTCAACTTCAAGGTCTGTTCATAACTGAAGCAGCATATTTCAGCTATTTATCTGTTTATTTCTGTAAGTTTCTTGGCCTTTTTCCCTTATCTAACAATCAGTGTGTAATTATGTTTAGAACAGGAAGCAGTTTACTGCTCAAGGGCTACAAATTCTCTTTCATATCTTATAATAGTATCATTAGTGGCAATAGCCCAGTTCCTTAGCCCATCTGCTTCTAATGCTGTGTTCGCAAGTTCGAATCACATGGTGAGACATGTGAATCCGTGGGGGAACTAACCCCACCCCTGGCAAATCGGTAGCCAGGTGTACTTGTACAGTTGTGTCGTGAAAATGTATGTCATGTGAAGCTGTAATAGGTTTATATGTAAATACGTGTCTGTAATTTGATGTTCATGATAATGTTTCATTGTGATGGGATTTATTACCAAGTTCACATACTTGTCAGTGTTAGTTGTACAAAGCTGGAGCCCTGACTAACAATCAGGTGTGAGTCCTCTACCAGGCTACCTCACCATTGGCAATGCCACCAGCGGGAGTACATGTAAGTATCAACACTCAAATGTTTAGAATTGGGAGATCCAGGAAAAAGTTGCATAAAAACAGGCAATTTTGACACAAAATCACCTCGTTTGAACAACTTTTTGAGTCTCCAAATCAGGAGATTCCTGTCCAAAAATCGGAAGAGTTGACAGGCATGGACGCAGGTCTGGATTTCTGTGCCGAAACAGGAAACAGGTTGTCTTGATGACGTCAACTTTGACCTCTGTCTCTGTGTGTGAAACCCCAGTCAACAATGCAGATTTTATGCCTAGCTGACACCAAAAAAATCTGTTGACTTCTGGCGTGCTTCATGTGCTAATTAAGGTACAAGTATCACCTGCAGTTCTACAGGTCACAAGTATCAAGCACTTGTGGCCAATTTTCCTAGGAAAAGGGTTAATAATTATTGTAAGAGGACAGAGTTGTAATACAACGAGGCTAGTCCTGTCTTTTCTCTCCAATATTTGCTTTAATTGAGATTCATGCCTCTCATATCTAAGGTCCATATTGTGTCCTATGGATTGAGGGAATCCCTTGGACTTGGTAGGAATGTCATTGAGGCTAAAAGACAAAAACATGTTGAAATGTGGTGGCACCAGCAGAAGTATTATGAAAATGCATTAAAATCAATATGTTGAGACCGAACAAGGCGTATGATACCAGACATTCCACAGATGTTTATAGAAGTTTTATATTGCATAATATGGATGACCTTGACCTACTTTCTCATGGTCACAGAGGGAATACATTTCAGGAGATGATTATTTTTTATGGTGATTACATCCGAACTTGTCCACATGAATCAATGTACCATTACAGGAATATAATACAGACAAAAGTCTATGTGTGTGGAGTCGTTCTGGTCTGGAGTCATGGTGGCACCACTGGTGGTACTAAGTGGAACTAGCATCATATAGGTATTAAAAGTACATTAAAATTAATTATTTGATTATAAATTGAGATAGAACTTGTAACTTTACACCAAATATGCATTGGCCTGTGGTCAAATTTTGTAATATGTTTTGTGACATTGACCAATTTTTCAAGGTCATTAAGCACTTAAGAAAAGAACACCAAATTCAATACTTTGATCAAGAGTAAGTGGAAAGAACCAAATGTACCATATATAACTATGTGTTGATGTTGAAGTTTGATGTTGTGTCATATGGATGACCTTGACTAATTTTCAAGGTCATGGAGGGAAATCCATTTCAGCAAAAGAATTTTTAGTGATGGTCATCAGATTATATGTCAGCAGAGCACGAGGCCCATGGGCCTCTTCTTATTAGTTGTAAGCAGTTTTATTCTTTCAAAATGCCGGTGCACAACTGCAAAATTCCAGGCTGCTATGCAAAGAGCAGGAAACTGGACAAACTAACAAAATACCCATGGATACAAGGGCTTACTTTTCATGCAAACCCCCCCCCCCCCACACACACACGTACAAAGAACGAGCATGACCTACCAAGCAACAGGTGGAGTAGGGTAACAAAGCGATCTGTCTGGTGCGTGCTCATCACGCCAACATGTCTAAGGCTAGGAAAATGGATTTTGTTCGCCTGCTATTGCACGCTGACCTAAAGGTTCATCATTGTGACCTAGCTGTGACCTTAATGTAATGGTAATATGATCTTGTTTAATAATAGCATGACCTAAAGCAACAGCATCATGACCCATCCATGACCTAAATATAATGATGCTTTATGTAGAATTATATTTAATTATATACACTTTAACCTGAGCAACAGCATCGTGACCTTTTACGGGCAGCTTACCCCATGACTGCTTGTATCGGTGGCTGAATGCTATAAAGAATTGTGATCATGATACTGGTGGTGTGCTGTAACCATTAGTCAGGTGTTATTAGCTTTACTGTGAATCAAAAGACAGGCTGTTTGTATGCAGGAAAGGTATGCATCAGGAAGAGGGAAGTTATTGATGGCATCACAAAGGTGTGTGTCAAAAGACAGAGGGATTTGGCTCTCATTAGTAATGGGTTTAAAAACGAGGAAAAGAGCCTGCGTAAAGTCTGATGCTTTTACAGCCCTGTTTGCCCAAGTCAGTCCATTATTCAGCTATGGAGACTTTCCAAGCTTACCAAGTGATACCCTTTTGATAATGACAAAAAAAAATCCAATGAAACCTGCAATTGTGGGCCATGAAATGATCTGGATCAGGAAGAACATTGTGAATATGGCAGATACTTCCACTCCATCACAGATTTATAAACTGTGGCAAGTGTCGGGTGGCTTTCCTGTGCTCTATGGGATTGCGTGTGACTGGGTTTGGAGCATGAGGATGTGTTTAACACGTACACAGCCCAGACACAATCTCCTGCTCTATGGAGCCTCAGGATATTGAGTCGTGATCAATTGCACGTAAAAAGAAACTTCACAGCCAAACAGTGTTCCCGGTGCAATGGCAAGGATATTGCAGTCAGCAACTCCAAATAAGCCACAAGTTTAAATCAGCTTAATATGGACATGTAGAAACACCAGTGTCAGAGAAAAATGTGCAGCGTTTGTCTAGTACCACAAGGAGCCACAGCCAGCATGCTGGTGGTGGATTTAGTTTCCTGGTTTTAAACCTTTCACGTTTACGAATCTGCAGTAATGGTATTTTGCTATATAAAAACTGTCAAACAGGTTTGCCTGAGTTGGAGAACCCGTGTGTCAAAGAAATTGATTGAAACACAAGAAGCAGGAAAAATAAAAAATAAAATAAATCAAATGAATGAATGAGTTAATGAATTCTCTTAGTCCTTTGACAGTATATTCATTTGCAATCTTTGAGAGAAGAACAAAATGTTAATGTTAGGTTTCATATCAAGGAAGTATTTAGAAATTTGTCTGTGGTTTTGACAGGTCCGTACATGTATGCGTACATAGTGAATGAACATCCTTGCATCATAGGCTTAACACATCAACTGCCTGCAATTTGGGCTTGGATTTATTGACTGCATGCAATTTGGGCGTGAACTTGTTGATTGCATGTGATTTGGGGTTGGATTTGTTCAGTTTGACAGTCTAAAATAAAGAAAACAGATTTATGGAGAAGTGAGTTCTGTATGCAGCTCTCTTGTCCTAGAACGATACTGCCTTAAATAAAAATGGTTGGTTTAAAGGCACGACCGATGAGATGCACAAATAGCTGTCGTATCCTTGGATGATACTGCCTCTAGAATGGTTGGTAAAAAGGCACCACCAATGAGTCCCAATGGTTCATACATGTAGCTGTCCTGCCCAAGGGCAATGCTGCCCATAAATTTGTTAAAAGGCAGCACCAAATGAGTTGTAAAATGATTGGTAAAACAGTGCCACCAAATGAGTTCTAAAATGATTGGTAGAACAATGCCACCAAATGAGTTAATGATTGGTAAAACAGTGCTACCAAATGAGTTCTACAATGACTGGTTAAACAGTGCCTTGAAATAAGTTCTACAATGATTGGTTAAACAGTGCCTTGAAATGAGAGCTATAATGATTGGTTTAATAGTTCCTTGAAATGAGTTCTATAATGATTGGTAAAATAGTACCTTGAAATAAGTTCTACAATGATTGGTAAAACAGTGCCACCAATTGAGTTTTATATTGATCGGTAAAAGAATGCCTGGAAATGAGTTCTAAAATGATTGTTAAAACAGTACCACCAAATGAGTTCTACAAGGATTGGTTAAACATGGCTTTGAAATGAGAGCTATAAAGACTGGTTAAATAGTGCCTTGAAATGAGTTCTATAATGATTGATAAAACAGTGCCACCAAATTAGTTTTATAATGATTGGCAAAACGGTGCCACTTAATGAGTTTTATAATGATTGTTAAAACAGTGCCACCAAATGAGTTCTACAATGATTGTTAAAACTGTGCCACCAAATAAGTTCTATAATAATTGGTAAAACTGTGCTACCAAATGAGTTCTACATGTAGCTGTCCTATGAAGGGCTATACTGCCTGTGTAATGGTTGGTAAAATTTGCCACCAACTGAGTTCCATATGTGCAATGTAGCTCTCCTATGTTATGGTGATATTGCTGCTGCTATGGTTGGGTAAAATTTGACACAAAACTGACCCATTTTCCACCCCATTTGGAGCCCCTGCTCCCAGCCCATCGTTCTTGCTGTGAGGTCTGAATATTGATGCACCCATTTTTAAAGAGCTAAATTATCAAAAAAAATTTATTGTTGGGGGTGGGGGGGGGGTGGAGGGCAGGGAAATGGGCAGGTGAAGGTTGAAAAAAAGGACAATTCAGTCCAAAATTTCTAATTTTCAAGGTCAGAGGGCCCGAGAACATATCAATTTTTGTGAATCCCCGTTGTTGCATCCTTTCAACAAGTGCAGCAACTTTTGCAATATATTGTGGCGGGGGACATAGATCCTTTGGATCACTGTGCACTTGTTAAAATAAATGTTATTCAGTTTTAAGGGTTCCAGACTCACAGGGAACCTACCTTCCTTTTTGGAGGTCAAGTTATCTCGTGCCCCACCTCCAGCCCCATCTCTCTTAAGAAGCTGAAAAGACACAAGCATGACAAGCAACTTCCTTGTTCAAGCAAACCAAGGGTGGCAGGTGGTCAGATGGCATAAATATTAAAATGTTAAAAAAATATGATGTGAATATTTTAAATAAGAAAGGTGGAAAAGTAACATTTGAGAACCATTTTTTGACTGAGTCAACAACTGTCCTGATTGTGCAGAGATAAGCTATTGATCAGACGCATTCTTATCTTCTGTGCAACCAGAGGTATACAAGTACATTCTGTACTGATATTTAAACAAAAGGTCAGTTCACAAGGAATATAAGTCTGCCATCATTATATGAGTTCAAAGCATGTCAACTTTTGGGGAAGTTGGTAGTGAAGGTGTTAAAACGGATGAGACTGAGCGTCCTCTGTCACTGTCCTGGTACAGTAGCCTGGATGGCAAGTCATCCTATGGTAACTCTGTGGCCCATTGTCTGATAACAGGCTGAGGCGTTGGTCAGACATGGTGTGTGTTGTGTCATGATGGATAATATTGAGAGTAGGGAGACTCAGGTGCCAAGAAAAATGGTGATGTTAACAGGTCATGTAGTCTGTCATTAGAGCTTGGACATACAACGAAGCTAACCCTCTGTTATGATACACAGTGTATCATAACAGGTATATTTCTTGCCTCCTGGCTATGCTTTGTGGTTTTTCTTACACTCCACATTGTCTGGTCAGTTTCTAGAAGATTTTATTGACAGTAGGTAATAAAACTGCAAGGGAAACCTCCCCCATTTATGATGCACCGATCAGGAGGCTAATCAGTATCACCTTGACCAATTATAATCATAATTCCCAAGTTTACTGGCGATAGTTGCCATTGGAATCAAGGATGACCAATCAGTGACTGAGGTTATTTATATGCCCCCACCAGGGAGGGGGCATATAGATTTGCCATTGTCTGTTTTTCACATTTGTGTCAGACATACATGTCTCCAAAAGCATTTGAGGTACAACCATGGAACTTTGTGGAAACATCTATCAATATATGAAGGTGTGCACCTGGGGTTTTGTTTCTCTCTTGGATTAATTATCGTGTGTTAATAAATCATTGATTAACTTAGGGAAAATATTGATTCAATGTTAGACTTGTCACATTTGTGTTGTATGTATCTCGAAAAGTATTTGAGGTCTTACACCAGTTACATACTGTATTCTGTCCAATGCTGATGGGGACAAGGACAGGTGGGGGCATCTGTGTCCTTTGGACACTTTTCTAGTTTTTTCAAAACTAAATTATATGTTGTGAGAGGGCAAACAGTATGGAGTGGAAAAAAAATGGAATATTGCCCTGTAGTCACCCTTTAAAACATGTGGATTGTTGATGCTGTCCAGTGAGTGAATTGCTGATGCTGCCCAGTGAGTGGATTGCTGATGCTGCCCAGTGAGTAGATTGCTGATGCTGCCCAGTCAGTGGATCACTGATGCTGCCCAGTGAGTGAATTGCTGATGCTACCTAGTGACTGGATCACTGATGCTGCCCAGTGAGTGGATCGCTGATGCTGCCCAGTGAGTGGATTGCTGATGCTGCCCAGTGAGTGGATCGCTGATGCTGCCCAGTGAGTGAATTGCTGATGCTGCCCAGTGAGTGGATAGCTGATGCTGCCTTGTGAGTGGATCACTGATGCTGCCCAGAGAGTGGATCACTGATGCTACCTACTGAGTGGATCACTATGCTTCCCAGTGAGTGGATTGCTGATGCTGCCCAGTGAGTGGATCACTGATGCTGCCCAGTGAGTGGATCGCTGATGCTGCCCAGTGAGTGAGATGCTGATGCTACCTAGTGAGTGGATTGCTGATGCTGCCCAGTGAGTGGATTGCTGATGCTGCCCAATGAGTGGATTGCTGATGCTGCCCAGTAAGTGAATTGCTGATGCTGCCCAGTGAGTGGAAATCTGATGCTGCCCATTGAGTGGAAATCTGATGCTGCCCAGTGAGTGGATTTGCTGATGCTGCCCAGTGAGTGGATTGCTGATGCTGCCCAGTGAGTGGATCGCTGATGCTGCCCAGTGAGTGGATTGCTGATGCTGCCCAGTGAGTGGATTGCTGATGCTGCCTAGTGTGTGGCTTGCTTATGCTGCCCAGTGAGTGGATCGCTGATGGTCTAAGGAAAAGTTATGCCAGCCAAATAAACTCTCCTCAGCTCCCTGTGATACAAACCCAATTATTAAGTGGGTCCCCAATAGTGGTAATACAACAAGCTTTTATCCCACATTGTATCACCACAGGTTGATGAGTGGAAGATGATACCCACACAGTGTACCATTTGAACGAGGATTTGATTATGTCATTGATGGTTTATTTTAAGATTGAAAAGAATGGGTAAATAAAGCATTTTTAACATAAAAAAATAAGTAAATCTAGTTATCTGGATCCATTTCAGGTCCACAAAGATCAGAGAGAAAATGCAATTCTAACTGGTTGTAATGTTTTCTTCCTGAAACTCAGACATTTGTGTTTGATGGAATGTTGCAGTGGATGGATCACCTGATCAGCTGCGTCTGGTGTTTGAAGTGATCCTATCGCTGATTTCAAGTGTGTGGCATGATGATGCATTCTGATTGCGTAGCAATTCAATATATTTCCAACAGCTATCAAATTGAACAGTGAGATAACCTTTGAAGTTGTGTCACTCAAGCAATGCTTTAGCAGACAGAAAAGACAGTGACTGTATTGATGTCCTGTAGCTGCACACATGTCAGCCGTCATCTGTTTATGATATTAACTTAGTTATTTCCTCCAGCGATGTTGTTTTTGGTCTTCTGCACAATATATATTACATGTATGTATTATCCATTGTGGTCTAGTTGGTACTGTTGTTGTGGTGACTCGAAGTGCACTTAAAATACAGTAGGAGTATGTGGTTACATTTGTGTCCTATGAGTATTGCAGTCTCATGTTAGCATTTAAGATACAGTAGGAGTATGTGGTTACATTTGTGTCCTATGAGAAGTACATTGTCATGTTAGCATCTAAGATACAGTAAGAGAATGTGGTTACATTTGTGTTCTATGAGTATTACATTGTCATGTTAGCATTTAAGATACAGTAGGAGTACGTGGTTACATTTGTGTTCTATGAGTATTACATTGTCATGTTAGTATTTAAGATACAGTAGGAGTATGTGGTTACATTTGTGTCCTATGAGTATTACATTGTCATGTTTGCATTTAAGATACAGGAGGACTATGTGGTTACATTTGTGTCTTATGAGTATTACATTGTCATGTTAGCATTTAAGATACAGTAGGAGTATGTGGTTACATTTGTGTCCTATGAGGATTACATTGTCATGTTAGCATTTAAGATACAGTAAGAGAATGTGGTTACATTTGTGTTCTATGAGTATCACATTGTCATGTTAGCATTTAAGATACAGTAAGAGTATGTGGTTACATTTGTGTCTTATGAGTATTACATTGTCATGTTAGCAGCTAAGATACAGTAGGACTATGTGGTAACATTTTTGTTCCATGAGTATTACATTGTCATGTTAGCATTTAAGATACAGTAGGACTATGTGGTTACATTTGTGTTCTATGAGTATCACATTGTCATGTTAGCATTTAAGATACAGTAAGAGTATGTGGTTACATTTGTGTCTTATGAGTATTACATTGTCATGTTAGCAGCTAAGATACAGTAGGACTATGTGGTAACATTTTTGTTCCATGAGTATTACATTGTCATGTTAGCATTTAAGATACAGTAGGACTATGTGGTTACATTTGTGTCTTATGAGTATTACATTGTCATGTTAGCAGCTAAGATACAGTAGGACTATGTGGTTACATTTTTGTTCTATGAGTATTACATTGTCATGTTAGTATTTAAGATACAGTAGGACTATGTGGTTACATTTGTGTTCTATGACTATTACATTGTCATGTTAGCATTTAAGATACAGTAGGAGTACGTGGTTACATTTGTGTCTTATGAGTATTACATTGTCATGTTAGCATTTAAGATACAGTAGGACTATGTGGTTACATTTGTATCTGATTTTAAATAGTGAGAATAAAATTCTCATGACAGTTGTATACAGAGTTGTCTGCACATCAGACCCAAGCTCTCTGTTATGTATACATTTGCTTTGAAGGCAATACACTAAGACAGGACCATAGATTCAGTACAAGATGTATATTAAATTGTCGCTAACATCTGTGACCATGTTACCAGGTGATGTTGACAAACAGATGCCACGCAATGTATGTACTGAGGGAAAACCAAGGGTGTTACTAACATTTGTGGAAATGAAGAATATTTACATATCACAGATATATATATATATATATATATATATATATATATATATATATATATTCATGCACAAAAGGTACACATATACATATATACATTACAAATGTCAAGTCGACAGATACAGACATGGTAAATCAATAAGACAAGTAAAAGAAAAAATGTTCACTGCAATGGAAGTGGGGGGGGGGAGGAAGGCAAGACAAATAATTCATATCAATTTCTATAAAGTGCACAGTTCATCAATTGTGTCACATACATGTGCTGTTGAGAAAAAATTGTGCAAAGTTTAAATGTCTGCAGCTAGACATAGTTGGCTAATGAATGGACTTGCATAGATTATATTGTCCTTGCTTTCTGCTGCTGCCACCTCACTTAGGCACAGTATGATGTCTTGTACATGCGAGTTTTTTCAGGCCAAATTTATTAAAACCATACTTCCTAGAAATAAAATTTAGGGAATTACATACTTTTCCAAACAGAAAACTCCTTTGTATATTAAGGACAGGTAAGACACCAAAAATAAATCCCACTTTAGTCAATCCTAGCTCAAAATGTATTTGCGCTAGGATAACATATCATATATGTGTCTACTCGTCATACTCCAAAGAATTTATATGTCCCGTATTTGGGTGTCTGTGATGTTAATTGTTGAATAAACAATTGAAAGTTGACCGCAAAGCATCCACCCCATAAATGTCGATATAAGTCGCTAATTATTTGTTATAAAATCATAATTACACTTGGATCTTAATCCTGACGTATTGGCAACAAAAAACGATCCTGCGATTTTTTATGTTTGGTTTCGTTTTTCTGTTATCCATCCTCAAAGTTTGACGTTTCAATTTTCCCTTTGATTTTCAGGATGTTCATTTTCTTCATTTCATAGAAAAAGAACGAAGCAAAATTTAGAAAATCGCTGAATCGTTTTTGGAGTTCAGACATTAAGGAATCAAAAGCCGTTAACCGGATTAAATTTTGTCCAGCCGTTTTCTTGGAATAACCATTCTTAGGTGGGGCTCTCGTCCTATTATCCTTTCTGAGAAAACAAGCTTCAAAGGCCTTTGATGTTGATCATCTGTCTCTGAAACAATACCATTTGCTCAAGTTGAGCTGATATTTGTACAAAACGTAGTAAACATCGTCCCCGAACACTTGGAGAGGTTGTCAATCAATTCTTGGCCAATCACATGAATAAAAGAGCCTTTGAAGTACGGAAAACATTATTCACCGATCTGTCAAACGGCGACAGCGACAGTCTGGTTTCAAAGTGTGACGTCATGGAGGCGGCCCTTCCGGCCCCATGACCTCAAGCCTAGCAACGAAAGTTGTGTTGCCTTGCTTCGGTGGGGCGGCCTGTGGCCGCTCTTGGTCAGTGTACCGATGGCGGGTTTGGTCTTCCGCCGCCTACCTTAATCCCTATTCATTCCGATTTTATGGGGATAGTACTTTATAGTTTTCACTAGTCTCCTATCTGTATACTTTATGTAGTTAGCTTGTTAGTCTTGTCTTTACACGTAACTTAGTCAGCTTGTCATTATTTTGTAGTTGTCTTCTCAATGAGTTTCTTTTTTTTCCAACCTGAGCTTTCTAACGCTATTTGGTGTGTTTTCTCTGCTGTTCACCTCTATGCTTATTTCGATGTGTTTATTTGTACTTTTATTTCCTCATCCCTGGGTTCCGATAAAGTATTATTATATACATGGGTATTGTTGATTAGGGTGTCAGTTTTTTTCCCCGCCTGTCTTTGGTGTGAAGGACCACTGGGGTAATCCATCGTGGCACGGCCTTTGAAGTTTATCGTCTGACGATTCCCGCTCCTCTTGAACATTTAAAGTCTCTCTTCATTAGAACGCATAACAAGCAAGATAACTATAAAGTAAACCACTAAGGCTATGATATATTAGCATATTTGCATCTTTTCCGTGCCCACAAACATACTTTCGGCATGCTGCCTTATTTCGCATTGCCACCCTGATACCACTGTCTTTTTGCCATGGGCCGTTGCTACCTGCAGCCACGTGACAGTCTGTTAAGTATGATTGACGGGTGGCATTGTTCCGTTTGGCGGCTGAAAACCAAAAGAATGACACATGGACGTTCGGATATCCACATGCCTGTGTAGTTTTTGGCGTTTTTCTCATATTTCTACTTTAGTTAAAAGCTCGAAATATTGACAACTAATAGAAAGGACATTCATCTTGTAAAAACCGTTAAAATTTCAAAATCAGCCATGCATAGGTTTTCGGTGTCTTAAGTGTCCTTAATTAGGTTCACTTTAGAGGGTTTTTCTGCAGGTTCTATTCTGAAGGATTTTGCATAAAATCCAGTAAAATTAAGCAGTGTGTTATAGCTGCGTGGTTGCACTGGTTACAGAACATATATATGTTACACAGGTGACTTCACCCTTGACCCTTAATTAGAACTGGCCTACATATCATATGGCTTCAGCCTCAATGTCTTTATGCCTGCAGCCAGAAATATGTTAACTACATGTATCTCTTTACTGATAGCCATGTAGTTAGTTACCAAATGCCTGGGTTAATGGCAAAATGGTGACCAAATCTCTCCTGGATAGCAATGTCATTATCAACTGTCATTACGGAGAGCAATGTGGTGACTAAATCCCTCCATTAACAGCAATGTCATGACCAACTGTCATTACTGAGAGCAATGTGGTGACTAAATCCCTCCATTGACAGCAATGTCACGACCAACTGTCATTACCGAGAGCAATGTGTTGACTAAATCCCTCCACTGGTAGCAATGTGGTGACCAAATGCCTCTGTTTATTGCAATGTCATGACCAGCTGTTTTCTCACTGATAGCAATGTGGGGACCAAATCCCTACACTGGTAGCAATGTTGTGACAGAATCCCTCCACTAGGAGTAATGTAGTGACCAAATCCCTCCTTTCAAGGGAAAATAATGCTCAAATTCCTGCACTGAAAGCAATATGGTAACCAAACTTCTGTACTAATTGCAGAGTTGTGACTCCTGTATTTTCCCCAGATTTTGTGATCATATTTTTTTTCAGAATTGCTGCTAACATGTTTTTTCTTTGCTGTGAAGATATTGCCAGACTAGATACTGATAACCAGAAATGGTAATACTGATTTCTCAGTTGACATAAGGATACTGATCAGTTAGCATGCACAGTGCATGTGAGAGAACATGTTGACAACTAGAAAAGAAGATTTGTTTTAAAGCAAATCTTTGCACCAACAAAGGAAAGTTGTTGCCTTGTACATTCAAAATGAAATTAGAAAAGCTATATGACAGAAGATAAACTAGCAAAATAAAACTCTTGGCTTGAAAACATCTGCAGGTAAAAAAGAAAAGCCAGACAGAAAGAAAGAAAAAGATCTTGATACAGGAGACTGTCAGGTGCAAAGAAACAAGTTTTGGTCATGTAGAGAGAAACTGTAACTAATTCTACTACATTTTTTATTGCAATTTTGATTCATTTATGAGTTACTGTTGACACTACAGCATGGACTAATTACAAAATGATGACCACATGGTAACATAACAGTGTGATGTCTGACATACGGGTAAAAGGCTCCGAAACATGTTGAGTAGTTACCCGCTGAAGACCCTTTAATTTATTTGGGCTGATACAGCCTATGTCAAAATTTTACAGAGGAACGTGTGCAATATAGACAATAGTAATTACATATGTATACAGGTTAGACAGGAACAGGTTAGCTTATGGAGAGTAAAGAGTTCGAACTGCGGAATAGGATATTGACTACTAGGAAGTGGTTCTGGGCAAAAAGACACAAATACAAATAAGTGTAAACAAAAAATCCTAGTGATGTACACGTACATCCATGTATATTGACCGCAAATCTGATGACAGATGCAAGTCTGCTATAGTTGCTCTTAATTTGAATTATTTCAACTTCACTAATAGGACCACACACTGTTCAGATATTCTGGCTTTAGTGATGTCTTGAGAGCCTAACTCTGGACAAAATTGATGATGGAGAAACCTAGGATGTGAAATAAAATGGCACATCTACACAGGCTAGTTCCATACCTACCAACTGTGTACATGTGTATATATATATTTTTTTTTTGGTGGTAACAGGAAACAACAAACTTTTTGGTTGGCCTGACCAAGGTCTTGTCAAAGTTGACACACTGTATAGATGGTGCCAAAGTAGTAAGCTTACTGTCAGAGTGATACAGAGCAATGCGCCCAACACCCAAAGAGGAGAGCGTTTGATCTAGGGTCTACCTTCATAAAAGGGCTTACCTGCAATTCTCAGCAAAAATTGTTTCTAAGTAAGGACAGTGAAGCAGGCAAAAATTTACGGCCGGGTATACTTTTGGTCAAGTTGAGCATGAAAGGTTGACGAGATGGAAGGTGGGCGTGGTTTACACACACAAGCCATGTGTGCCTGTTGGGAAGTCCGTCTCATTGCACCACATCAAGCATGTTGACAATTGCAATGAAAGGCCAGTGTGTTGGATCGTGTGATGTAGCCTGTGGGGTATTGACCATACACGCAGGTTAGCGCTATTGTCAGGTGTGGCAGGACCTTGCTGAGTGAGAGAGCCACTCAGGGTATGTCAGCTCTCTGTTGACCAGTCCCAGGGTATGACAAGGTGACATTTTGCTGCAGGACAAGATAGAGGCTGGAAGGGTGTGTCAAGCAGCAGGAAGAGAGAGATTGTCGCATTTTGTCTTGTGTGGGCTTGGCACGTAGCACAAACAACAAAGACGTAAAATCTTGTGATCTGGTGACAGTTCTGATGCAGGTCATACACCCTTTGTCTCCTATAAATGTTGTTTCTGTTGAGATGCTGTCTTTTTGCTCTCAGCGTAAATGACAAACCATCTCTCAAAAACAGTGCCTCAAAATAGCTCAAACTGAATGAACAGGAATGAATATAGACCCAAGGCCAATAAGGAAGTTAAACTTCAGTAGGGTTTTTGAGAAAGTAAAATTTTTGTTAACTTCAAATAACTCTATCTGTGCCAAATTTTCGACTGAGTAAACAGCTTTGTTGCTGCGATTGGGTGCAAAAGCCTTTTTACATAAAAGCTCCACCCCATGGGGGACCCTTTATGTTTTTGGGTTGTCCGTCCTTTCGGATTGTTACCACAATATCTACAGAATGCCTCCATGTCTTTTGCTCAAATTTGGGAACATGCTTATCTTACCTGGCAACATGATCTGATTAGATTTTGGTGTCACCATGACCTAATTTTAGCAAATGGCAGCCCAATTAAGTGCTCATTAGGGATGATCCTTCAGTCAATGCTTTGTGTTGAAGCCATGTCTAGTTTGTATAAAGTGTGATTTTTTTTTTTTAACTGCGAAACTGAGAAAATGTTTGTAATAACTTGTGGTGGGCCTACATATCTTCTCCATGAAATGCAATTCAGCATTTGAATTAACTGTGTCAAACTGAAATAAAAATTTTGTCCTATGAATTATGTAGACTTGCAAAAGATACTTCACTATGATCTGTGAAAGGACGCTCCCCCCCCCCCCTCCCATTATGTGATCGCTGTGTGTCGACAGGAAACATATAGGGGTTCGCAGACAATGGCCAAGTGGTACCCAGATCACTGTTAACATTGTGTGGCTGTCTTCCTTGTATGCCAAACAGGCAGGATGAGATGCTAAAGTGATGTGATGAATTGGACATCAAATTGTGTTAATATTAGCCCAGATTGTATGCACACATGGCTTTGTGATGGTGCATGCACTGGGCAGGAGATTGGCAGTTATCTCCATAGAGTGCATACCATGAACCACAGGCTGTCAGTTTGGTTTAGGGCAGACACCCAACATTCACCTTTACACTTCTATTTCAAACTTGAAAGTCTTAGTTAATTATAGGGGCGCTTACTTGCATTTAAGTGAAATATTCTCAAGGATAGGTCATCATTTGTCATACTATAGCAGATGTGTTGCTCTTGGTTTGTAATACATTTCTTGTTTAAGCTGATAATATTTTTTGTTTTAATTTCTTTTTTATGAGATGGCTTTTGAAGGCAGAAACACTCAGTATAGTTACACGAGCACAGTGAAAATGTATTAGCATCTTTTTCATTTGTTTGGGGGGAGGGGAAGCACTATATTTTAGTATTTAATAAACATTCATTGATTCATAGTGCGAAGAAAACTTGGTGGGGAAGTTGAGCCGAGGGAACTTATTGACAAAGGAAATTTGTCTACTAAGATGTCCACACAAAACTTGTCTAGTGACGTGAGCTTGTAAAACCGGTTGATGAAATGCATGATGGTTTCAGCATGTTTCAAGATTGTTCAAGTCCTAGCCTGGATATATATATATATATATATATATTTTACAGTTTAGGGATGGTTCAACATTATCATCATTTTTTTAATTAGTACTTAGGGTACTAAATTTCATGACCCCCTCCACCCCACCCACAAATTAGTACTTTAAAAATGATGATCCCCCCACCCACCCAAATCATAGCAAAATTGCACAAAACAGGCCAAAAATTGACCATCATTTTCCATATTCTGTGAAAGTGTACAGACCCATTTAACCCCCTCCCCCCTTCGTATTGGAAGTACTAATTAAAAAAATTATGATGAAAATTTTGAAGCATCCCTTATATATATATATATATATATATATATATATATATATAAGGGATGCCTCTTGGTTACTGACACCCATATAGTACACAAATTAAGGTGAAGCGTTCAGTTGGATTCTGGTCATAACATGCCTCATTGTCAATAGTTTAACTGTTTATTAGCAAAAGGAGCATGACACATGGATCAGATATTACATGTAAAATACAGACTGCTTATGATGAGCTTTAAGGGACGACACCAGCATGCATGCTGAGAACATTCTTGAATAGTGCAGATCAAGCAAATTGTTCAAACATCAATGGGACAAGGGCAGGTGTTGAACAAAGTGTTTTGTGGAAAATAACTGATGTACTCAGAAAATATGGTCCTTAAAGTATACTGACAAACCTGGCTTGAATGACCACCCTAAGAGATTACCACATTGTGGTCTTTCAAGACAGGTGGTCTCTCATTGGAATGGTCTCTCAAGACAGGGACAAATGTACACAGAAGTATAGTGTCTTTAGGAAGCTTCTTGGATACCTTTTTGTGGAGGAAACTTGATCACATGTGAAAGTTTTCACTTTTAAAATGGAATTATGTTTTGAGCAAAATTTTTGCGAAAGTGTTTGAATCAGGATATAATTCTAAAACATGCAAATTTGGCAAGAAATGAGGGCTGAAGATTTTAGACGGGTCTTTTCTGTTCTGCAGAAATGGTTGGCTTTCACCCGTGTGATCATCAAAGTGCACCAAGGAAACGTGTGTCTAAAGGTATGCTGGGAAAACGTGTTGAATGAACTCGTTCCACGGTAAAAAAAATGTTGGATAAAGTGTACTGAGGAAGCTTTGTTGATTAAGTATTAATGAAGTATATACCAAGGAAACTTACTCTATGTTTGAGGGTGAATTATCATTTTCTAGAGTGAAATTCAAAGTAGTTACTCACTGTAGATCACATGACCTGTATATTATTACAAATAAATTGTGATGCGCCTGCATCAGTGACGTGATGCATTGACATTTAGACAAAATCAAATGTGCCTGAGCTATGTTTGATGATATATCATGTGTGATATGTAGTAACCGCGATGAAGGTAAACAAACAGGGCACCCCAGGTCGGCGTTGAAAGTAGGCCTAGGGCACTTTTTTTTGCGATCAATACCCAATTAAACATAGAAGTAACAAAAAACTTACATGGCTGGAGAGTGAGTTACTATTTTTGTTTGACGAGGGATTTTTGTTGGTGGGGAAAATCACAAATGACTGCAGCCATGGAAGATTCTTTATTTATTGAATAATTATTGGGTTATGAAAACTTTTATGATTGAGTACCCCAGGGAAACTTATCAAATGATGAGGAAATTTGTTCATAAGGCAACTAATAAAGACTATACTGCACCACTCAGTATGTGTGTGGCCTAATGACCCTGGCCTGGCTGCTGGGTCAGCTTGGGGGCCCTGACAAAGGGTAGAATAAACTGAATCATTACAGCTTGACTCCCTCCATTGTTGATGCCCCCTAACTGTCCCAGCACAGCTAGGGGGCGCTGTTAAAGGGTAGAGTAAACTGAATCATTACAGCTTGACTCCCTTTATTGTTGATGCCCCCTAACTGTCCCAGCACAGCTAGGGGGCGCTGTTAAAGGGTAGAGTAAACTGAATCATTACAGCTTGACTCCCTCCATTGTTGATGCCCCCTGACTGTCCCAGCACAGCTAGGGGGTGCTGTTAAAGGGTAGAGTAAACTGAATCATTACAGCTTGACTCCCTCCATTGTTGATGCCCCCTAACTGTCCCAGCACAGCTAGGGGGCGCTGTTAAAGGGTAGAATAAACTGAATCATTACAGCTTGACTCCCTCCATTGTTGATGCCCCCTAACTGTCCCAGCACAGCTAGGGGGCGCTGTTAAAGGGTAGAGTAAACTGAATCATTACAGCTTGACTCCCTTTATTGTTGATGCCCCCTAACTGTCCCAGCACAGTACAGCTAGGGGGCGCTGTTAAAGGGTAGAGTAAACTGAATCATTACAGCTTGACTCCCTCCATTGTTGATGCCCCCTGACTGTCCCAGCACAGCTAGGGGGTGCTGTTAAAGAGTAGAGTAAACTGAATCATTACAGCTTGACTCCCTCCATTGTTGATGCCCCCTAACTGTCCCAGCACAGCTAGGGGGCGCTGTTAAAGGGTAGAATAAACTGAATCATTACAGCTTGACTCCCTCCATTGTTGATGCCCCCTAACTGTCCCAGCACAGCTAGGGGGCGCTGTTAAAGGGTAGAGTAAACTGAATCATTACAGCTTGACTCCCTCCATTGTTGATGCCCCCGAACTGTCCCAGCACAGCTAGGGGGCGCTGTTAAAGGGTAGAGTAAACTGAATCATTACAGCTTGACTCCCTCCATTGTTGATGCCCCCTAACTGTCCCAGCACAGCTAGGGGGCGCTGTTAAAGGGTAGAATAAACTGAATCATTACAGCTTGACTCCCTCCATTGTTGATGCCCCCTAACTGTCCCAGCACAGCTAGGGGGCGCTGTTAAAGGGTAGAGTGAACTGAATCATTACAGCTTGACTCCCTCCATTGTTGATGCCCCCGAACTGTCCCAGCACAGCTAGGGGGCGCTGTTAAAGGGTAGTAGAAGCTGAACCATTACAACTGGACTCCCTCCATTGTTGATGCCCCCTAACTGTCCCAGCACAGCTAGGGGGAGCTGTTAAAGGGTAGAGTAAACTGAATCATTACAGCTTGACTCTCTCCATTGTTGATGCCTTCTAACTGTCCCAGCACAGCTAGGGGGCGCTGTTAAAGGGTAGTAGAAGCTGAACCATTACAACTGGACTCCCTCCATTGTTGATGCTCCCAAAGTATATCAGCAGCTGAACCAGGGTCATTACATGTATGCCAGGAGGCATACTAGGTGGTGCAGTATGCCAGGAGGCATACTAGGTGGTGCAGTATGCCAGGAGGCATACTAGGTGGTGCAGTAACCTCTTTAAAGTTTAAACATATGGCGTGGAACGAACTTGTTGATCAATTGGTGATAGTGTGAATCAGAAATTTAACTTGTAGATCAAACTGTGGAACCCAGGAAATCCAGTGTACATGCATAAAGAGTGTGACAGAAACTCCATGAAGACAGTGTCTCTTTTACAAAATATGCAGACAAAAACTCTTAAACACAATCTTTTTTTTCATAAATCTTTACAATTTGATTGAGAAGGCTGCATGGAATATTGAGATTCATTCAAGTTCCTTTCTGTGCAACTGAGAATTCTGAAGGAGGCCAGGCTGAAACAGTCATGATCTGAGTATAACTTGTTTGGTAAGAGTCAGGGGTGGCCCTCTCTGTCATTGTTTTTTTGTGCTGTACAAGTGACATGTTTATAGTTGACCTGTTGCCCTATGACAGGGTTTAGAGCAATCCAGTATACAGACACTGCCCTCTCCCCCCCCCCCCCACACACACACACAAACAATCCCCAACATTATATATGTGACTCTTGACCCTGGAAAGTTAAATGGTAGGAAATTAACTGCTCTCAGCGAGTGAATGGCTAAGAAGCAACATCTTCTATTTTGTAGTAAATTTGTTGGCATGGTGCAGTGAGACAGTACAGCATTACACTTTACACCCCCACTAGAGGGGGCCACTGTTGTGAGTACATGAATCTAAGGTTATTACACTCCAGCTGTGAATGGAATTAAAAATTACCCTATCCTACTGGAATCAAGACAAACAGCTTTCCTTGGGGGGTGGGGCGGATGTTTAGAGCCCCGTCTATGCCAAGGACAACTGTTGGCCTTGTTACTATGGAAAATAAAATGGGACATACCATTCTGATAGACCCCATCTGCAAATCTCATTCAGATCGGTTTTTCTTCATCACCAGAATTAATTAAATCCACTGAAGCAGACGACATTTCACCTGCAGCTGGTTTGGGTAGTTAGAGGGGATACCGCTAAAGACCAGTTACTTTATTAGCACTCTCCCACTCAAATCGCCCAGAAGCACACAAATGAGATTCTCGTCTGCTTTACTCTTTTTAATTAAATTTCATGTTAAATAGAAAATATTTTATAGGCCTATTTTCTAAAAAGTATAAATAAGACCTATCATACATGCAGGCCCCAGGTCAACAGATTTCCTTGGCATGGGTTTGGTGCAATATGCACCCGACCCGTGCCAAAGAAAGCTGTTGACTCAATGTTATTGTGACCAGGAATGGGTTAAATTATAGTTTTCAAGCTATTGGTAAACTCCAGCATTACTCTCTATGCCAAAATCACCAACAATACCCACAATGCATTGAGACTTACAAAGAAGTGCTTTTCATATAAACATTCAGTGATCATTGTAAAAAACAAACTCGGAAGGCCTTTTGGGATTGAACAAAGGTCCACATCTCAGGATTGATCACAAGTTTCAAATTCCAGTTGATTTTTATGATGGTAGGGAAACAAGTTGAGAGGTGTATGTAGTCCAGATGGCTTTGTTTTGTACAGAGTGTGTAGAATGGTGCTGTAGACAAGATGCTGATGACCGGTGAGTGATGAGAGCAGGCGGAGGCTCGTGGGCTGATAGGCTGATAGGCTGATAGGCTGGCACCAGCTACATGTAGTTGATAGACAGCTACACCGTCCCAGCATGCTACATGTACCACCTGGTTTACCACTGGGCTCCCTTGGTGGGAATAAACTTGCCCTTAGCATATCTACATTGCCTGCTAAACATATATTCAGGTATTCCTCGTAGGACATCAGTTTGGTCTGCTTCAAAACAAATATCTGCACATCATGGTGTGTGTCACTGGAATTTGATTATTTGTTTGTGGAAGCTCTCTTTGATATAGCCATCCATCAAGGACAGGTCTAGGAGTGGTTTATATATGTGAGCGTGGTGGTCTTTCAACAAGGCTAGAACAAAGAGAAAGCAGCTGGTGGTCCATACATACACTAGAACTGGTCCTCCAAACAAAAAAGACCGCTGAATAACGTTTGCTTTGCTTTGAAACTTGGAAGACATTCAGAGCCAGGCAAGCTAAATTAACCCTCTGTCCATGTCACATTAATCCTAAAAGACTGAGTCAACAGCTTCCTTGGGGCACTTTGCACCCTGAGGAAAGGTGTTGACTAGAGCTGCTTTTTGCTAATGCATGCAAAGTGCCCCAAGGAAAACTGTTGACTAAGACTACTTTTTGCGTTAGACCAGGCTTGCTGGGATTTGAATGAAAGGTGTCTTCATGAGGAATTTGAATCTTTTAACCATTACATGTCTAACAGTAATGAGAAAACAACTATAGCCGTTATTAGCACTTTAAGGGTTAAAGCTCAGTGCTCAACATGTGTCCTTTGGCTCAGGTTGGCTGCAAAACTTGCATAGCACAGAGACCTGTTGACCTGGGTCCTGTTATCATCAAGGGTCTTACCCACAATTCTCACTAAAATGTTTACTGTAAATTGAAAATTTAAGTACAAATATTTAAGGAGAAAACAATTTATGTCCATGTGCTTTTGGTCAGTTTGAGTGGGAGGGGGGGAGCTAATATGATACAGTGAATCCGTGTTTTTGTTGACAATGGAAGAACCGTGACCCTGACTAAGCAAGGAAATGATTAAAATTTTGTAACAAAATTCAAGGCAGACTTTAAAAAAATAGAGAGACAGACAGGATGTGGGTGAAGCAAGAAATAAGCAGTTATCCTGGCAACTTTCCAAATATATTGACTTTTCTTGGCATCTGGTCAGAAAACAGACAAAGGAACAGCAGAATCCTCATAAGTAAGAAAGAACAAGTTGATATTTTTTTGTATTCCACCCTGTTTGAGTACTTGATACTTGTGGTATCCAGTGTACAAAATGATGTGCCACTGTTCATGCTATAGTCTGTAGGCTGACATTATGAAGAATCTATTTCAAATAACTTTAGACATGCTTGTAATTTTAGATGTGCATTGCTATGAATTCCTCAATCTTTGAAGTGAGTAGGGCATGCGGAGAGGCGATGTGAGACCAGACTATGGCTCCTGTGCTGGTGTAACAGACATAAAGTGACCATCATTAGCCATGGTGTGTTGCCAGCAGGGAATGGCCCAATGATGTCCTATGAGATACCAGATATTGCTAACCAACTGGGCGACTGTCGTTATCATAATTAGATCACCATGGGTCATGATTGGTCAGTTATGGATCAGTAAGACACTGTGTCTTATGTTTCGCTTCACATCCTCACAACTCATCACCAGGGCTCTTATCAGAGGTCAAACCTTTCAATTTGTGAATGACCTGTAATGGTGTCCAGCCTGTCTCTCATGGTGCATGTTACATGCTGCACTTACCTACATGAACCACCACCCTTTTCTTTCCATAATATTTCACTCAAAATTTTAAATATTTTGTTATAGGACACTGTAAAACAGGATTCAGCAATGGTTGATTTGACCATCAAACAGATTTTGTATGCTAATACAAGTCTACATAAGTGCTCAAGTGTGGCAAGTGGAATAAGTGCTGGTTCTGCTTTGTCCACAAATTAATTGGATGCTTACATCAGGAAAAGCTGTTATAAATACGATCTCAACCTGTGTTGCATAGGACAATATTGTTGTTTGCCAATTGCCCTGGTATTACTGCATTTTGAGCTGTTTTTGTCATCAGTGATTAGAAGATAGAATCAAAAACCAAAGATAAAAGATCTCTGATTTCCCTCAGAGAGAATTCAAGTGTCTAATGTTTATTGTGAGAAGTGGGAAAAACAGGAACTTGATATAGCACATGTTGTCAGCGCTAACTTTTATGTGTTTACAAGTGCCTCTCAGGCTTGGCGTAGTATGAGATACAAGCAAAGTGCTGGAGCTGAATGGGGAAAGATAGACGGAGTGATGGACAGACCCACACATGGAGATAAGACAAGCATGTCAATGCTGTGTCTTACATAAGACACAGATAGCTGCCAGATAGTCTGGTTCCCTGTGATGTGTGGGTACAAAGTAGGTCTGTTGTGTACAATATACATGGTGTAGCTGCATTCTCAGTCTATAAGCCAGTATCGTGACAGCCAGTTTACTTGTTAGGTGTATATCACCAGCCACAGAGACTGGCATTCCACATTAACAAGTGTGGAGTGTCTGCTGTACCGGTTGCACCATTACTACAGAGGTATCCACTCCCAACTGCTGAACACTCTCTAATCACCCACTTCGTGCCATCCTCTCACTCACATTAATGGGCAGGGGGTGCCTGAGGGTATTTTTATGACTTCCCCTCTGACATTGCTTCACTCGTGGTTGTTTAGAGCAAATTTTACAATGATTGTAATTCAGAAATTCTCATTAATGGCAAACTTTGGCCATGTCATGCAACTGGGCCATTTTAAATTTCTGGCTTATTGAGTATTTAGTTTAAGTTACCCATGTTGCCCCTCATGTTATATAGAATTGCTGGAGAGTGAGATTCTGCTGTAAGTAAAGATACGCTGTCTGGTCAACCTCAGCACCATGGACTCAACATATGCTGGGAATTAAGCTTGACTATCTAGGCTTTTATTCTGGTTTAGTAGTTTTAAAGACAGATTGATACTTCTGTGACCAATTTATCCTATGTCCATTTAATTTGTTTTTGAGATAACCAAATTGCATTAACTGTGAGTGAAGGATGCAGGTGAGCCAGACATAAGGGTGGGGTAGAATGGACATGGTCCAATGCTAATGGGGATGCTCTTTGCCTGGTCCAAATAGGACTGACCAGTTTATCTGGTTGGCCCAGATTACCCCATTCCTGCCAAATCCTGGTGTTGATTTGCGCAATTTGTACATAATAATTCCTTCCATTTACTGGTGGGAACTATCAGGAAGACTGTGAGATATGATAAGAGTGGAGTAAGTCATGGATCCAGTCTAGTGAGGTGATGATAATAGTGATGAATGATGGTACCAGACTAAGTCTTACCAAACTGCTTGAGTTGGTAGTGACCAGACCAAGGAATTTCCCGCCTTGCTGTGATGTATGCTGTAGTTGTGGCATGTTTACTGTAGAGCACCCCAATATTTGGGCTGAAGTCTGCCGAGTCTCAAGGGCCTTGTGAACACATGTCCCACACGTGTTCTCTGTCTCCGTGGATGCAACTTCAAACAACGCCTCCAGTGGCCAGATCCACAAACAGGGGACAACCTCATAGCATACTTTTTGTTCCCAGAAAATGATGAAGCTTGGATTGCTGTGAAACTGGCCAGTAAACATTTCGATGGACCAGCTTGAAGTGATTAACAACTGCACCCTGCATAAATAGAAATTTTATGTATTTCTGGACCCCAGAGTTACAGGTATGTGCAAATTTTTATGTTTAGTTAAATGAGGGAGCTTCATGTGAAGTTAAGCAGGACTGAGACTAAGGAGAAAGTGTCGAGTGCTGGAAAAGTTTACCAGTTGAGTGAGGTACAGGGGTGGGCAGTCAGGGAGGTACATGTACAGGGGTGGCCAGTCATATCTGTTTTCATATGCCACTTCTGGGAGTGAGGGACAGGTGAAAAAAATAGTTCCTTAAGCAAAATGCAGTGGAGTAAAAAAATTGGCACAGAGTATCCAGACCAGATGGATGTGGTTGCTCAACCCGGATGCTGTCTTCTCAGTGGGTGTCTGTCAAAAGAGAATCAAAATCTGTCCAATTTTTAATTCATTTCAACTTTTGAGATGTGTGTGGTGAACCAGGGCATTAAGGGTTGCTCTCCCCAGCAGCTAGGTTTGATTTGCCTGCAGAGCTGCTCATGTTTTCCTCATCATCAGCTGCTCCCAGCAGAGATAGAGCACAGAGAGTGGGGTTGTCAGGGCCATTACCAGTTTGTGTGGATCCTGCTAGATACATCTGTCTGCCTAATTAATGCTGATTGTGAGACACCAGACACAAAACAAAGACTGTGTCTGTCACCACTGACCGGGTCTGGTAGCCAAAGGTCAACTTGCATGTGGCCAGAGGTCAAACCCAGGCATTTTGGGACCAATAGATGACAGTCACTGGGTTCCTTATACTGTGTGTGTCCTATCTTTATATGTCACATGTCCTCTCTGTTCATCTTTGTTCCTACTTTGACAGTTTGATTGTTTCATTTAAGCTGGGGGATTTAACACAGTGATGTATATGTATCAGAATACAGTTTTTTCCCATTAAAAATGACCAAGCATCTCCTGTTGTAAATGTGATCTGTTGTAAATGTGATCTGTTGTAGACCACCTAAAAGTCTTTATTCAGAGGTTGTCCTAATACTCGAACTGATGGTACATTTACCATGAAAGGAAAACACGTGGTTACTGTAAGCCTGGTTTGGTTTCATTACTGAGGTGGTCTTTTTGCGGGGTTCAATCAACAGTTTTCACAATAGCAATTATGGGCACAGGAACACTGTGGAGTCAGGCTCCACAGGGTTAAAAGACAGGAGGACATCTATCAGTGGACTATAAAGCTTAACTTGTAGAGCTAGTGGTCTTTATGACAGTTTTGTCATAAAAATGAGAGGGGGGGGGGCTTTAATTGGTCTCCGAAAAGGTAGGTAGGGTCACTGGATGCTTTGATTCCTACATTTTGTATGCTCATCCCCCCCCCAAAAAAAAAAATAAAAATAGAATTAAATACTGGGTCAAAATCCTACATTTTGCAAAAAAATGAAGAGTCGAAATTCTACATTTTTGTGAAAAGAGAGGCATTTTGCATTCATACAGTCCAAATCTAGTTAAATTGGCCACTTCTTCTGTTTTAGTAGGGGTCAGTATTGGAGGCTGAATGTATAAACAGAAGGATCAAAACTCTACATGAGGTCCAAAATGTAGGGGGGTATTTGTAGGGTCCCTATAAACATATCCCAACATAGCTAGAAACTCCCCCCCCCCCCAGCATAAAGATAACCACTTCTGCTATTACAGATGTTAAATTTCTGAATTACTGTGTTAAACCATCTCAGCAGCCAATTAAACAGCTGAGCTTGGACGTCTTTCTTAACTAGTCTGACTTCTCACACCAAATTGACTTCAAGCTTTCTTTTACAGTTCAAAATATAAAATAGATGCTTCTTGTCTTTTGTTTGTTTTATGATAATAAAATTTTGAGGTGCTATAGTTGGCTGTTACAAAGGTAGTACAAAGAATTAAGTGCCAAGGAGGGAAGTTCCAAAAAGGTGAAACTCCCCCCCCCCCCCAGCTTGATTGAAATAAAATTTATCCCCAGCGCCAATCCCAAAAATTAAGACTGAGTTTAGAGGCTGAGTCAACAACTTCCATAGCATGGGTTGGGTGTTGAACACCCGACCCACAGTCATGACTTGGGTCATATTGTCGTCAAAGGTCTCGTCCACCATTTTTATTCAAATAGTCTATGCTGCTGAAACTAGCCAAAAAACATAGAAGCATTTGTGACCACCATCCAGGTTTTTGGGGAAACAGGTAAGAGCAATGACCTGCTACTTTGTTCCTCATGCAAGTTAAGAAACCAGAAAGCCTGTGATTGGTCAATGTAGTTGACCATACAGTGGTGTGGTGTTATAGGTCTTGGACTAGTAACCTAGGCCTAATGCATTTACATGTTACAGTAGAGACATTCGCTGACTTATTTTTCCTACTTGAAACATAAAATCACAACTTCCTTTGCACTCTACTTCAGGTTTATACTGACAGCAACAAGTTAAAAAGAAGAAAATATGGGGGGGGTCATGTAAATTGATTTTTTTGACCAGTGCATGTGTGTACCTTACCTCCATGATTGACTCTTCTGCCGCAAATATGTTTCCAAAAATACAACAACAAAAAGTTATTAAATGACTTAAAATATTTCTAGTAGCAGTGCCTTTCTAAAACCCACAGTTGATAAGTATTTTATGATCCAAAATTATGATGGGACTTAATTTGGGATGCTCTCCTCCTGTGATATTAACATCCAATAGACACAGCAACAGTATTCAGTACTCAATCAAAAGTTGTGGATCAGTTGACCCAACCTTCAGGGATTACTGGTCCAAGACCTGTTCCACAAGTACTACATGGTCCACTGGGCAACAAGTTAGTTGGTAGCCTGTGTCTGACTGCTCTCTTCTTGAGCCCTCTCATCTCCAGAGGTATGTGATCACTTCCATATGTTTCGCTGGATGCAGCATCGCAGCCAATCAGAGCACCCGACAATCAGTGCCAGAGTTGTAGATTCGATTCAAAATAAAAATGATGACCATCTGTAGATATCATTGCCTTCTTATATTGAGGTGAAGTAAACATGCTTGAGAACATGTACATTCATTTGACTATCAGAGAGGTTTAAACATGGATGTTTTTGTTTTGTCTGGTCAACATATATTAAAGTAGAACTTGAGGAGTCCTGCTATGTACTTCTTTTGAAGAATGTAAACAAAAACAAATATATGGTCAAGTTACTTTCCTGAAGGAAATTTGGAGACAGACACACACACAGATGATACATGCATGACATTTCTTGACTATACAGGGAATATATATATGTGTAGTCCCCTCAAGAAGTCAATATTTCCCAACTTGGGAAATATCACAGTAATCCCCCCTGCCCCCCTTGAGTTTGAAGTTGCTGCTGTGTGGTAGGATACATATTTATCAAAGTTAACCAGCCCTAAGTTTTCCAACAAAAATGGTTTTAAGTTGCAGCCTTATGGTAGCCTTCCATATATTTTTCTAGGATGTCCCAAATTTCAACAACATGGATGTGTATTATCAGGATGTACTATCAGGAGGTCTGGCGTAAGATGCATGTCCATGGCATTATAGTTGGCGTTAACCCTTTCCCCCTTGAATTGACACTTGAGTCAACAACTTTCTTTGGCATGAGTTGGGCACTTAGTGCGCAACTCATGCCAAGGAAAGTTGTTGACCTGGGGTGTGTGATCTTGATAAGGCACATCTACAATTCTCAGTCAAAATTGTTTTTACAGTTGAAATTCGTTGAAAACACTGAAGCAGACTACATTTGACCACCAGCCGGTTTGGGCCAGTTTAAGGGGGAAAGGGTTAAAGCAGTATAAAACCAGAGTACTAGTGTATACTGTCACAGACACACAGACTTTAATCTCATAATATACTCTTGGCTGTCAAAGATGGTTAATTTGGGATTCAAATCTGTCTGGAACAAGTCTGTTCATGGCCTAACCCCACTGCTCAATTTATTTCAGGAGGGTTTCAAAATCTGGTCCTACTTACTGGAGGTAGAAGCTTTACTTCATGCTAGTTGAAAAGAAAAGTGGAATGTGTCCTGCATTTGATAAACACCAGTTTTTGCTCAAAATTTATTCGTTGATGGGAAAATTGAGCAGAAACATCCAATTACGCACATGAAACTTGATGCTGTTGGCTGATTTGAAGGTGAAGGACTTCACTCTTTCACTGCCAAATTTGGGTTGGAGTCCACAGCTTTTCTCAGCATGCATTGCACACAATGCGCGCCGAGAAAAGCTGTTGACCTGGGGTATTCTCTCCAGAACTATAAGCGTACTGGTACTTGAATGAAAGGTCTTTTTATGAGGAATATGAATTGTGGATCCTTATGATATTTCAGACTTGTCTGACTTAAGTAGATCGACTTTAGACATGATTGGCACTAAAGAGTTAAATGCAAAAGACTCATCAGGGGCACATTGTTCATTAACTACTGTCTACTGGGAAGTGTCATGTGGTATTTTTGTTAACCATTTGGAGACTGAATCAACAGCTCTCCTCAGTGACCCTCAGGCACATTGAGTCCAGACCACATGAAGGAAAGTTGTTGACTGATGGGGTATGCTATTCTTAATGACATAAGCAGACAATATTTATGATGATGCTCTCTGGTAATTTTGAATTGTTAAACTTGTATGTCATCACATTAGTGTCAGATTTTCCAGGTTATAGGTTCTAAAAAGCCCAGGCCCAACAATTACACATTTAACATGTAAGTAAAGAGTTAATATACAAACCAGGTTTCAGGTGCCCAAACTTTATGGATTCAACATGGTAGTTTGTGAGAGGGGAGCAGTTTAAGACTCACTGACTGGGACAGGTCACCGAGGAGTTGCCCAGAATAATATTGTCTTTTTGCCTGTCTCTGAATGCTGCATGCTGGGGGAGTGGTGATGGTGTTTTCTATTGTTGGTTAGTGGGGCTGGTATCCGGCAGTCCTATATTCAACAAAAGTAATCCTGTCTTAACTCTTCCAGGTGTTTTGTGTGTATGGTGCCAAGTAAAAGAAATCTTGGCCAAAATCAAAATATTTTCACAGATCTACTGCACAAAATTGTGGACCTCCTGAAAACTGGACCAAAGAAGTGTTCATTAGCATACAGTATTCAGAAAAAGGATTATGAGTAGGAACATGTATTCAGCTCATGGAGCTATTCAGCTAGGGAGGTTTTGCTATAGTAAACACTTTTAACTTTTGGAAAACTTTCATTCATACAAATAAGGAACAGTTGTTCCTAAGATAAAGACACATCTCATGTGGGGCAATACATTGTTTTACAATTACTCATCAAACATGTGATTACTTTTTTTCTCATATTTATTTTCCTGCATTTGAAGATGACCTGCAGTATAAGATCATTTTTTGCTGGTAGATGGGGAGGTCCTAAATTAACTCATGTGCCACTCAAATACATGGAAAAGCACCTCAATATAGATTGTGGTCCACTTCGATACTTTTACTTCAGTTTAAATTTAATTTTAATGAAAAAAAATATTTTTCTTAAAATTGTAGATATGACTTATCATGAAAGTATGCCAGAGGTCCAGAGCTTTCCTTGGCTTGGGTTGCGTGTATTTCACCTATTCCATGCCAAGCAAACAATATCCTGGGTATTGTATGTTCCCGAAAGGGTTAATCAAAATGAGCCAAATTGGCATATTTGATTAAAATCATCGGATTTCATACATTCAAGGCTAGGAGTCCTATTCAGTCCAAGGTGAAGTGCTGCAAGTGATCAGGACTTGCCGTCTAAAGTGGAGAACAAGAGTGTACTGTTCTGCGAAAAGGTGTCAGGAAACACAGTCCGCACAAAAGGAGTTTAACCCTTTCTTGGTCAGAATAAGACAAGAGTCAATCGATTTCCTCAGTGGAAGATAGACACAGTGTGCTCAACCTGTGCTGAGGACAGACTGGGGCATATGCCTTCATGATAGAGGTCTTATCTACTCAACCGGTGCTGAGGACAGGCTGAGGCATATGCCTTCATGATAGGTCTTATCTACTCAACTGGTGCTGAGGACAGACTGGGGCATATGCCTTCATGATAGGTCTTATGTACTTAACCATTGCTGAGGACAGGCTAGGCCAAATGCCTTCATGACAGGTTTTTTCTCTACTGAACCGGTGCTGAGGACAGGCTGGGCTATATGCCTTCATGATAGGTCTTATCTACTCAACCGGTGCTGAGGACAGGCTGGGCTATATGCCTTCATGACAGGTCTTATCTACTGAACCGGTGCTGAGGACAGGCTGGGCTATATGCCTTCATGATACTTGATACATTTTATCTACAAGTTTCAACTAAAATGGTTTCTGTGAAATTTGAGTAAAAGCATTAAAGCAGACAATGAGTTACATTCAGGCACTTGTTGGTGATTTGAGTAAGAAATGGGTTAAAGTTTGCATAAAAAATGTTTGTCACAATTCATTCTGCATACTTGGTGTAAAGATCACTGTTTGCCCCCCCCCCAAAAAAAAAAACACGCACAAAAAAAAAAAAAAACAGTCTGAGTTTAACTTGTGTCTGAGACATTAGAATCTGATGCAGTAGAGATGGAACTTCCTGCTGATTCTCCATGCTTCATCTAGGCACATGAACAGCAAAAAAAAAAAAAAAAAAAAGCCCTACGGCAAACCCTAAGGAGTGAACTGACAAGAATCCATTTAGTTCCCTTCAGAAGCAGAGGTATTATCTCCCCTGACACCACACACACATGTCAGTCATATGCTAGAATTAGCAGACCCCTGTAAATAAGAACCAGCAAAATATGTTTTCTTTTGTTTACTTTCTGTTTCTCTTATTGCAGGAGCAATGTAAAACAGCATTATGCCTGTGGTATGTTTTCTCACATGTACACTTAACATTTCATGACATTTACTCTCCGTTTTTTTGTTGTTGCTTCATAAGTGAGGACACTGAGAGGATATCAGTGTTTGAAGTCAACCCAACTGATTCCTGGGATTGTAGCTCACACACTTCAGTGCATATTTATGGCACATGGGGACCAGACTGGTACAAATGAAGCAAATAGCATATACATACTGAAAAAAAAAAAAAAACTGACGGTCAGAACCTCTTGCTGAAGATGAGTCGCCTTATTGAATTGTCTCTCTCTGTAACGAAGCCCCTTTTAAAAGGCATCTTTCTGTGTTAAAATGTTTTTTGTCAGCTTTCTGCACGTAAAATTTTTGTTTTTGTTTGCAGCCCGTCTAGTTTTTACTGACGTTTTAGCCCTGCTGACTAATGTCAGTGAGCATAGCCAATGTCAGCATCATTTGTCTGTTTGTCCGTCTGTCCAGGGTGTGGCCATCTTCTCCAGCCAAACCATTGGGCACAAAATTTTTGTTTTGAGCAGGCATATTGCATTGGTGGACCCCATGATAAACTGCTAAAGGGGTCATAATACTTGAATTCTGGAGACTTTTTATTTATTTGTATGTCTAGATAGATTAGTTCCATTGTTGGGAGCCAGGTGGCATACAAGGCGGGGCAGCCATATCTTGCTGTATCCTATAAAGAGCATGCTCAAACATGATCTGATGTGGAATGTAGCTTGAAGACAGATTGAGATTCCTGTCTTGATTGACATCTCAGTTCTGTAATATAAGAATGCATGTATACAGGCTGCTAACTGGCTGGGAAATTCAGGAGCCACAATGAAATTTACCTGCTTGAGAAATAGCAAGAGTCTGACCTGCCAATCCTTTGTGTTGGTGATTGGGAAAGGTGTTTTACTGTAATGGACACAAGCTGGCATTGGATGAATCAGGGCTGTCCAACTGGGGCATTGTAGCAAAATTCTGTTACAAAGCTCTTAAAAATTGCTACAAATTTTCTCAAAAATAAGTAGTTCTTATGTAAAGAAGTGGAAAAAATGCTACAAGGAAAGGAAATTTTGCTACAGATATTTTCAGCTGGACAGCACTGTGAATCTCAGTCAGTCGGGAGGGGGGGGGGCAGGAAGGATGAATACAAAGAGGATGGAAAGAAAGGAGCATCATCTGCATTTTCAGGAGTGACAAAGTAGAGTCTGTAAGTCTCGCTGTTCTGCATGGTGGCAGCACCTGCTTCCTCTGTCACATGACATTTTTAAACCAGTAAATGAAGCAACTTTTATTTATCCTCCAGGTGTTTCCACCTGTAACAGGTAGATACTGGGGAAAGTTACCTACAGTCCCACCTATAGGTGACACGCTCCATTAGATGACATGACAAAACCCTAAGAACCTAGTTAAACTGTTCATGGCTACCATAATCTGATATTATAACTTGAGTTTGTCACTTAATTTGTGAATGTTTCCATCTTTTGCCCCAGTGAATTTGCTTTCCCTGTATTTTACTGAGGACCAAGTGTGGTCCCTCCTTTTGTGTTTGGTGTTGGACAATTTGCAAGCTAATCAGACTAAGATTTTGACATTTTTCACAAGTAAGGTCTTATTTGGATCAGTCATTTTGTTCCAGCTAGGTGCTTGTCTGTGAAACACAGGACCATCTTGGTCCTCTTGTTTTTTACAGTCATTCTGTAATGACTGCCTTGTGGCCCATCTGTAATTTGCTGTTCCTTGGGGTTATGGAGATGAGCAATCCCGATTTTCGTAACATGGAGATACGTTTCTTTACCATGCCCTTTGCAAAAACAAGTTTTTTGGGCGTTCTACCTTCATGGCGCCTTGGAGCTGTACCTGCATATATAGCTTTTTTGTGATGTGTGAAGTGATATCAGGAAAACTTGACTTTTATGATGGAGATTCTGTTCACCATCCAGTCTGGTACATGTACATTGTGCAGTGCTGTGGATTAAAAACTTCCGGATCAGGTTTTAAGCCCAGAGGAATGAACAAGCTGTTAGACAGCCAGTCTCTGATAGTGTTGGACTAGAACTGTTTGATTAAAAGAGAGAAAAAGTTTTTTTTCTTCTGAATTCTCAACAAAAATGTGGCCTGCAGAGCAACCAGGCATCTGTGTGTGGTGTCAGCTCTCCTGAGAGCCCACCCTTCATCTGACCTGAAGTGGTTGCGCATCATGTCAGATAAAACTAAAGTGTATACTTGTGTCAGGTTAAACTAAAGTGTATGTTTTTGTCAGGTGAAACTAAGTTGCATACTTTATGTCAGGAAAAACTGAAGTGGATACATTATGTAATGAGAAAATAAAGTGTATACATTATGTCAGGAAAAACTAATATGTTTGTATTGTGCCCGGAGAAACTTAACTGTATACAGTATGTCAGGTGAAACTTAAGTGTATACTTTATGTCAGGTGAAAGTAAAGTGTATACATTATGTCAGGTGAAATTTAAGTTTATACTTTATGTCAGGTGCAAGTAAAGTGTATACACTATGTCAGATGGAACTTAACACTATTTCAGGAGAAATTAAAGTATGTACAAAAACTACATCATGTCATGTGGAACTACAGTGTATACATTATGTCAGGAGAAACTTAAATGTATGCACTATGTCAGGTGAAACTAAAATGTGTACATTATGTCAGGTGAAAACAGGTGAAACTACTGTATATACAGTTTGTTAGGTGAAACTGCAGTATATATATTTTGTCAGGTGAAACTACAGTATATACATTTTGTCAGGTGAAACTACTGTATATACATTTTGTCAGGTGAAACTACAGTAAATACATTTTGTCAGGTGAAACTACAGTATATACATTTTGTCAGGTGAAACTACAGTATATGCATTTTGTCAGGTGAAACTACTGTATATGCATTTTGTCAGGTGAAACAACAGTATATACATTTTGTCAGGTGAAACTTAAGTTTATACTTTATGTCAGGAGAACTGTGACCATTAGTTCAGAACTTAAGTGTAGACATTATGTCAGAACTGAAGTGTATACATTAAGTCAGTCAAAACTAAAGTGTATACATTAGGTCAGGCAAAATTCAAGCGCATACACTTTGTCAGGAGAAACTCATGTATATACATTATGTCAGGAGAAACCAAAGTAAAGCTTGACTGATACTAAACAACTATATAATTTTTACAGGCAACAGAGTCAAGATCTAACTGATGAATGGTTGTAGTCAAATCTTTTTGATTATGGTCAGCACGCTGGTGATGTTACTCAGAACAAGAACTGTACATCCAATATTCAATCCTTGAATTCTCCATGGAACTCTCATATTGCTGATAACAATCAGAATTCAAATGGACATTGCATTTCGATTGTTCACTAGATATGTTACAGCCTACGAGAGGTCCACAAACTGGATAAATGACTCTCTCAGTCAGATTAATTTAAATAGGTAAGTGCAAAGGAAAAGAACTAAGATGTTAAGGTTAGCCTTATTGGCCTCTGAAGCACTCAGGATACATTGTAAGACTTGTAATCATTAAGCAAGCTGTAATCATCATGACGTATCTTTTTTTTTTTTTTTTTAGCTCTGCTGACCAAAGGTCGCAGAACTTATGCAACCACTCATGTCCACCCATCTGTCCATCCGTCAAGCCATCCATTAACTTTTGCTCATAACCGCGATACCATCCACAGTTTTTAAGTTAGCCCGATAAATAACTTTCAGGACTTATAGGGTGTATGAAAATCTAGGCCCTTTTTGATATTGGTGGCACTACCTACATTTTGCAATACATGTATAGGGGTCAAAATAAGAAAATCTTGGGAATACTCTAGAATCTTTAATTTAGGCAGATCTTCACCAAGTTTGGTGGGATTGTGGGGGAAGATCAAAGTCTAAGTTACTAATGATACTAATTGTGCCACGTATAGTTTGATAGAAATTACGATTCAAAATGTGTTTTACAATATAAAATTCCATATCTTGAAAAGTAATTGGATTAGACTTGCCAAATTTATAAGATATATAAACATTGTCCAAAGCTAAAATGTTGTATAATATCAGTGACCTTGATCTATTTTTGTGAGATTACCATGCCTGTGAAGTTGAAAGAGGTGATTTTGTAATGGCAGGGTATAGCTTTGACATCAATGGCAATGTCAGCACAGCACCAGGCCTATGGGCCTTTTCTATTACATAATCTGGGTGGTGACTTTGAGCTTCTGTCCCAAGGTCACTGAGGACATAAAGTTAAGGACACACTTTTTTGTTGGCTTTGTATATGCAACAATATATCTATCACAGGAATTGTACAAATAAGCTATGATTACATGTGGAGTGAAGTGCTATCTGGTGGACATTTTATACACTAAATTTACATAAGGTTTATATGTTCAGAAGCCACTTGAGGACTGGCAACTTTGAAATGAACAGGTGCAATGTAACCATGGTGCCAGCAGAGCATCAGGCCCATGGGCCTCTTGTTTGTACAATTTATTTTTGTAGCCTTTTTAATTAAGACGTATTTGTTGCTGCTTAAAAACAATTGCAATGAAAATGTGGCAGTTCTAGGCTATGGATGGGACAATGTGTGATTCATGTCCTCCATGTTAGCTTATCAAATTTGATATAGAATTTTATTTTCAAACTTGCAAGTGATAAAAAAAAAGACACACATAAAAACACACAAAAACCTGATAGTGGTTATACTATAGCATTCTCTCAATGCAAAATCCCTCAAAGAATATTTTCAAAGTAATGTTTTGAGAAATATGGTGATCATTTCTTGTGTATCTGGTTTCATAGATAGTCTTCTTCAGCATATTTGCCTATAATTATGTAAAACCATCTAAATATATTTATCAAAAATGGTGAAATTGTTTGTCACCGATCTTTTGAAAAATCTTCCAGATACACTTTTGAAATGATACATTATATAACATTGTACGGTATATTGTGAAAAATAATGTTTTCACATCCATCATAGATGATGGTGTGATTCATTGCTGTCAATTAATTTTTAGTGAGTATCATATGTGCAACTACACTCTGAAAATAATAATAATGGTAAAAATAAGGTGGAACAAAGCTTGAGTTCGGGAAATATAAGTTTCTGAGTGAAACTTCTGCTTGAAAACTTGGCTTTTAAATTCATGTAAATGTTTTTTAAAACCATTAGTCAATAAATTTATCAGAAGGCAGAATAGAATATCTCTGTGAAGGCTGTCCACAAGACTTCAGAAAACAGGTCTTAACTCTTTCAGTGCCAGTCATGTCTTTAGTCAATTTACTTAAGTTAAACTAGTCTGAATTATTAGTTGGCTGCCAAATTCTTATTCCTCATAAAAAGACCTTTCATTCAAGTACCAGCATGTCTGTAGTTCCAGAGAGAGTATCCCAGCTCAACAGCTTTTCTCGTCCCGCATTGGGCACAATGCGCCCAATGCAGGCAGAGAAAAGCTGTTGACTCAGTTCAATATTTGGCACTGAAAGAGTTAATAGTAGAGTGGTTTAATACAGAAAAAATATAAACAGATGCAAGACTTTAAAGGGATTGCTGTATCAAGGGGATTGTTTTGTGTGGAGATGTCTTAATTAGGAGGCTATAGTGTATCTTCAGGTTGATGAGAACACAAGCATTGCCTTTGGTTGTACTATTTAGATGACTTTTCAAAAGTGAATCATGATTCTGATATGGTTACAGTTCATATTGCATTATTGTATGAAGATGTATGAGATGACGATGACAGAATTGTACTTGCAGATGTGATCGACAAATAAATTTATGTATGAAGGATATATGTGACATGATTGACAGAATTTTACATGTAGATTTGACAGTCAAACCAGTAGAAAAGTGAAAGGATATGAAAACAGTTTCCAAATACAAATAGATGGAAATCTGTGGTTACTACGGGATTGTTTGATTATCTCATTCCATACTATGGTCACAGGCCTTGGTCAGTGGTTCTGGCACTGCCTGGCAAGTCGTGCTGTAGCTGCCCTTGCGGCAGCTGCAGCATGACTTGCCAGGCAGTGCCAGAACCACTGGCTTCAGACTATAGGCATGTTGGTACTTGAACGAAAGCTCTTTTCATGAAGAATCTAAATATGCAATTTTCATCTTAAATCTAGGTAAATATATGGAAATATCAGGGACTGGTATGGAATGAGTTAATAGGTGCCTTCCACATCAGGATCTAGGGGGACAAAGCCCCCCTGAAGCTCTGCGATTTTTGCAACTTGTACCCATACCTTAATTTGGAGAAGTGAATAGTGACTTCAGGGTATACAATGATGGTAAAGACATGAGCATAAAATGGTTGTAAAGTGGTCAGGTGGTCACCGAGTAACGACAGGATTACTCAGGAAAATACAATCTTTATTTTATATTATATATGTATATGTTTGTGTACAAATGTTTTAATATCTATTTATAGAGCTTATTTCAGGTTTTCTTGACCTCAAGTTGCAGATTAGTTTTTTTTTTTTAAATTTTTATTTTTCTCTGGACCACCATGGAAATAAGTCAGTAGACTTTCTGGTGCTATCCTAGGTTCCTTACTGTATGTTATTGTTTTTACTGTATATGAACCTGAATAAAGTCAATCAATCAATCAATCAACCTTTTTAATTCAATTTTTTAACAAGGTCAACAGATGTTAAAAAATACAAAAAATAAAATTAAAAGGAAAATTTGGGTACAACTACCCAAAATTTGCTGGTTTTTGAAACTCTGATAAAAAATCACAATATGCACATAGTTTATTGGTGAACCTTTCCTGCCAGAACCTGATTGGAAGAAGTCTTCTCATATTGTATCATGGATGGGCTGCAGCATTGTTGTACAAGAGGTGTGTCAAACAGCCATTCTTTGTCTCATTGTTCTCATCAAATACAGGGCACAGCTTCTTCTGATTGCAATGAATAAACCATATTCTTCCCAATAAGGACCCTCCATCCCCTTAGAGTGCTAATCATGGCTATAGCTGTTTTCTCATTACAATTAAGCATATAATTGTTAAAAGATTAAAATTCCTCATGAAGATACCTTTCGTTCAAATACCAGCAAGCCTAGTCTAAAGCAAAAAGTAGTCTTAGTCAACAGCTTTCCTCAGGGCACTTTGTGTGCAATGTTCGCAGTGTCCTGAGGAAAGCTATTGACTCAATCTGAAATCAGTGCTTTAAAGGTTAAAAAAAACAAACAGACCAAGTATGTCTGTTGTCCTTTTCACAGCATTTCAGTGAACTAAATATGGAAAGTTAAGGGCTCTTAATTGGAGGCATTTTACATTTAAATGTTGCAACTGTCATGGGTACTAATTGGAGGCATATATATATATATGTGTGTGTGTGTGTATAATAAAAAGGTTTCATTCTAAAGGATTGACCTTATGGATATTGTTGATGGTGTGTTTGTACCATGTACATGTATTGTTGTGTCTGTTGGTGTTACATAAACCAAAGTCCTATCCACAGGAAAATGTGAGAATAACTTATGTGACCCTTTTATGCATTTTTATGAAAAAAATTCTCCTAAGTGACAAGCCAGGTAAGTCATAGTTATCAGTTTTGCCGAGTGGAGTGTAAATTCTCATCAATTGTTGCTGAATGCAGAATGCACGTACATGTATCATTTGTTCATAGGACTGCCTCCTATAGTTGTTAGGACATGTTAACCCTCTGTCAAATTACCTGGGGGGAAACTTGTCACTTCTTTGATGGGTGATATTTCATGGCTGGGGTTGCAACTGCACAAAAGTAAGCTCATTTGGGCAAGTGTGAACAACTCAAAGGCTGTGGTTGGTTTGAAACACTAGATGTCATTTGTGATTGATTTTTATTGATGAGCAAGAAGCAGTGTGTGCGGTCTCATACCAATGCACACACAGGTACATGGAATCCCAAATTGTTCAGGTGAATGGCGAATAAAAGTGAGGGGGTTTCCTGGCTGCATCTAATCAACCTCCTGCTGTAGACTGTTGTCCGGCTATTGGAGTCACACTGTGTGGCCCTTGTTCCCAGCAATGAAAGCTCCCTGTGAGGCCCATGTGCAGACAATGGATGCTCCCTATGTGAGTGTGTTCTGACAAAGGGGAGGTGCATACAGATGAGGGGTGAACAGAAGGGCTATAAGTGTCCAGTGGGTGGTTTATTGAGTGCAAGGGTGTATATGAGGAGAATGGTATGCCGTCTGCCTATGTAGTGACAGTTACAAATATATATCCTGACATGGTGCTCTGAATTGGGGGCTTAATTTGTAAATAGAGAAGATATCAATATCTAAGTGCACTCACATAGTACAAGGAGATAGGCAGTTAAAACATGCACAGGTTGGTAGGCATGCTAGTTTATTCCCAGCACAGATTTTAAAAGAAGTCATGGGAAATTTTAAAAGATGAGAACCGATTAAATGTTCATTGATCTATTTCTTAAAATGAAACCGTTGTATACATGTAGTAGCACCAGAAATAGCTTTATAGTTTATTCAAACAAAACCAGGATGTGTGAGTACAGTGTCTGTACAAGAGGTAAACTCTTGTGATGGCTCTACAGAATACCAGTAGTTTGCTGTTGTTTTGTGTTAAAAGTCTTAATGCATACACTGCCTTTATCATCATTAAAATAACTTTATGTTTCAGCTGGAACAATTTTACCAGTCCATTTTGAGTAGCATGACAGATATTGATCACAGTCATTTGGTGACATTTGGTTACATTTTGTTCATTCTGTCCAGCCATGTTTGACTTTGACTGTTCAATCGTGTGCAGGCAGAGTGTGCCACCGGTCACGCCCACCCGACCTGCCGCAACCCTTCTGCCCAAAAATGTCCCATCTGCCTAAGCACTAATTCCTTCAGTTTTGCGTCCACGAATGTGACGGCTCCCCTTGCTGGCACAGACTGGCCCCAATTCATCCTCCAAATTATGGGAAAATAGTTGCGTATTTCTGTCATCTTTCAAACACCTAGAAAAATTCTGGGTGAGAGTGGGTGCCAAGGTTCAGAATGGCCAGGACCATCTGTGACAGCTGCCCTACATCCAGACAGGGCTGACTATTTTAATACGTTCTGAAGGCCTGATTGGTAAGAATTTTACTGCCAGATTTGATCATCATTCCCTTAAAGTTTCAGATGGTGCCTCCACTGGTTGTACATGGTGCAGATTCCATGTCTGTGGTTTCCAGGCAAACTTGACATGAAAGTGTATGAAGGAAATTAAGCAGCTCATGTGGGTCAACCAATAATGTGATGGAGTGGACTTGTGCATCTGGACAGATGTTTGCAGCTGCATAGCTAAAACAAAAGCGAGCTCTTCTAAGCTTGAAGACTATGGAAAAAATAAAAATAAAAATGCGGCCCAAAATTTTTTTTTTTTTTTTTTAGGGAAGGCCAGGCCAGTGAGGATGAGCTCAGAATGCTGATGCTTTTCTTTGCAGTCACCAGCATACATTGTCTTTGTCAAGGCAGCCACATGGCTGTGGTGTGGAAGGTAGAATAGTGAGCCATGCATTACCATAGGGTGGAAGCTGATTGTTAAACATTGTGGTATGGAAGATAGAATATTAAATCATGCATTACCATAGGGTGGAAGCTGATTGTTAAACCTTGTGGTATGGAAGATAGAATATTAAATCATGCATTACCATAGGGTGGAAGCTGATTGTTAAACATTGTGGTATGGAAGATAGAATATTAAATCATGCATTACCATAGGGTGGAAGCTGATTGTTAAACCTTGTGGTATGGAAGATAGAATATTAAATCATGCATTACCATAGGGTGGAAGCTGATTGTTAAACCTTGTGTTATGGAAGATAGAATATTAAATCATGCATTACCATAGGGTGGAAGCTGATTGTTAAACATTGTGGTATGGAAGATCGAATATTAAATCATGCATTACCATAGGGTGGAAGCTGATTGTTAAACCTTGTGGTATGGAAGATAGAATATTAAATCATGCATTACCATAGGGTGGAAGCTGATTGTTAAACATTGTGGTATGGAAGATCGAATATTAAATCATGCATTACCATAGGGTGGAAGCTGATTGTTAAACACTGCATTATGGGAGGTAGAATATTAAACCATGCATTATCACAGGGTGGAAGCTAGTTGTTAAATGCTGTGGTATGGAACCTAGAAGTTTAAACCACACATTATCATAGGGTGCAACCTGATTGTTAAACCCTGTGGTGTCTTTGAAAATTTACTTGACTGAACTGTGTCAGAATACTAAGATACACACTGAAAAATGCTAGAATGTTCCTCTGATCTAGGCATGATTGTGCACGCTATTTTGTAATTAGACATCTGTCTCTAGCTTTATTTTAGTGTTGCTTGTACATCTCATCTACACACAAAATGCTCTTTGTGCCATTCATTCCAGCAGATAATGCTACTTGTACCCCACATTTTAGCACAAAATGCTCTTTGTGCCATGCACTCCAGCAGATAATGCTACTTGTACCCCACATTTTAGCACAAAATGCTCTTTGTGCCATGCACTCTATCAGATAATGCTACTTGTACCCCACATTTTAGCACAAAATGCTCTTTGTGCCATGCACTCCAGCAGATAATGCTACTTGTACCCCACACTTTAGCACAAAATGCTCTTTGTGCCATGCACTCCAGCAGATAATGCTACTTGTACCCCACACTTTAGCACAAAATGCTCTTTGTGCCATGCACTCCAGCAGATAATGCTACTTGTACCCCACATTTTAGCACAAAATGCTCTTTGTGCCATGCACTCCATCAGATAATGCTACTTGTACCCCACACTTTAGCACAAAATGCTCTTTGTGCCATGCACTCCATCAGATAATGCTACTTGTACCCCACACTTTAGCACAAAATGCTCTTTGTGCCATGCACTCCATCAGATAATGCTACTTGTACCCCACATTTTAGCACAAAATGCTCTTTGTGCCATGCACTCCAGCAGATAATGCTACTCGTACAACACATTTTAGCACAAAATGCTCTTTGTACCATGCGGTCACGCATATAATATTATTTATACCACTTTCCTGAGGACAAAGTGCTCTTTGCACCTTGCACTCCAGCACATATAGTGTTTATACCACACACTGAGGCACACAATACTTGGTACTGTACCACCAATGCACTCTCTCTCTCATTGTACCACTGACTGAAGCAGGTAACTCCAGGCAGTGCAGTACCCCAGAGTTTTACGTGTACATACCGGCTACTTCATGTACCTTTAGATACACACTGGCAATAAATTGATAAAACATATCATTAATAGCAATGTAAGCAGACAAAAAAGTAAATCATTGAGCACATCTCTCTGAAAAGTGAACATTCAAGCTTGTCACGTAATTTCAAGTTTGTAACACTATTTGGTATTCAATTTCAACCCTGCAACTCAGGCTGCTTGGAGTGCAGGCCAAAGAGGCCAGCAAATGACATGTTAAAGTGTATATGGGTTGAGTGCTGGGTGAAGCTGTATCAGATGTGACTATGCATCATTACACTTGATATCTCCTGTTTGTTTTACAAACATAATTATTCTAATGAATCTCATTTTTCTGGGGTCTTGGGTGTAACTCTGTTGGTTCAGTTTCAAAGAAGTGTGTGTGCATTTTTGTACACCGGATACATACAAAAAACAGCAGCTTTCACATCATGCATGTCCCTATGAAATTAAGAGTTCTCAGGGAAAGTAAGCACATGTGTAGGTCTGTGAGCACAGAACAGTTTGATTGTAAAGTGATACTAGTCTTGACTGGCTGTGTGTCAGTATCAAGTGATCACCTGTTATCTCCTGTTGGACTGTGTACAGCAGATATTTCCTGGTATTATAAGGAGGTTTGGTTCCTGCACCTAGGGGTCGGTTGTCATGAGTCAGTGATTTCTTGCATGATGTGGAAAACTATACAAACAGCAATCTGAGTACGTACAGTGTACATGTACCTGTCTATCTGGCCAGACAGTTAAAATTTACACTCACCAAACTGTTACCAGAGGGAGTGTGAAATAAGTCAAACTGTTTTCCATCAGATTCCAAGATGATTAACAGTGGAAATTTGACCATTACGCCCTTAAAACAGGCTAAAACTGCATGGGGGTTAACTGACTGCTTCAATGTTAATTAACTTCAAGAGTAATGTAAAAAATAAAAAATAAATAAAATTATAGATGAGACCTGTCAACAATTAAAGAATTGTGGATCATTACTGAAGGTAACCATGCCATGTACATCACGGTCGTTTTTGATTCATCTCAGGATTTGGCAAGGGTTAACATCCCAACTGCCTCCAGCAGCCAATGTTTTGTGGTACTGTTCACCACAAAGGAGAAACAGAATTTTTTAAAAAGTTGCAAGTTGGTCATAACAAGGCTAGTCTCTTAACATATTCTTGATTACCAGACAACCAGTGTAGGTATTTTAGGTGAAATCATACAAGTTCTGGTGGTATCTTGAGCAGCCTGACTGCCAAGTCCACTCTGCAGGACTTCTTTAGATATCGCAAACTACAAAAACTTGCCACATGTTCTTTCTTCATGTGGAATCTGTGCCCACTCCCATGCATAGTGCATTGTACCTGTGCAATTAAAGATTTATCAGTTATAGTGTAATTAGAATTATAATATCTGATGTTCCAGAACGCTGCAGTGGTGCCAAGTTGCCCATCATATAAAACGGGTACTCAAGCTGAAAAATGTTGCAAAAAGCAGGAGTCTTATTATATTATAATGGAGGAAACCAGTGAAAAGGCGAGAGATAGACAAATTTGGGTAATTTATATCATTAGAAAAACGGGACATCTCCCGCCAAATCGGGAGACTTGGCACCTCTGACGCTATCACTGGTCATATCCATGCACCTCAAATGCAGGGGCTCTTATGGAATAACACTGTAGTGACCATTGTATGGTTCAACAATGCCAGCAGCTAGAGTCATAGCAAACTGTCACTACCAGAGCTTTATGTCCGTCCTGTTTGCCCTTAACTGATGGGAGCAATTTATTGGAGTACAATTGACGTCAGAGGTTGTAATCACTTACCTCTGTGGGGTCTCACCAAAGAAACACCAACAAGACACATACACTATGAGTTGTCTGTTGAGGAGCACTCGAAATAAACTTTATGTACTTTATGAGTAATTCATTGTTTACATTTCTTTCATATGGTTAACATCAATGTGATTATCTACAAATTGTCTTCAGAGTGTATGGAAGGCCACAAATTGTGGATTTGTGTTTACATTGTGTGACAGTACCACACAAACAGTGATCACATGACTGTATTACTCTGGTACCCAATGTTTTCAGGGAATCATCATAAAATGAGACTGGTGTTTAGATCCACACTTTGGGCACTGTAGCATTATTTTTACATAATTAATGGTGACAATTTAAAAATCTTTAAAAAAAAAAAACAAAAAAAACTTTGTTTTTGAGTGATGCAATTAATGGCGAATAAAAATGTTGATGAAACTGTGTGAAGAAAGCTTAAGCTAGGCCTATAGGTCGAAGGTCATTATGATATGCACACCTGTCTGCAGACAGGGTACAACAGAACGTGGTGATGAACAAAAAGTCCCCTGAGGCTCATGGATCAAGGTTTACTGTGTGTATACATAGTCGCCAGCATGATTGATGTCCTACCTGTCATGTAGATCCTGGGGACAGGATCTTTCCTGGCAGAGCTCGTTAACAAAACAGCTAGCCCACAATTTATGGCTATTTTGCCTGGCATGTGAGCATTAGGAAGACAGACAAATACTCCAGTCACATCTTTGTACGACTTGCCTCTTGCTCACCATGCGCAGAAACAATACATCAGTACGACTGCAGATCAGTTTGTATAAATGGCAACTGGTCTCGTAAATAAACCTCTCTGTCAACTTATCAGCCTGGCTCACTTGGCCGCTCAGATTTACTGTTGTGAAATGACAAGTTTTACCGCCACCATCTCCGGCCCAGGTCTGTTGCTTTGTGGCAGACAGCACTATTTGTTTTATTTTTTGTCATCAAGCATTTTGTTTTGTGGACATTTTGTTATAAAATGCAGCAAACTTGCCACAATAGATAAGTGGCTGAACAAAGCCTGCTGCTGATGCTGCAGTTAAATAAATTTTTATGTATAATTTTATCACAATGGTTACAATGTAACAATATCTTCCAAAGAAAAACAACTGATCCAAAAGGCAAAAACTTTATTAAATTACTTTCACTGATTTTATTTAAATTGTTCACATTTAATGATCTCATATTTTGTTAAGTGTTAGTGTCTGATTTAATCTGAACATTTTACTTGCAATATTATTCCCTTATCATAATTATGGATGTCTTCTCTGGGGTCATAAAAGTATTAGAATTGCTTTGCTCCAGAAAAGATGTGTGAGAATCATTAGCCTCAGCAGATTTAATGCAGATACAGAGCCAATCTATAAAAGCTTAGAGCTGTTGATGATTAGTGATATATGACTCCAACAACAACTGAAATTCTACTTTTAGTATATAAAAAAATCAGTTATCTGAATTGTTTAAAACTTTTAAAATAAATACAACTGCTGTACTTCATATTTACAATGTTAAAAATATAAACCGTTTTTTTTGTTTTGTTTTTGTTTTTGTTTTTTGTTTTCTTTTGTAGAAAGAAGCAATCTTGCAGGGACAAAAAAATTGTCTGACATGAAATCATAAAAACATTGAACAAGTTTCATACTTATAGCAAAAATGGTTTTGCCCTCTAAGTAAAAAATATTATACTGAAAAATATGATATCTTTTGCTCTATCCCAAACTGCCATGTTTGCAACAGTCCATAGGCAGCCCCCATTTAATTTTGCTATACATGTATGTAAGACATAATTTTTTCCATGCATACTGGGTAAGGTACTAACATCTGTAAACCTTGTTTTCTAAGTACAATTTTGGTATATCTATAGTGTTTTTAGGTGGCCCTCGTGATAACAGCTGTTGTGGCCTTGATGAGGGTCTCCTGACTATCTATGTTACTGCAATAATAAATATGTATATTCAGTCAAGTAAAAGATATGTGAGTCTGAGTCTGAGTATTACCCAGTTGACCACACTGAGACAGCCTGATAGGTAATGCAGAAATGATGGCATCCAGAAGTGGGCAAAACAGTTGATTGTCACCCTATGAATCAGCAGAGTATAGAACTTGTGTTTGCTGGAGGTCAGATCTCCAGGTCAGCTCACAGGCAGATCCTGGGTGGCTTGGACAGTGCACCAGGGGGAGCTGCAGTGTTAATCAGGGAGCAGGGAAAGCACCCAATCAGAAAGACATGTTTTTACATCCAAAAGAGCAATGAAAGCAGACCAGGTTGCTGGACTTGTGAAAGTCGGATTCAGGCTACATCACTGTATTCAAGACATTCATGGTTGGGGAAGGAGTTGGGGTGCATGGGTGGATTCTCGTGAAGTTTTCATGCAGGTGAAAGGTAAAGCTGTGGATGCTAGTTATATGTGATGCCATTTAAGCTTCAAGGAGATCATTGCCATTGTCTCACTTTTGTTAACTGCTGATTGAGCAGAGACCTGCCACATTCTGATCACTGGGTCCCCTCACTTTGCAAGTGATGCAGTTTTATGGCCTGAGCCTAAAAATATTGGCTAACTTTGTGATTTTCAAACTAATTGTCCAATCCAGTCTGACTTCCACATATTGCAAAGAAGAGTAAGAAGGCCTACAATTATGAACATCAGCTAGCAAGAATGCTGGGAGTTGGAGTGAATGCTACCAGGACTACCCTCAAACTTCACCATGAAATAGGCCTGGCTTAAATCATCCCATGCTAACCGGGTCCATAATAGGCTGATCTGAGCCCTGATAAAGTTGGAACTGGACTGTGAAAGGCCTTGTCAGGACTGTGATAAGCTGGAATGGGTGGACCATGATATGCAGACATGGACCATAATATGCTGATCTGGCCCATGATAGGCTGACCTGTCCATAAGAGTTTGAACTGGACCATGACAGGCTGACCTGGACCATGATTGGCTAATCTAGACCAGGATAAAGTGACCTGGACCATGATATGCTGACCTGCACTGTGATAAGCCTGATCTGGACTGTGATAGGCTGGCCTCATCTGGACTGCAGTAGGCTGTCCTAGACCATGAGAGGCCTGACCTAGACCATGATGGACTGACCTGGACCATGATAGGCTGACCTGGACCATGATGGGTTGACCAGTACTGGAACAGACCAAACCAGGACCGTGATAGGCCTGACCTGGACTGAGATTCAGCCATGCTGTATGTATATCCGTGTGCATGTATCCCAGTTTGCAGTTACAATGTATGTTTGCATTAACTGCACAGCAGTGCAGTCTACCTCTCATAAAACCACTGCAAATGCACCAGAAATGCGGCTTTATAAGCAGGGTGGGTTCTCTTGAGGGGAAAATACCAAACCTGCTGCATGGAGAGGTGGCCTCTGTAGAGGGGGTGGCCTCTCATCAGGGGGACCACTGTATTTTCAATAGGGTCCATACCTGTTTTCATGGACAAAGTAGTGGCCTGGTGCATAAGTGAATCAACATTTTAAATTAACAATGCTGGTGGAAGATGACTAATTAGATAGGGATATCACATGGACAAATTTGTTTTGGAAGAAAGCAACCTGGAGAAGTGGATGTATTCACTGGGAGGTAATGGCGTAGACAATGAGGAAGTGGTTGTCTTGAGCGTGGCATTCAGGTCTTGCTGAGCGCAGTGTGAAACATGCATAATTGCCATAATGATGATAATGACAGGTAGCTGGCTGGTTTTATTGGAGGACAGCAAGTGGTGCTCATCTTTCAACAAGGGAGTGTTATTCATGGGAAATAATCCAATGACAGGGACCGATTCATGTTTTTTAGTTCTTTCACTCCCTACACCAGGTGGCACTTACCTTGAAGAGGCACAGAGCTCTGCAGACCAACAATTATCAAACCTGCATATAAGAAGTGAAAAAGATCGAAGTTTACGTTTCATAGTGGGTTTGACATGTAGAATGAGCAGAGGTCTTATTTTCTTTTACACTGTATACCAGTAGGTGACGGTCACCTCAAAGAGGCAGAGTTACTGGTGAAAGCTATAATTTTCAGAGGCATTAGAAACATGAGACAGGTTTCAGTATTACATTGTGTGTCAGTCAGATCTCAACTGGATAATGTGAGGATGGGTCAGGTAGAATAACAGAATGTAGCTTCTGTGTAGAACTATCAAGTTTATTAGACTTCCGAGGAGAAAACGTTTTGCCGAAGGTACTGATGGCTGAAAGTGATTACTTTTTCTGCAAGCATGTCTGATAAACTTTTTCATTCTACAAAGAAGCTACGCTCTATTGTTGTTACCATGTACCCCGTAATTTGTTGTGAAAAGTCACCAAAATACTAGAAAAGGCATACCTTCACAACTCAACTTGTTCAAGTGCGGGGCACACGCAGTAGCATATATGAATATCTAGTCCTGCTTTACAGTTGTTCGGTCCTTTGCAACCAGGTAAATGAACTAGTAAATTTAAGATTGCGACTAGTGGTGGCAATATTCTAGTCATTTCACACTCATTCATATTAATCTTAAAGAAAATAGTGAGATATAAATTTCAGATTGTGATGTCATGATGTCTAACAAACGATGACAAAAATACTAGTTCGCTGAGGATAGATCGAAGATGAGACATATGAGTGATGCAGTGAAGTAATACCTACACATGCCTAGTAAAATAATTTTTACCGGACCTAGACGTGGGAGGTACGTAAAATGCACAAATATAAGTTATTATAGCTAAAGTTGGAATAAAAGTAAGCAGTACAGGAGACAAGAGTGACCCCTGTCCTGATTCAACAACACACCTCCAGGGGGCAGGTAGATCTTACCTGGATTGTTGTGAGGATGAGTCTGGTAGAAATACGTGGTGCAGGACATTAGAATGGCCACTCTCCTGATTCTACAACACACCACCAGGGGGCATATAGATCTCACCTGGATGTAGTGAGGATGGGTCAGGCAGAAACATGTAGCAGAAGACACAAGAACAGCAGATTATCATGCAGACACTCCCCTAATTCCACAACACCCCCCTAGGGGGCACTAACCTAGCAATCAGTGCATAATTATGGCAGTTTAAGATACTGGCCTGGTCCTTTAGTGGCTGTGTTTTCAGAACAGGTGTGCATGGGCAGCAGTGAGCGACACAATAAATGGGGACATCATGCTCCGGCCTGTACCGGACCCAGGAAGATCGCTGTTTCACTCACAGCTTTTGTGTCTTCAAATATGACACTATTTGGACTCACCTGTGGGAGAGTAGAATGACAGATGGCCATACAGAAAAAAAAGGATGAGGCATTCATTGGAAAATGTCATCTACTGGGAAAAGGGCACAAATGCCAGAGGACAGAAGCTGTTGCAAACAGTGTATTGTGTCTGACTGAAGAAAAAAAAATGAAGCAAAGAATCATATAGCTAGAATAAGCACCTGGAACTGGTCAAGATTTTTTTCTTTTTTTTTTATTTGTTTGTTTTTTTTTTCCTTTTTGTCAGAAAGCTTGAAAGTTAAGCCACGCTACACTCTGAAAAAGAATATGGGTCTTGAAATAACTTGGTTTCATACTGTTTCATTCCATAAATGTAGTAATACACCGTCCGAAACCCATGCTGGATATAACTGAAGGAACAAGACTGACATTTTGAAGATCATGTTTTCCATTTTTAGCTCCATAAGCTTAGAAATAAACTATTCTGGAGCTGTACCAGGGAGAACGACATTAATGTTGTGTCAGGGTGAGTTGTTAGTGCAGGGCATACACTAAGACTGGCAGGGGACGTACACGTGGCACACAGCCTACCAACCTGATCACGTTCCATTGCTCATGAAAGACAATGTATATAGAGCAGTGGTAAATAAATCTGCCACTGAGAAGTATTGACTTTCCACTGCCTTAAGGATGGATGTGGCATAATGATGAACTCACTAAATGTCAAACAATTTAATTCCACTCCAGGTGGGACATTAAAATATTTACCTGAAGCACAGGTGAGACTGTCCTGGGAAAAGAGAGTAACAGAAACACAAAAACAAAAAAGTTACCACTCGTTATAAGGCAGTTTATTTGACCCTGTTAATGGGAATATCCTTTGTTAAACTATATTTTTCCTGAAAGAAGGATTTTCAAAAGCTGGGAAGGTAGTTGCAAGGCTGTGTTAGTTAAAGAATAAAATACAGTGACGAGATGATAGAACTGGGCACCAGCACACAGCTGTTCTAAAAATAGCAGTCATTATTTGTAAAAGTTAATGTGAATAGTCTGTGTTGTACAAAGCCAGTAACCTAGTGAGAGGTACAAAGGTGGCATATCCAGTTATAAAAATTCAGGAGTTTAAACATCCCAAGGTTTTATATCAAAGTTGAAAACAAAATGAGAAGCTATCAGGGTAGGGCTTTCTGTCTGTGAAGAGTGCTTACCTCATATCAGAACCACACACACACACACAAATATATATATTTATATATATACAGTGAAAACTCGTTACAGTGACACCATCTGTTCCTTTAGAAATGTGTCAGATAACTAAATATGTCAGATAAATGAATCACACAACAAAGAAAATGACATTTTGCCATACAAAACTTGTGTCAATATAATGAATATGTCGGATATCTGAGTGTCACTATAATGAGGTTTCACTGTATATATATATATATATATATATATATATATATATATATATATATATTTTTTTTTTTTTTTTTTTTTTTTTTTTTTTTTTTTTTTTTTGGTTAGGCCTTGGGTAACTTGGACATTTGTTGAAACGTGACAGTAATGTTTAAAATGGATGTTCTTTCCGCTTTTACACATTACCTGCTTTGACGTCAGTTGAATTTGTTACCTGGGCACAGCTGAAGGCACTTGTGTAGAGTATAAAGAAGAGCTACTGGCTTTGTGATATATGATAAGTACACAGAGGGACGAGTGTGCAATATACATGTACGTCTAGTGTACAAAGACATTCCATATTTTGATCCAAGTAGAAGTTATAAGGGAAAATGTAAAAGATTATAGGTGTGTTTGCAAATGATAGATGATTTAAATTTATAGTACATATTGTAAATTAAATTTGCTAATGATAGGCTAATTGAAATCTGCATCCTATAGACTGAAACTTCCATATGACATACTAGTTAGGATCTGCACAACATTAGTCTGATTGATGTGGTTGTTTTTCTCTTGCAAGTTTATATTTAGGAGCATATTTTTCAGTTAGGTTTGTTCTGATCATTAAATACAGATCTTTCCTTGCCCTAGATAGTACTCAAATGTATTTACATGTCTAACCATTTCCTGGTCAGAATAAAACTAAAATAGCTTTCCTCCATACAGGCTGGGCACAATGAGCCCAAACCATACCAAGGAAAGCTATTGACCTGAGGCATGCCAAGGAAAGCTATTGACCTGAGGCATGCCAAGGAAAGCTAGTGACCTGAGGCATGCCTAGGAAAGCTATTGACCTGAGGCATGCCAAGGAAAGCTATCAACCTGAGGCATGCCAAGGAAAGTAATTGACCTGAACCATGCCAAAGAACACTATTGACCTGAGACATGCCAAGGAAAGCTATTGACCTGAGGCATGCCAAGGAAAGCTATTGACCTGAGGCATGCCAAGGAAAGCTATTGACCTGAAGCAGGCCAATGAAAGCTAGTGACCTGAACCATGCCAAAGAACACTATTGACCTGAAACATGCCAAGGAAAGCTATTGACCTGGAGCATACCAAGGAAAGCTATTGACCTGAAGCAGGCCAAGAAAAGCTATTGACCTGAAGCAGGCCAAGGAAAGCTATTGACCTGAGGCATGCCAAGGAAAGCTATTGACCTGAGGCATGCCAAGGAAAGCTATTGACCTGAAGCAGGCCAATGAAAGCTAGTGACCTGAACCATGCCAAAGAACACTATTGACCTGAAACATGCCAAGGAAAGCTATTGACCTGGAGCATACCAAGGAAAGCTATTGACCTGAAGCAGGCCAAGAAAAGCTATTGACCTGAAGCAGGCCAAGGAAAGCTATTGACCTGAGGCATGCCAAAGAACACTATTGACCTGAGGCATGCCAAGGAAAGCTATTGACCTGAAGCATGGCAAGGAAAGTTATTGACCTGAAATATGCTATAGAAAGCTATTGACCAAAGGCATACCATCACAATAAGTCTTATTTACAGTTCTCAGCAAAAAAAAATTCTGGTAGCATGAAATATGAGTACAAAAGTAAAAAAAAAGAGATAACAATTTTACTTCCAGGCACTTTTGTTAAATTTGAGTGGGAAAGGGTTATGATCTCATCTGAGAGTTTCCAGTAATATTACTGTTACAAAATTTGCTGGCCAACTTTATTATTGTACAGAAAACATTGTAAGGAGAAGACAAAGCATCAAGATGGACAAGTCTGGCCTACATTGTACTATCTGGTACAGCCTTTATGGTTTATGGGAATGCTTGTAACCAGGTTCCCCCCCCCCCCCCCCCCCATGATTATATAAAAAGAATCGCCAGTTCTGGATGCAGGGCTTGAAAAACAGCAATACCCCAAAGTGCTAACAGGTGGAATTAAATATTGCAAACACTTACATATGTGGACTGGCCAAATATTGCCAAAGGGGACAAAGATTAAGTGTTTTGGACAAAGTTGGTGGCAGACGTTAGCACACAGGATATGGTCTCTATGGTGAAAGTCACAAATTTCCGTCTATTAAAAACAAAGCCAGCTATTCCACCTGCTCTGAGTCGTCAGGGGCTTGAAAAATGGGGAACAATATACTGGCAGGTAAGCTGCAGAGTGGGTTGGAGTGTTTCTTACCAGTTCCTTTTGTGTCAGGTAATCAAAGTTAAATATGGAGGGGCTGTCTGGGGTCATCCCTGCAGTCCTTTATTGGAACCTGCTTCTATGTTAACCCTTTCAAGTCAAGAGTCACACCAAGTTAGCAGCTTTCTTTGGCATGGGCTGGATGCAATTAAACCAGCCTCTACATGTATATGTATTTTAACCCTTTCACAATCAGAATAAGACCAAGTCAATAACTGTATTTGGCATGGGTTTAACAGAATAAGTCTGTTTCCATATTAACCCTTTCTGAGTCAGACTAAGATTCAACCAATAGCTTAAATGTCCTTATTAGAACCAAGCCTGACTCCATATCAACCCTTTTGTGGTCAGAATGAGACCAAGTCAAGGTTATGGGAAGCAGTGTGGGCAATGGTGGATACAAGTGGCATGTAGATTGTTGTATGGGCAGTAGTGGACAAACAGTGGCTTGTGTAGTATTATACATGTATGGACAGTAGTGGACAGACACACAGTGGCTGGTAGAATGCTATATGGACAGCAGCGGACACAAAGTAGCATTTTGAATGTTGTATGGGCAATGCTGGACACAAGGTGGCTTGTAGAATGTTATATGGACAGCAGCAGACACAAAGTAGCATTTTGAATGTTGTATGGGCAACACTGGACACAAGGTGGCTTGTAGAATGTGGTAGGGGCAGTACACACATAGTAGCCTATAGCAGGCACTAAGGGCAGCTGTAGACTCAAAGTACCTTTTGTATAGATAAAAAAAAAAGAGTACCTTGTAGAATGTTGTATGGGAAGCAGTAGACACATTATGGCTTGTGGAAGTTGTATGGGCAGTAGTAGACACAAATGGCTTGTAGCAAGCAGCATAGGCAGTGATAGACACAGTGGCTTGTAGAATGTTATATGGGCTGTAGTAGACACATGTATAAAGTGACATGTAGACAGTTTCATGGGCAGTAGTGGACATATATAAAGTGGCTCATAGCAAGCTGTATGGGCAGTAGTCAGATGCAAAGTGGATTGTAGAATGTTGTATGGACAATAGTCGACACATGCAAAGTGGCTCGTAGAATGTTGTATGGACAGAAGTCGACACGTGCAAAGTGGCTTGTAGAATGTTATATGGACAGTAGTCGACACATGTAAAGTGGCTTGTAGAATGTTGTATGGACAGTAGAGACACGTTAAGTGGCTTATAGCAATCAGTTATTTTTACATTCTACAAGCCACTTAACATGTGTCTACTACTGTCCATACATTGTACAAGCCACTTTGTGTCTACTACTGCCAAATCAAAGTGGCTTGTAGAATGTATGGACAGTAGTAGACATATGTTAAGTGGCTTGTAGAATGTTGTATGGACAGTAGTCGACACATGTAAAGTGGCTTGTAGAATGTTGTATGGGCAGTAGTAGACACATATACATGTAAAGTGGCTTGTAGAATGTTGTATGATCAGTAGTGGATACATGTAAAGTGACTTTTAGAATGTTGTATGGGCAGTAGTAGACACATATACATGTAAAGTGGCTTATAGAATGTTGTATGGGCAGTAGTACACACATATACATGTAAAGTGGCTGGTAGCAGTTCAGCTGTGTGGGCAGTTGTGGACACAAACAACAGTGGCTTGTATTAAGCTGTATGGGTATCAATAGACACTGACAAGGTGGTTTGACTGAAGTTGTACTGACAATATTACAGACACAGAAACTAAAGTAACTAACAGGAAGTAGTAGACAGAGACACGCTGAGTGTATGAAGCTGGTGGTGCATGGAATGGGTCAAGTGGGCAAGTGTGGGGGGAGGGGGAGGGGGGAGGGGGCAGCAGACTTCAGATGGACCACCAGTATGCTGTGTCTGTAGGTCAACATGGAAACTGGCAACAAGAGTTTGTGGCATGAGATGCAAGGGTGAAGCACATGGATTCACACCTTGATCAGTTTGCTTAATTTGATTATTGTGCATCTTGGCGGTACCTTGGAGCCATTGAACACTTCATATTGTTTTGTCATTAACTCTTTCAAGTGCCAAATTTTGGACTGAGATAACAGCTTTTCTCTGTGTATATTGGGCCATTGTATTCAATGCATGCTGAGAAAAGGTGTTGACCTGGGATATTCTCTCTGGAACTATAGGCATGCTGGTACTTGAAAGAAAGGTCTTTTTACAAGGAATAGGGATCTGGGATCCTATTGATAATTCAGACTAGTCTGACTTAAATAGATCGACTTTAGTTTTGATTGGCACTGAAAGAGTTAATAAATTTGACCAATATATATTTCAGTAATTCTCACTGAAGAGGTGGCACAACCTCATGAGGATGAAAGGCAATAATGTCTATCTGTGGTTTAACATCATTTGCATAAATGTCATCATATAAATATCATCGGTGGCCAGAATAACGGTAAAGGAACTATGATCTCAGCTCCGTTTTATGTTTTGGAAGTGTTTGTAAGTAACAAACTGAGACAGTTTTATTCTTGTCAGCATCACAATTGACAAGGTCGATCCACAGATTTTTCTGCCCAGATAATCCTTGTCAATTGTGGGGAGCGGGTAATGACAGAAGCGTGTCAGCCTGTCATCTGGTCACTGGGGGAAGACTGCAGGGCTTAGGGTTGTCACTGGACAGCTGGCTATAAACAGCCCACCACACTCTTAGATGGTGACAGGCCTTTAACTAACCATTCCACATGAAAGCAGTCAGGATTATCTCTCGTAGCAGAAAATGAATAACCGGACTAAATTCGCTATGTGCATTAGCCGAATGACGCACTGCAGTGACCTTTCCCAGGCGTAGATTTGGGCGTGCTTGTAATATACAATTAAGATGGTGCATAAAATGACTTGACAAAAATAATGTACGTACCATCCACCAATTTAGGGACAAAAAGAATGACGGCAGCAATATATGGACCAAAAGATTGCAAGTTGCCACCAGAGGTCACTCTTTTGGGCACTGTGCCTCATTACTGATAATGCTTGGTGAGTGCTGAATGAACTGACAGGCTGTCCATTATATAACAGATTTTAATTGGACCGTAATTTCCTCTCACATCAGATCCTGTCAATGAATGGATATACAGGTAAACTTGACAGATGGACAGTTATTATTCTTTTTCTTTATTTGACTGCATGCACTGACCAGTACATGTGTGAAATCAGCTAATTAAACTTTCCCCAAAATAACCACAAGTATATGTACATGTTATGATGTATGAAGCAGACTAAATGATAAATACTGTAAGATACGGATGAATATCCAGGGGAGAAAGATGTTTATATTTTTGGATGTCTTTATAGTCTCAGGATGGATGATGATACTAACTTTTCTGGAATCAGTCTTTAGCTCTGGAAATGGAAAACATTATGTTGCTGTATGTCTGTCCCCTCGGCATTGTGAGACAGAAGACTTTATGCCTTGGAATGGCCCTTTGGACAGGAAACCAGAGTTATAGATCCCTCTATATTTCATTGTAGCTATTTTCAGTGCCATTTATTTTGGGGGAAAAAAAAGAAGCTTTTAACATGCGGCAAATTGCAATCAAGTCTGATGAAGTCCCAGAAAAATTGCCAAATTTTTTTGAGGTAGTGACCAACAAATTATTAAAAAAAATATAAAATTCAAAACTACACCTGGACGCTAGCTTTTTACAGGTGTATGAATAGTGCTGTGGTGGGGGATGCCATACATGCTTCTGTCCATCCTGAACAACTAGTTCTCGCCTGACCTGGTAGACCATGCACCTACTGTACATGAACACTAATGGACTAGCTTTGTTTTTAAGAAACCTGACATGGCTATATCCGTGACCTAACGGTGTGTCCTGAAACAAAACAAGGCCAAGTATCTGGGTCACGATGATACAATCATATAAAACTACATTACACTTCGTGTCTGGGCTGTAATTCTCTTGTCCTTCAAGTTAGATTCATGAAACTTCACACACAGGTGCATCTAGACATAATAAAGGTGTGTAATGAACCCAAAGTAGGTCATTAGGGCAAGTATCTGGGTCACAGTGACATATTCTTGTCATTATTGTCTGGGCTATATTTCCTGCACTATTCAATCTAGTTTCATGAAACTTCACCCCTCCCCCCATTTATCTTGACCTAAAGGTATGTCATGAAACAAAACTAGGTCACTAGGTCCAGTATCTGGGTCTCCTTATTTGTCTCCGGCCCTTATTTGCTTGTCCTTCAAATTAGATTAAGAAACTTTACACACACTTGCATCTGGACATATAAGGGTACACCTGTCATGTACCTAAAACTGGTCATTAAGTCAAATATCTGGATCACAGTGACATATTCTTGTAAAATCGTATCTGTGCTATAATTCCTTTGCTATTTAACTTGATGAAACTTTACACACAGATGCATGTAGACATAAAGGTGTGTCATATACCAAAAGTAGGTTACTAGGTCAAGTATCTGGGTCACAGTGACATATTATAATATCGTACTGGGCTATAATTCCTTTACTATTTGACTTAGTTTCATGAAACTTCACACACACACATTTATCTTGACCTAAAGGTATGTCTTGAAACAAAATACATCACGAGGTCAAGTATCTGGGTAACGATGATACAATCATGTAAAACTACATTACACTTCATGTCTGGGCTGTAATTCTGTTGTCCTTGAAGTAAGATTAATGAAACTTCACACACAGGTGCATCTAGACATTAGGGTGACACATTCATGTAAAACTACATTAAACTTCATGTCTTGGCTGGACACAAGAGTGGGTCACCTATAAAAGTAGGTCACTAAGTCAAGTGTTCGGCTCACAATGGTAGGCTATATTTATTGACAAAAATGGTCATTCTAAAATGAGACCTGTGATAAGCAAGGTTGTAGATGAGGTGAGGGGGGCATGGATCCAGCAATCTCTGATTGCCTTTTAATTTGAAGAAGATTTAGAAAATTGGGCTACCAAATGAGATAAAGCAAAATATTTGTAGATCACATATCTTAACTAAAAAGAAAGCATCAGGCAAAGCTTTGACGCTAAAACTTACTGTTTTTGAGTGTTCTCCTCTCACTGGTTAGTTATGTAGGTCTCCACTATAGCTAGGTGTTGTTGACCTAATTAAGTTACCTGAAGATCAAATGTATGAATATCCTTTTTACCCCTCGGCCCATAAGGCGAGAGGGGTATTGTCTTCACCTATGCGTCCATCTGTCTGTCTGTCCATGCCTTGTTAATGCCATATCTCCAAAAATACTCACTTTACAGAGACCAAAGTTTTATCAGAGGGGGTTATTGAGATGCTCCAGGGGTCTATTGAAAAGTAGGTCGCTAGGTCTAACTTTTAGGTCACAGTACTTCATTGCCAAAAGAAACAGCATTAACACAATATCTAAAAAAATATTGAATGTAGCTTCATCAATTATTTGTGACAGTTGGACCTACGTATGCCTCAGGTGCCTATTGAAAACTAGGTCACTGGGTCACATATTTAGGTCACAGTGCTGAATTGAAGAAAAATGGCCATACCATGATATCTTCAAATATTAAATTACTCATTGTAGCTGCACCAATTATTTACGTCAGTTGGTCCTAAGGATGCCTCAGACACCAAGTAAATACTAGGTCACTGGGTCACATAATTAGGTCACAGTGCTGCATTGAAGAAAAATGGCCTTGCCACACCATATCTCCAGAAATACTCACTTTACAGAGACCAAATTTTTATCACAGAAGGCCATAGAGGTGCTACAGGTGCCTATGAAAAAGTAGGTCACTAGGTCACATATTTAGGTCACAGTACTACATTGAAAGAAAAAATGGGATTAACACAATATCTAAAAAAATATTGAATGTAGCTTCATCAATTATTTATGATAGTTGGTCCTAATGATGCCTCAGGTGCCTATTGAAAACTAGGTCATTGGGTCACATATTTAGGTCACAGTACTGCATTGAAGAAAATTGGCCTTGCCATATCACTGCTCATTGCATTTGTACCAAAGCTTTGTCATTAGGCTAAACAGAAGTAACCTGACCTACTGGTGGGGTATTGTAGTCACCTAAGCATCCGTCCGGGGTTTTGTGGGCACTGATCAGCTTCTAGTTTTTTACTGCTACCTATAGCAAGGAAAATACCCAGACTGTAGAAATATATTGAGAACATGCCAGCCCTTTAAAGTATGTGGCTGGCAGAGTTGATAACAGTGGGATATGGTGGTCAATAACTGCCCTGGCTATTTCCAGCGTCAGCAGATTGCAATTTGCTGTCATAATATTGACTTCAGCAACACTCTCGTCTACAGTTACCGTGTGTAGAGAGCAACTTGCTTGAGATATATCACCACACATTTATTCTTAAGATTGTTAATAAAGTCCAGAAAGACGTGAAGTGGAGACAGTGTTGCTGGGTAGAACGCTCAAGTGTACACTCAATGTCACTACTACAGGCCTCATACTTTCTCCGTCAGCTTGGCCATTTTGGACGTTGATAATTGAAACTGAAGATGTGAGCAAAGAGGATGGTGTTACAGGTAATGGAACATCCAGGTTTATTGTTTGATAACTACTGCAGATTATGAGCAAAGGATGTGGTGTTACATTCGATAGAACTTACAGCTCTATTGTTTGATAATTACTGCTGATATGATCAAAGAGCAGGGTTTTACAGTTAACAGAACTACCCGGTTTATTGTTTCATAATTACTACTGATTGTGTGCAAAGAACATAGTGTTACATACAGTTAATAAAACTTGCAGGTCTATTGTTTGATGTCCATTACTGATAAGGACCAAAGAGCATGGTTTTACAGTTAATGGAACTTTCAGATTTATTGTTTGATAACTGCTACTGATTATGAGCGAAGAACATGGTGTAACAGTCACAGAACTTACAGGTTTATTATTTGATTGTTACTGATGACCATGTGAAGTCATCACATGTAAATAAGAAACATTGAATGTGTTACACCTGTGTCTACCTGGATACTTTGGTCATGCTGAAATATTGTATGACTGCCATTCACCTTACAGGTGCAGAAACATTGATTCAGCCAATCAGGATGAAGTCACTGAAAACCACATAAGAGGCCCAAGATTGGTGAGCCTGTCAGCCAATTGTTCTTCAATAAAATTTGTTTTAACCAAAACCACATATAATGAAGACAGAATCTACCATGTATACTACAGTGATAAGACAGAATCTACCATGTATAGTACAGTGATAAGACAGAATGTATAGTACAATGATAAGACAGAATCTACCATGTATAGTACAGTGATAAGACAGAGTCTACCATGTATAGTACAGTGATGACAGAATCTACCATGTGAGCATAGTGATAAGACAGAATTTACCATGTATAGTACAGTGATAAGATTGAATCTGCCATATATAGTACACTGATAAGACAGAATGTACTGTGTATATAGAAAGATAAGACAGAATCTGCCATGTAAGTACAGTGAAGAGACAGATGTTACCATAGTAGAGTGATAAGACAGAATCTGCCATGTATAGTACAGTGATAAGACAGAATCTACCATGTACTACCATGTATAGTACAGTGATAAGACAGAATCTACCATGCAAGTACAGTGATAAGACAGAATTTACCATGTGTAGTACAGTGATAAGACAGAATCTACCATGTATAGTACAGTGATAAGACAGAATCTACCATCTATAGTACAGTGATAAGACAGAATGTACTCTGTATAGTACAATGATAAGACAGAATCTACCATGTATAGTACAGTGAGAAGACAGAATCTACCATGTATAGTACAGTGATAAGACAGAATCTACCATGTATAGTACAGTGAGAAGACAGAATCTACCATGTATAGTACAGTGAGAAGACAGAATCTACCATGTATGGTACAGTGAGAAGACAGAATCTACCATGTGTAGTACAGTGATAAGACAGAGTGTACTGTGTATTGTACGATGATAAGACAGAATCTACCATGCTTAGTACAGTGAGAAGACAGAATCTACCATGTGTAGTACAGTGAGAAGACAGAATCTACCATGTGTAGTACAGTGATAAGACAGAGTGTACTGTGTATAGTACGATGATAAGACAGAATCTACCATGCAAGTACAGTGATAAGACAGAATCTACCATGCAAGTACAGTGATAAGACAGAATTTATCATGGGTAGTACAGTGATAAGACAGAATCTACCATGTGAGCATAGTGATAAGACAGAATTTACCATGTATAGTACAGTGATAAGATTGAATCTGCCATATATAGTACACTGATAAGACAGAATGTACTGTGTATATAGAAAGATAAGACAGAATCTGCCATGTAAGTACAGTGAAGAGACAGATGTTACCATAGTAGAGTGATAAGACAGAATCTGCCATGTATAGTACAGTGATAAGACAGAATCTACCATGTACTACCATGTATAGTACAGTGATAAGACAGAATCTACCATGCAAGTACAGTGATAAGACAGAATTTACCATGTGTAGTACAGTGATAAGACAGAATCTACCATGTATAGTACAGTGATAAGACAGAATCTACCATCTATAGTACAGTGATAAGACAGAATGTACTCTGTATAGTACAATGATAAGACAGAATCTACCATGTATAGTACAGTGAGAAGACAGAATCTACCATGTATAGTACAGTGATAAGACAGAATCTACCATGTATAGTACAGTGAGAAGACAGAATCTACCATGTATAGTACAGTGAGAAGACAGAATCTACCATGTATGGTACAGTGAGAAGACAGAATCTACCATGTGTAGTACAGTGATAAGACAGAGTGTACTGTGTATTGTACGATGATAAGACAGAATCTACCATGCTTAGTACAGTGAGAAGACAGAATCTACCATGTGTAGTACAGTGAGAAGACAGAATCTACCATGTGTAGTACAGTGATAAGACAGAGTGTACTGTGTATAGTACGATGATAAGACAGAATCTACCATGCAAGTACAGTGATAAGACAGAATCTACCATGCAAGTACAGTGATAAGACAGAATTTATCATGGGTAGTACAGTGATAAGACAGAATCTACCATGTGAGCATAGTGATAAGACAGAATTTACCATGTATAGTACAGTGATAAGATTGAATCTGCCATATATAGTACACTCATAAGACAGACTGTACTGTGTATATAGAAAGATAAGACAGAATCTACCATGTAAGTACAGTGAAGAGACAGATGTTACCATAGTAGAGTGATAAGACAGAATCTGCCATGTATAGTACAGTGATAGGACAGAATCTACCATGTAAGTACAGTGGTAAGACAGAATCTACCAGGTATAGTACAGTGATAAGACTGAATCTGCCATGTATAGTACAGTGTTAAGACAGAATCTACTTTGGATAATAGAGTGATAAGACAGAATTTACCATGCTTAGTACAGTGATAAGACAGAATCTACATGCACCATGTATAATACAGTGATAAATCAGAATCTACTGTGTATAATAGAGTAATAAGACAGAATTGACCATGCTTAGTACAATGATAAGACAGAATTGACCATGCTTAGTACAGTGATAAGACAGAATCTACCACACATGTAGTACAGTGTCACATTGGCACTTACAGGAAGGCTGGCATTAATGTATGTGTACCACACTTGTAACCAAATCAGAATTTCTCACTTGAAGTAATTTAGTGAAATCTGATGAGATAATTAAGCCACTGTTGTCATAACTCTTCTGCCCTTTAGGTGAGTGAGTACAATATATTGATATCTATTCAATGTATTCAGCTTAAGTCAGTGCAAAGGCATAATGTATGTGGCTAGGCAGTGAATGTACTGGTGTTGCACATACGCCACCATCAGCTGCCAAGATGTCTTCATAGAGAAATAAGTCACTTGATGGTGAATGGCTTGGCAACCTCGTACACGTACACGCCAAGGTTACCAAGGCAAGTGGGTGCACTTGCTGCCTATTGTCATGCAGAAGTAAAGCAAGAAGGCATTAAGGCGTGATGCCTGAGGAGAAGACTGTATTAGAGGGAGCTATACAACAGCTCATTGTGCCAGGCTGTTCCTGGATTATCCTGTCCACACAGTCTGTGGCATGCATAAATGGCCATAAATGTATGAGCAGTATTCATCAATATGATAATGCCTTCTTATTACCCCTTTTGTATGCGGGCTATTCTGGCCCACAAACATCTTGTACCTCGGCAACTGCAAAACTGCACTGGCTGACCTTAACAGTTTTGTGTTGGACACAGGGGGAGGAAGTATGTGGAGAAGCTGGGAAAATGATTATTGGCCGTTATTAGTGTATACCAGTGGGTTATACGGACTGTGATACGTGGATAAACACAGACACTTTGTGGGATGATGCTCGAGTGAAAGTAGCTTGTTGCAGTGATATACCACACTCATAACCACTTGCACTGTGGAAGATCACAGTTCAATTATACTCTTTGTCTTTTAAAGGCATACAATTACTATGGACCCATATCATCAGCAAATCCCCCCCAATCATATTATGTTACATAATTGTGCCTCTAGATGGAGCCAGCGCTGATGTTTATGGAACTTAGGCAAGAAACCTTGCTGCGGAGACTGGCCACGCCTATCACAGTGATATCAAAGTAGAAAAAAGTTAGCCTTTTCCCTATTTAGAGATAATCATGCTTTTGAAGTCTTTTGACATGGACAACGGTGATATTGCCAGTTTGCATTTACAATGTACTTATCTGCACTACTCAGACAAATGAAACTGAAGTGTTCACTGTTAGAACTGGCATGTTGTGGTTATGTCAGGAAGCTTTGTTATACACCTACAGTTACGTGTGTTGATGTATGTATGTATGTATGTATGTATGTATGTATGTATGTATGTGCATGTATGTATGTATGTATGTATGTATGTACATGTATGTATGTACATGTATGCATGTACATGTATGTATGCACAATGTATGTACATGTATGTATGTATGTGTGTACATGTATGTATGTATGTATGTATGTATGTATGTACAATGTATGTACATGTATGTATGTGTGTACATGTATGTATGTATGTATGTGTGTACATGTATGTATGTTTGTATGTATGTATGTATGTATGTATGTATGTATGTATGTATGTATGTATGTACATGTGTGGCCAGCAGAGCTGAGTGAGTAAGACAGTTTGGGACAGAATTACTGTACACTTCAACCTACAACAAATGCACAGCCATCTTTGATGAAAGGAAGAATATAAAGTCTGTAGTTTCATTATAAAAAGTAGCGTTCTTGCAAGAGAATGACGGGTATCAATGGGCTGCCATGTTGATACACCTCATTTGTGCTGACTGCAGTGAAAGCATATTCATTTACATCAAATTTTTATTTTCAAATTGGTTGAACTAGTCCTTCTTTACATTTCAAATTTGTGTGCTTTAATTTACAAGGCCATGGATTCTGTATGTCAAAAAAGGAAATTCCTGAGTGGTCCTGTAAGCAATACATTATACATTTATATTGTTAAAAGATCATGGTTAATCACTCAAGTCCAGTGGTGAGAGCATGACCATCGTGCTAGGATTGTGACTGTTTTTTTTATGTCATGAAGATTGGCTGGCAACTAGTAGACATGGACTGCAGAACTTTGACACCACTTGGCTGCCTATGGTCTCAACATATGAATGTGGACCAATCATGATTGGGACTCCCTGGGTCTATGACCGAGTAAACGTGTTAAATTAATTTAAGGAAAACCAGTATCAAAGATGAGTCCATTTAATAATCTACATTGCTAACCAGCACGTTATGAGCATGTTTGTAATGGTCGCATGGTTCGGCGTGACATGTATCACTTTTGGGAAGGTACATGTATATTAGTTTGCACATTCAATCTGCTTACAGTGCTGGTGTGCAGTACAGAGGGGAGTGCACGGCGCTGTGGGGGCCAAGGAGACTTGCTGTCGGGAAGTATGGGAGCATTTACTCACTGGGCACACTCAGCTGTGAAGCAAAAGACAATCAAGTAGGTGGTGTCACATTGTATAATGTATGTACAAATCACCCTCTGTGTTGATTTTCTGGTATTTTTGCCTTGTGCAACCAGGCTTCAGTGGTAAAAGAGCATTCCATGCTGCCTGGCAAAACATGATATCCAGTCTAATGGCAGACGAGCACTCCATGTTCTCTGGCATAACATGTTATCCAGTCTGGTGGCAGACAACAGCATTCCATGCTGTCTGGCATAACAAGATATCCAGTCTGGTGGCAGACAACAGCATGCCATGGTGTCTGGCATAACATGATATCCAGTCAGGTGGCAGACAACAGCATTCCATGCTGTCTGGCATAACATGATATCCAGTCAGGTGGCAGACAACAGCATTCTATGCTGTCTGGCATAACAAGATATCCAGTCTGGTGGCAGACAACAGCATGCCATGCTGTCTGGCATAACATGATATCCAGTCTAGTGGTAGACAACAGCATGCCATGCTGTCTGGCATAACATGATATCCAGTCAGGTGGCGGACAACAGCATTCCATGCTGTCTGGCATAACATGATATCCAGTCAGGTGGCAGACAACAGCATTCCATGCTGTCTGGCATAACAAGATATCCAGTCTGGTGGCAGACAACAGCATGCCATGCTGTCTGGCATAACATGATATCCTGTCTGGTGGCAGACAACAGCATTCCATGTTGTCTGGCATAACATGATATCCAGTCTAGTGGCAGACAACAGCATGCCATGCTGTCTGGCATAACATGATATCCAGTCAGATGGCAGACAACAGCATTCCATGCTGTCTGGCATAACAAGATATCCAGTCTGGTGGCAGACAACAGCATGCCATGGTGTCTGGGATAACAAGATATCCAGTCTGGTGGCAGACAACAGCATTCCATGTTGTCTGGCATAACATGGTATCCAATCTAGTGGCAGAAGAGCACTCCATGTTCTCTGGCATAACAAGATATCCAGTCTGGTGGCAGACGAGCACTCCATGTTCTCTGGCATAACATGGTCTTTAGTCTGGTGGCAGACAACAGCATGCCATGCTGTCTGCCATAACATGATATCCAGTCTGGTGGCAGACAACAGCATGCAATGCTGTCTGGCATAACATGATGTCCAGCCATCTGCTTAATCTTCTGTGTTCTCAGCTCAGTGACATTCAGAAGATTGGTTGTTCTGAGGTTACATATCGTTCTGGGACCTGGTTTGATTAGCTTACTGGCACTAATGCTATTAGCTGTTAGTAGCTTGAGCTGGTGGCAGTAGCCAGTGCAATAGCAGTCATGTGTTGTCTGCTATTAGCTGCTAATAGCTTCAGCTGGTAGTATCAGTGCAATAGGAGTCTTGTGTTCTCTGCTATTGGCCGCTAGTACCTTCAGCTGGTAGTATCAGTGCAATAGCAGTCACATGTTTTCTGCTATTAGCTTCCTACCACTCATGAATGGGATGCACTTCCATTATCTTCTCAGCACTTATAGGATCGATACCAATTTACTTACTTGTTTATAATCAGGTTGCTGGCTCTCATGAAATCCGCTGCCATTTACGGTCACTTATTAGATTCACAACATTAATTAAAACACTTTATCTATCCACAGCCATTAGCTTGCAGTCATAGGATCCCTTTCCATCAGTTACACTCAAGGGATTCCCCTACCTCTACAGTATACTGGCAGTTGTATCTGCTACTGTTACATTATTTGCAGTCACAAGATCCACAGTGATGTAATAGGTCTGTGATGTCATAGACAACTGACATTTATGGGAACCACAGCCATTACAACTGACTGACAGGGAAAACGTCCACTCTACACATCTAACAGGCATTTATGAGATCCATTCATTAGCTAAATCATCACTTATGAGACCCATTCATTAGCTAAAACGGCACTTATGAGATCCATTCATTAGCTAAATCAGCAGTTATGAGATCCATTCATTAGCTAAATCGGCACTTATGAGATCTATTCATTAGCTAAATCAGCACTTATGAGATCCATTCATTAGCTAAATCAGCAGTTATGAGATCTATTCATTAGCTAAATCAGCACTTATGAGATCCATTCATTAGCTAAATCGGCACTTACGAGATCCATTCATTAGCTAAATCAGCACTTATGAGATCCATTGTCACTGTGAACTCAGCAATCAGGACAGGAGGTTCTTTTTCATTAGCAAACGCAGCAACTCAGTACCACTCAGGATCAACAGTTAGCTGACTAGGAACTATTGAGATCCACACTCAGCAGACTAAGCACTCATGAGATCCACTCTCATCAGCTTACTCAACAGTTATCAGATCCACTCCCAGCTGACTCAGCGCTCATGAGATCCATTGTCATTGGCCAACTCAGTGCTCATGAGATCATCTCTTTGGCATTCATGAAAGCTACTGTCATTAGGTAACTCAGTGCTGATGAGATCCACTCAGCACTCGTGAGATTCATTTTCATTTGAGATTCGTAGCTTACTTTTCATTCAAGATTTATTGGTATCTTTGCACTCATAAAATCCAAAATCCCCAGCTGATTAGTACTTATGGGATACAAGGCTGTAAGTAAACTAGCATTTTTATGAGATCCACTGCTGTAGTCTGCCATTAGCCTGTCAGCACTGTTTGGAGTCTACCAGCATTAACTGAGTGGCACCAAGTTTTTAGTTGGCCTGATTAGCCCTACAAGCACATACAAGCCATGTTTAGCCAATAACATATCCACTTCTGTGAGCTTAGGACACTGCAGCACACAGAGGATTTGCTGAAAATGTGGGCCTTTCGAAATCCAGTTGCCGGTTGTGGCCACAAGGATCACACAGTGATACTTCAATAAGCTTCACAAGAGGTAGGGCAGTAACTAAGTGGGTGGTAAGGTGAAGGGAAATTTGAGGTTATGAGGATATACATTAAAAACTACTCGATAACAACACCAAGAGATCCACATTATTGTGGCCTATGTACAACTATAAGGTGCCAGGCTGTTTGCCCAATACGTGGAAATTAATGTATTTGGAGAACTATCCATGGATGTTGGCAGTCACACTCCATAGCTTTTCACACATATTGAACTACGCAATACAGGTCAAGGTAGCTTTGCCTTATTTAGCAACAAAGGCATACTTTAATTATGAAATTAGTCATGTGAGTTTGCTGAGGTGGCATGAGTCGGTAACTTGATTTTGAAAGATCCATATTACCATGTGCTCACTCTTGGTCTGTTACCATGGCCATCCTACAGTCAAGAGACTTACTAAAAGACACCAGGGAAGGAGACCTTAACATCATTGCAGGTTTATTGGCTAAACAGAGTTTCAGGGACCTGAACTTACATTGGACAAATGCTGTTACGATGTATACAATCCTATCTATTTGTCAAGATTTTTGCACCATTGGCTGTATGGTGGTATTTTATTGTTTGTTTGGTTTTTAGTCCCCCGCCCACTTGGTGGGGGACTATAGGTTTGCACCTCGTCCGTCCGTCCGTCCGTCCGTCCTTCCGTCCGTCCGTCCGAAGCTTCTCCGGGCCATATTTCCAACACCATAACACCCACAGCTACCAAATTTAATGTGTTTGTACTTCCTACGATAGAGGTGTATGGTGTGCCAAAAGTAGGTCACTAGGTCAAATATCTGGGTCACAGAATACATATGTATGAAAAATCTTGTCCGGGCCATAACTTTTTTGTCCTTTTACTTAGAGTCATGAAATGTTACACAAATGTGAAGCTTAGTCTAAGAAAGTGTCATAAAGCAAAACTAGGGCACTAGGTCAAATATTTGGGTCACCGATCGATATGTAAATGTACAGAAACAAATTTAGTCCGGCACTTATCTTCCCTATATTAATGCTACCTCTTCAATTTTTTTATGGTGGGTAGACCTTAGGTAGTAGCTGTGCATAGGCATTGTTTTGTGTAGCTAATTACTTGCATTAATTAATTATTTAACAAAGTTTGTTAAGCAAGACAAATTTTGTCCGGGCCATATCTTCTAATCTATTAATGCTAGCCCTTTTAATTTTTTGTGGTGGATAGACCATAGGTAGTAGGTGTGCATAGGCATTGTTTTGTGTGGCTAATTACTTGCATTAATTAATTATTGAACAAAGTTCGTTAAGCAAGACAAATTTTGTCCGGGCCATATCTTCTAAACTATTAATGCTAGCCCTTTGAATTTTTTATGATGTGTAAACCTTAGGTAGTAGGTGTGCATACGCATTGTTTTCTGTGGCTAATTACTTCCATTAATTAATTAATTAACGAAGTTCATTAAGCAAGCACAAGATACAATACAAATTTTGTCCGGGCCAAACCTTCTAAATTATTGATGCCAGCCCTTTGATTTTTTTTATGGTGGGTAGACCTTAGAGGGGATATGGTAATGGGCACCGTCCGTGTGTCCGTCCGTCCGTCAAATATTTGGGTCACAGTAATACATAAATGTACAGTATTTTCATGTCCTTACTGTAATTCTTAAAGAATTTTGACTTCTTGTTATAAAAGTTTACTGATAATGTATTGTGACCTAAAAGTGTGTCACGACGCAAAACTAGGTCACTAGGTCAAATATCTAGGTCACAGTGTAAACTCCATGTAAAACCTTGTTCATGCCATATTTCCCTTACTATAATACCTACAGCTACCAAATTTATTATTTTAATACTACCTGGGGAGTTGTTGTGTCACATGGCAAAAGAAGGTCACTAGGTCAAATATCTAGGTCACTGTGAAATCCATTCAAAATCTTGTCCGGGCCATAACTTTTTTGTCCTTTTACTTAGATTAATGAAATTTTACACAAATGTGAAGCTTAATCTAAGAATGTGCCATACTTTTAATTTTTTTTTTCATCTAGGTCACACCCCTATATAGTAGTCCATTCAACCTCGTGGGCGACGAGCGGGAGACTATGTATTGCTCTGCAATACTCATTAACTTGTTGGGTTTTTTTGTTTTTTGTTTGTTTTTTTTTTTTTTTTTTTTTTTGTTTTGTTTATCTGTTTGTTTGTTTTCATTAGAATAGCTGCTTGTACCAGAGGTCCTGAATCATAAATATTGAATAAAGTCAGATTTAATGGACAAGACCATTGATAGAATTGGTGAGTCCACCATTTGCATTTGCACTCAATGACTAATGACATCTCATATTACCCACAATACAAACCCGGAATTCATTTTGAAGAATCACAGTATATATATGAGATTGGCCATGTATGCATTTTTATGCTCCCAAAACCACGTGCATGAAGTAATCATGGACAAGGCTGTAGTATTCCTGCTCTTGTCTAAATTCACAATAAGACACTCATTTAGGATTTTTTGACTTCCAAATTTGATTTTTAAGCATTTTGGTAATACTTTTAAATCCACATCTTAATACATGTCAGTAAAATAGAATTTAGGGATTTCTTTTTTGGCATACTAATTTTATTATGCTTTTGTACCAATTTTAATTTTTGATATGGTCCCTATTGCCAATTACGGCAACTATGTTGGATGATTGGCAGAAATGCAGGTGCTGAATTTACCTTTCAGGACAGTCAGAGGTCATCTCAGATAAGTAGTTTCTGTCGCCAATATCATATTATATCATATGAGGAATTTTATCTTAATCATCCTCTTATTAGTCTTATATATGCATTTATGACACCCCTAAAGTTCAATTAGGCTGGTTTATTTTCCATTTTAGCCACTTTCATCAAGGTGTTTGACACAAATTCATATTTCTTAAAGATGAGTCTCTAACAGTATTTGCAGAAAGCATGGCGAAGGCAGAGAGTGACAGATTTGTTTTATGAAGAGGATAAAATATGTTGACACTTGCACTGAAAAATAGTTCATAGAGGAGTTTAGTAATCAGTCACTGTGGTTTAATTTGTAACATTATAGGGATGTACCAAAGCCTCCTTTTCAATATAGTGGGAGAAAGGTTCTTTGATCATCAATCATCTGTACAACCAACACTTCTGGCTGCAGATTAAAGCCTCTCCAGTCACAATGATGCCTCTATGTTTAAAGGATCATATGTAGTCTACATATAGCTGAGCCTGTAGGATAGCTGGGGGACAGTGGGGGGGGGGGGAGGGGCGGCAACAACAACAATACAACAATACCTGGGCTTTCTGTCATGATCCTTTTCCTAAAAAAAAAATAAAATAATAATAATCATATTTATTATTAGTAGTTTGAAGAAGAAACATGAATACAGATACGACATTTGAATCTGTTTGTGTTTATTTTAGGTGGACTTGGAATACCTGAATCGAGTGGTTGAGAAAATGAAAAGGGCCCCCAAATCATCTTAGATTAATCCTTGTGGTGTCATGGTGTATACCAATGTGTTCCTTTCCATCTGGCAAACTGAAAGTTCCACTTGGGATCAAAGTTATGGTTACACGTATGAGATACTTCCAATTTGCAGAGAAGTATGTGATCTAGCCCTGTTGGCCACACGAGCCATTGTCTCTCCATGCTTGCTTTGACGTGTGTGTAGTGATAGGCACAGCTTACACGGCCCATACAAATTGCTGCTTGCCAAGGGATGTTCACAGTGGTGCTGTCACTACAGCCTAGCCCCAGTTTGAGCCACTCTTGGATTGACTCTAGCCATGCAAGCACAGATCAGACTGTCCACTGTTGAGAATCAAATTAGCCACAGCGATCCCCAGGTGGAAAATTGATGAGTTCTGTTTGAGTTTGTGGACTTTGTTTTTTACGCCGTTCTCCTTTGTTTGGATTGTTGCTGTTATGTTAAGTCAGCTGCGTTCACATATGCACACAGAGATACCAATATTGCCAGCTGTGTTCAGAAAAGGCATACAATATACAGGTATTGCCATCAGTGTTTGAATAGGCATACAGTGATATGTGTATTACCATTTGTGTTCAGAAAGGCATACAGAGATGCAAGTATTGCCTTCTGTGTTCAGAAAGACATGCACATTTACAAGTATAACCAATTCTGTTCCAGTGGGCACACACAGATACCCAGCTGTCTTCAGAAAGGCACACAGAAATAAAAGTATTGCAAGGAGTCTTCATAAAGGCACACAGAGATGCAAGTACATGTACATGTATTGCCTTCTGTGTCCAAAAAGGCACACAGAGCTGCAAGTATTGCCTTCTGTGTCCAAAAAGGCACACAAATATGCAAGTATTGCCTTCTGTGTCCAAAAATGCACACAGATATGCAAGTATTGCCTTCTGTGTCCAAAAAGGCACACAGAGCTGCAAGTATTGCCTTCTGTGTCCAAAAATGCACACAGATATGCAAGTATTGCCTTCTGTGTTCAGAAAGGCACACAGATGCAGGTACATGCATGGCCTTCTGTGTTCAGAAAGGCACACAGATATGCGAGTATTGCCTTCTGTTTTGCAAGTATTCCTTTCTGCATTCAGAAAAGCACAGAGAGATGGCTAAAACACATAAAGATACAAGCATAAAATGTACTCAGAAAGGCAGGTATATCTGTAAATTCAAGTATTGCATTTATATAGATATGTACATGCAGATATGATTATGACATGCGTTCAGATAGACACACAAAGTATTACCAGTGGGTTTAGACAGGCATGCTTAGGTGCAAAACATTTCATTTGTTCAAATAGTTACACGTGTCTCAAAGCAAAGGGGCTACATGAACGTGTAGCTGCTTTGCTCAAAGTGAACAGCAAAAAGTATTGCTGGCATTTGCTGTCCTTTAGCTTGTATTTCAAGCCACCCCAAAATGTTTCAAACACTTTGAGCATTGCGTTTCAAACACTGTGAGGTAAACTTTATGCTTCCATTGCCTAGCTTTGTGGTGGCTCTGTGGGTTCCTTTGGAAGTTTGGCATTTAAGTTTATGAATGCAGTGGGCGAAACATAATAAAGTGTCACGATGACAAAATGTGATCATTCTTTACTCACTTTCAGTGGTTGATAGCTTTCAAAAACAAAACGAAAAATTTGTTTACAAAACAAATTTGAGTAGAAATAAAGACTAGGCCTTCCCTGTCTGGTCAAGAATCATCGGTGATATTGACAGAAAACTTGATAGCCTCACTTGTTTATATGGATAACTCAGGTGAAAAATAAGAAGATTTAGTAAATTATGGTGTATACAGTGGTACCTGTCTTGAGAGACCCCTCTAATGAGAGACCACATATCTTTTTAAGATCACTCTCTGAGAACATTGTGCTATCTTTTTCATGTTAATATACCTCTAATGAAAGACCACCTGTTTTGAGGGACCACATTTTGACCCTCCGTTTGGGGTGGTCTCTCAAGACAGGGACCACTGTACTTGAATTTGTGTGAAACAAAGAAACTTGCAAAGTTACAGATGTAGGTCTAGATTTTTTTTGTTATTACAACTTGATGGTATCAGATTGCAAATCTCAAAGCTCACATTTGTTTGTGTATTTGTTTTATACACAAAATTATTTTCATTTTAGGTTTGTCAAATTAAAATTCCTACTCTTTATTGATCTAGCTCACATTGTTTGTTTTGTCTTTTGCACAAAAAGACATCAATTTCTTTCTTATTTGTCAAATGTGTTTAAATACTAATAATTCCACACTTCACCTCTCTCTCTCTCTCTCTCTCTCTCTCTCTCTCTCTCTCTCTCTCCCCCCTCCCTCCCTCCGTCCCTCTCTCTCTCTCTCTCTCTCTCTCTCTCTCTCTCTCTCTCTCTCTCTCTCTCTCTCTCTCTCACACACACACACACACACACACACACACACACACACACACTCAAAAACCATGGTTTATGTTTTGAGAAAGACAGAGAAATATGATACATTCCATAGGTCCCAATATCTGTTTAGTCGCTTCCTTATGGTTTATGCAGGTCACTGCCACTCTTGTTTGACAGTGTAACTCCTGTATCAAACTGATCCTGAAGTACATGTACATCCAAATTCAATTCAACTGATTTGTTGCACCTCCTCACATTAAAGCAAAATCCAAGGTTCCCAATAAATACCAAAGTGTATTTGCCTTTATTGGTCTGCCCTATTAAATTATCTTAAGCTGTATGTCATGTGACCTGCTGACAGAGTTTCAGTTTCCTATCTCAAAGAGTATATTGCAGCAGTTCCTCACAACCATACCTCAGGAGCTCCTCAACCGCTAATTATTTTCCCAGATTGAAATTATAATCTTATTTGAATGCTGAAATATATATATATGGCCCAAGTCTGTGGTACTCTATATCTCTTTCCCCCTTAAACCGGCCAAAACCAGCTGGTGGTCAAATGTCGTCTGCTTCAGTTTTTTCAACTAATTTCAACAGTTATGAAAAACAGTTTGACTAAGAAATGTACATGAGACTTATCAAGATCACATGCCAAGGAAAGCTATTGATTCATTCTTAATTCAAGGGGGAAAGGGTTAATGTGAAGTGGAGTCCAGAGAAGAACCAGTGAAATAGTATATTACTCATGGCAACATGACATTCCCTGGCTTAAGGCAATGAACAATGAAATATGTACATATCAACACAATATACCATGGCATTCTCAATCTCTTTAAAAGGCCTGCTGGGTCACACTGGAAAATGATAAAGCTACATATGTAAGGGAGCGGTGCTTAACCCTTACAGAGCCAGGACCGAATATAGTTGTTTCCGTCTTTCTTCTCCTCACTGCTGGGACCGAATATACTCGTTTAATTAAGAACGTTATTTACATCGTGTGAGTCATGTGTCTAAGGTACTTGAAATGACGGTTATCGCATATGATCGACTTCCGTGGTGTCAAATCTTGCAAATTTGAATTATTTCACAACTTATTTACAATTAGCCGTATGATTTGTCACAAGTTAACTGAAAAAGTTTGCCAAAAATAAATCTTCCAAAATCCAAATGGAGTCCGTGCACTAGGTTTTGGTGTCATCAGCATCAAATGTGCGGTGAATTTCCTTCCCTGCCTTTTACAATTGTAACAGAAAGCTTCCTTGGGACTTTTTGCGTCTAAATCCGATGAAAATATCAGAATATCTCTCTTTAATTGCATCTAAAAGAGCCAGTTTTGCTGCTTCTTGTCGTAAAATGCCTTCCATGCGGCTTGCATGATTAATATTAATGAGGATTAGGAAGTATAAGTGCGCATGAGCTCTGGGCTCCTATTGGTCCGCTACCGGAAGTTGTAATCGTTAGCCAATAGAAAGGAGCATTTGAACCTTTGAAATAGAGCGGTTTCTATGCCTTGTTCAAGGTCAATTTAGGACATTGCTGTCAGATTTAACCAATAGGAAAAATCCTTATTAATGTATCCCAGACTCAGAGCTTGTCAACGGTATACAACTTGCGTAGTAAACATGAAGTGACCAAGTTTTGCGGAAGCCGCAAAAACATGCAATTTTGCTGGAGATTTTGCATTGGTTTGTTAATTATCAACAGTGAAATTGCTAAAAAATGTGTCGTACAAGGTAGATTCAACTTCTCTGTAATAAAATTAAATACTTTATGCAAGAATGGGATGTAGACAAAAAAATTCTGCAACATTTTCTCCAGCATGTAGGCCCAAGTTTTCCCCCATTTCTTGTGCTACGATGTTTTCTTCCGAGTGTCAAACTTACTTTGATTACATAATTTTGTAAATAATTCGGCAGGGAGATACACGTCAACAAAAAATAATGGAGCCCTGTAAGGGTTAATATTAATTAGTTTATTGTGGCACATACGGTAAGGCAGGTACGAGGATGAACTCATCATTGTTATTATGTTGAAACATTGAAAATAAAACCACAGTTATTAACATATCTGAATAACTTGATATATATGCAGTTAACTCAAATAAAAAGTTTTTCTGAGCATTTTAAAACATTGGACATGGAAACAACAGTTTGCAAAGTCAGCTTCAAGCAGACTTTACTCTTAGTGTTTTTAATGTTTGGCAAAATATCTGCAACCTTTTGACAAAGTTATAAAAATTCTTTTAAGAAAATGTTTGAAATACTCATGGCAAGGCATTTTTGAAACACCTTTAATGCATTTGAAAGAAGTTTGGAGAACAAAACACTTTGGAACAGTGCATTTGAAAATGCGTTTGAAACACTTATGGAGAACAAATGTATATGGGGAATGCATTTGAAACACCTTTGGAGGTCAATATTAAACTTACGCATTTGTAATATTAGATTTCATTTGTTGTGAATATAAATATTGAACTTTCAAAGCCAATCATCTGCCCCAGTACAAAAAAGATGCTGAAGCTGTCATCCAAATGTCCATGTGTAAAGATATCCTGATTATAACTGTACGTTCTGATTTTTCAAAGAAATCAGATTGTAAACACTTTTTTTTTAAATTTTTAAATTTTTGATGCTCTGTATGATGGAGAACTTCATATATATATGTATATATATATATATATATATATATATATATATATATATATATATATATATATATATATATATATATATGTATATATATATATATGTATATATGTATATATATATATGTATATATGTATATATATGTGTATATATGTATATATATATGTGTATATATGTATATATATGTGTATATATGTATATATGTGTATGTATATATGTATATATGTATATATATATATATATATATATATATATATATATGTTTTACCCATCATTATCATTGATTGATGATTGCTTGAAATGCAGGATATCTGTCCAATACCAAAGTGTAAGAACATTGCAGACAGTGCTCTGTGGTTTAAAAATGGAAACACATGGCAAAATGGTAATACATTAACTAAGCAAACAACGGGAGTTAAGAAGGTAAACATTCATTCATGGTCACTGTTGAATAAGAATAAAGAACCCTTGTACCGGTTTGGTTCACTTGCTTTCCTCCATTTTTTTCCATTAAAAAAAAAACAAAAACAAAAACAAAAACAAAAAAAACCAAAAAAAACCCCTGTTTTATCCATTAATTGGGCCACATATAGTATGTGATCTTTTGAGGCAAGTTTTTGCAAGAAATTTTCTTTCGCTTTTTTTGCAGCAAAGATCTACAGATGTTTGGACCTACATTGTGTGCTGCCTATGCTGCCTGTGTTCTGACCAGAGAGTGTAACCATCTAGCCTTCAAGACGAATGGCCGCTCAATGACAACCAGTGACATGATCACCTGTATTCATCAGGCCTTTGATCGTCTCTTCGAGCACTAATTGTACCTGGGCAGTGACTTCACTTATATAATCTTTTGTACAGGTGAGCAAGAGTCTTCTATCATTGCTATGGTGATCCCTGCCTTGAGAGGCTGCTCCTGTGAAAGACCACAAGGTGGAGTTCTTGCCTTATAGTTGTGTTGTAATCTGTATCTTTTATTTTATGATTGGAGTAGCTGTCTTGAAAAACCACTGTCTGGTGTGCTTCAGGAGTGGTGTGCTTCAGGAGTGGTGTGCTTTAGGAGTGATGTAATTCAGGAGTGGTGTACTTCAGGAGTGGTGTGCATCAGGAGTGGTGTGCTTTATGAGTTGTGCTTCAGGAGTGGTGTGCTTTAGGAGTGGTGTACTTCAGGAGTGGTGTGCGTCAGGAGTGGTGTGCTTCAAGACAGGCTCACTCTACCATGTGCTGTCTGATCCATTGCTCACTGTGAAGTTTAAATTTGCAGTAAGCCCAAGACCTGTTGCCGTGTTGGTTGCTTTCATTCTGAAGCAACAGCTTTTGATTATTGCCACAATCTGGTGCTGTTCCAATTGTAATCTTTGTACAGCGTGCCCCCTTCCTTTGTACTGTGTACCCCCTTTCTTTGGACTGTGTACCCCTTTTCCTTGTACTTTATGGCCCTCTCTTTCGACTTTGTTCCACACTCTTTGTACTCTGTACCCCCTTTGTACCTTGTTCTCCTTTCTTTGTACTTTCTACCCCTTTTTGTACCACCTTTCTTTGTACTTGTAACCCCCTTTCTTTGTACTGTTTACCCCCTTTTTAGTCCCCCGCCCACTTGGTGGGGGACTATAGGTTTGCACCTCGTCCTTCCTTCCGTCCTTCCTTCCGTCCTTCCGTCCGTCCGTTCGTCCGAAGCTTCTCCGGGCCATATTTCCAACACCATAACACCCACAGCTACCAAATTTAATGTGTTTGTACTTCCTAGGATAGAGGTGTATAAGGTGCCAAAAGTAGGTCACTAGGTCAAATATCTGGGTCACAGAATACATATGCATGAAAAATCTTGTCCGGGCCATAACTTTTTTGTCCTTTTACTTAGAGTCATGAAATGTTACACAAATGTGAAGCTTAGTCTAAGAAAGTGTCATAAAGCAAAACTAGGTCACTAGGTCAAATATTTGGGTCACCACGATATGTAAACATACAGAAACAAATTTTGTCCGGCACATATCTTCCCTATATTAATGCTACCTCTTCAATTTTTTTTATGGTGGGTAGACCTTAGGTAGTAGCTGTGCATAGGCATTGTTTTGTGTGGCTAATTACTTGCATTAGTTAATTATTTAACAAAGTTCGTTAAGCAAGACAAATTTTGTCCGGGCCATGTCTTCTAAACTATTAATGCTAGCCCTTTGAATTTTTTGTGGTGGATAGACCATTGGTAGTAGGTGTGCATAGGCATTGTTTTGTGTGGCTAATTACTTGCATTAATTAATTAACAAAGTTTGTTAAGCAAGACAAATTTTGTCCGGGCCATATCTTCTAAACTATTAATGCTAGCCCTTTGAATTTTTTATGGTGTGTAGACCTTAGGTAGTAGGTGTGCATACGCATTGTTTTCTGTGGCTAATTACTTCCATTAATTAATTAACGAAGTTCATTAAGCAAGCTCAAGATACAATACAAATTTTGTCCGGGCCATATCTTCTAAATCATTGATGCCAGCCCTTTGATTTTTTTTATGGTGGGTAGACCTTAGAGGGGATATGGTAATGGGCACCGTCCGTGTGTCCGTCCGTCCATCCATCTGTCCATGATTACTGTGGGCGGGGGATATGGCTAGCTTCAGCGGCTACTTGTTTTTAGATTGGTTACCCCCTTTCTTTGTTTGTGTACCCCCTTTCTTTGTACTTTATGGCCTCTCTTTCTACTTTGTTCCACACTCTTTGTACTTTGTACCATCTTTCTGTGTACTTTGTACCACCTTTCTGTGTATTTTGTACCACCTTTCTGTGTACTTTGTACCCCCGTTGTACTTTTAACCTGCTTTCTTTGTACTCCTTGTGTATTTTGTACCTTGTATTCCTTTCTTTGTACTTTCTGCCCATTTTTGTGTACTTTGTACCCCCTGTCTTTGTACTTTATGGCCCTCTTTTTCTGCTTTGTTCCATACTCTTTGTACTTTGTACCCCCATTCTGTGTACTTTGTACCCCCTTTCTTTGTACTTTGTACCCCCTTTCTTTGTACTTTGTAGCCCGTATCTGTGTACTTTGTAGCTTTTACCCCCTTTCTTTATACTTGTAACCCCATTTTTCTGTACCATGTACCCCCTTTCTTTGTACTGTCTACTCTTTTCTGTATACTCTGTACCTCATGTGAGGTACCACCTGTTCTGAATGATTGAAGGTATGCTTTGTGGATGATCTTACAAGATTTGGATTACAGTACATAAGACCTGCATAGATAGACCACCCTTTGACAGGTCCAGAAGTGGCCACTCACAGCAGGTGATCTCTCAGTGGAAGTAAAAGAAAGCAAAACCTCTTTAAAACAACACTCAAATACTCAATATATTCACTTAACAGCACAAGTTTTCAGGCAAGAAATGTTCATTTCATATGTCATGTTGTTAAATGATCTGACATATTCAGTCTTGACACCTTTTTTAGGGCTACAGATGATGTCATTGTAAGGAATTTCCACTGTAACAGAAAAGACAGCACTGTTGGGACCTGATGAATTTATTCTTAAAAGGCAGGATGAATTTCTTTTTAAAAGGCAGTGGTCTCATATTGGAGTGGTCTCTCAAAGGAGGGACTAACACACTATAGTTTGTCTATGGACGCAAACCGTTGGGTCACACACACATATATCTATAGCTATGTATTGGTATGGGCTCAAGTTTCCAGAATTAATCGCAATGGTCTTTGTAATTCTTTGATATACCGTACGACAATACCGTGATACTCTATGAAATGTACTGTGGTGTACTACATGTATATCACATTTGGCTTTAATGTGGTAGCATATGGTATCATGATTAGCAGGCTTGCTATAGCGTCCCCCTGGTGAGTGATATACAGGTATGATGAGGGTTCTGCCCCACTCAGATGACACCTGCTTGATTTGATGATAATGCCACCATACTCCCATAAGAATTCTATCACATTGTGCTGTCTCTTATCCAATTCCACTTCAATCAGAATATTGAAAGAAAGGATAAGAGTAGACCATAAAGTTAATACCGTCAAACATTTACAATTGCAACAATGATTATCAATGATGAGAGTACTATAGAATTGGGCAATGCCACACCCTCTGTACTGTGAGTGACAGATGGGCCAGTGTCAGGTGTATCTGGTGTACTATAGTACATGTATCTAGGGCAATGCCACACCCTCTGTACTGTGAGTGACAGATGGGCCAGTGCCTCCTATATCTGGTGCTTGTCTTCAGTCAGACATCCTGTTTCTATCCACAATTGTTTGTGGATAACTTACCCCATTGTTGCAACTCAGTTCTTGTTTGTCAATTACTTAAGATGGAGGATCTGAAGTCAGCAGCTTTAGATATCTCTAATCACTTTTTCATATTTTTGGATCGTTTGATACTTAAACTACATGGTCCCAAAAACTCAGATGTGTGAAAATAAAAATTTATATGAAAAAATTGATCTCAAAACTTTTGTTTACACTGAAAAGTTAAAGCAGTGCTGAGCACATGGGGTTTGTTTGCATGGTCATGATAGTGAAGCATGTCATTATGTACACAGTCATTAGTCCATGACCCCTGGAAACTAATTGACAAGGGTCACTCATAGGGAACAGGAAACCATGAGCCGTGGAGAGAAGAATGGGCCAGTTCAGACTAATCACTACCTTTGTTCTGATTACTTTGAAATTCTCTATCGATGTAAAAACAAATTAATACAATCCACTGACTGGGTCCCAAATATGGAACGCTGCATTTGAACCCACACCCAAACAAGCCAAGTATGATGTTCCCAAGTTAAAAAAGTCTAGATTTTAAGCCACAAAATTTTTTTTTTTTTAATGACAACATCACAGAGGTAAAGCTACAAGTTTATTTCACACAATAATTAAAACACAGGACAGAAATGAGTATGTGTCATATTACAGCCATAAATGTGTAAGAATTGGCAACTTTTTCTTTCAATGCGATTTTCTCAGAACTGTTTTTTGCTCAACCTCTGCAATTTGTATCTCGCCTCACAAATGTACGAATTGCCCAATCACACTAAAATCAATGGACATGAAAAGAAAAATATCATATCCAGAAGCGGTTCCCAGGATTGTTTTTCTGACAACCCTTTCCGTGACTTTTGGGGACATTTATGGAAAGAAAATGAACAACCTGTCAGGACTAAATTAAAAATTTTATAACTTTTTATTTATGCTATTTCAGGACTCATCATTGAATTCAATCCTGGACATGGATATATATTTTAAATTTCTTCTGATTTCAACTTGGAAAAAAAATGTATGACTTCTGCATGAAAAATGTGCAAATCCTACCAAGTCAGAAAAAATGCTATAAAATCTAAAAAAAAATCCAATCCTTCAAAAACAAAAAACGAAAAAAACTATGAATACAAATCTATGGATATGTAGTTATCAAAAATATATAGGTTTAATGTACTTGTGAAAAAATTAAATGGGTAATATTGATTCCAAAGTTGCCAATCGCACTGCACACTAGCTTCACAGCCTCCACCTTAAGAAACAAAATGACCAAAGCATGACAGAAAAGTGTCCATTGTACTTCATTGTGGAGACAGTTTGGCTCTTCCAGTCAAATACTGTAAATTGCTTTATTTTCGCGTGTTCAAATTTTCACGGTTTTAGTATTTTTGACATTTCACTGTAGTTTTAATTTCACTGTTTTGGACATAATTCCCATTCTAACAATGTTAAAATACTATTTCGCTGTGTTTTATTTTCACGGTTTTGTGCCATCAGCGAAATAAGCGAAAAATAAGAATACAGCGAAATTAAAGCAATTTACAGTATAGGTATAGGAGAAATGAAGTCCAGCATGGTGGCAGTTGCAAGCAATGTCTGTGATATATGCTGTTGGATTTTTTTTTCCTTTTACTTGGCGTACCTCCTGAAATAAAAACAATACAACTCCTGCCACCCAATCCTACATTATCTGTTTGTTGTTAATGTAAGTAGCTGGAATTTCCATATTTAGATTCTTCTTAGAGCTTTCATCATTAGGTACTAACTATGTAAAATTAAAAGGTAACAACTTCGGCATTGTACATCAAGACTAGGTACAAGAGGAATATGGCAGAAAAACTTGGTACAAAGACCCCCATGCCCCCCCCCCCACACACACACACCCCACACACCCCAAAAAAACTTTTTACAGAATAGGTTTGTATGCATCAAAAGATAATATAGGATTATGTGAGCTGTGTAGCATGAAAGAGTTAATTGAGGCTATCATGGTAACAGGCTGTCACAGAAGACTGGCAATAGAGAATTCATGGGGGGGGAGGCATTTTAATGTCCGTCTGTTGCGTCAGTGACAAGGAGTAGCCCTGATGCTGGCCTCTAATTGCATAGCAACTGACCTGTGACTGTGACAAATCCAAATGTAACTTTATCAAGATTCTATTAACCCACAAAGCATTCCAACTTTATCAAATATTAGGGCAATAGTTTCCATGGTAACCAGAATTCCATTCTAAATGGAGATTTGCCTGATTAATTCCGAGAAGTCTTTTCAACGAATCGTCATTACAAGTGCATCAGTCTTGGAACATTGTCACTGGATGTCCATTGTTTAGGCATGACTCTCCCATGAGAAATGGAAGCTTCACAGTGAACTATTGATAGACACGAGAGGCTTGTTTAATATTGTATTTGGCTGGGGGGGTTAGCAGCTGCGGTTGTCAGGGACGATAATAGGGGTTGACAGGGGTGCCTTGGCCCTACGAGTACCAGCATCCCACAGATCTGCTGCAGGGAGCTAAGCAACACTGTGTTAACCCATGTTGAGTTGGAAATGTCCTTATTATCAACAGCTTTCTCATCATAATGGTCCCCGCCTCACAATCTTGTGAACAAAGATTGTAGGACAAAATCATACCAGTCAAATTTACAGTTCAACTCAATCTGCTGTAAATTTTGTGAGATGAGTCTTGATCAAGTCCTGATTAATGGCTTTAAAAGTTGGGAGATGATGGCTGGGACACAGAGGGATGTGCGTCACCTGGGTTAGACCCAATAGTTGAGCATCGTTGTTCATTTCGCCAGTTCATCAGCGCCCACAGGCCACAAACATACCACCACTTTTTCATTCACATCACAAATATTTTCCAAAATACATTGTGAAGTCTGGAAAGATTTTGAAAGAACGTACCCTGGGGTAGTGTCTTGATGGGTGCTGTTGAAATGAAAACCAGATATAAGTTAATAAGATGGCTGATTCAAATGTCTCTGTCAGGTCACCCAGGCTGGAACTAGCTGCCAGTAAACCTTTGTTTATTAATGCCAACAAACGTTATTTTGATGAAACGTGTGGGCAACGTGATTAGAACTTGCCAGGAAGGGGACTTGCGGAATATGTTTGGAGTTAGTGAAGCAAAGAAGTCAATGAGTCGGTTATGATTGCAGCCTTCGGGGATGAAACTGATTAAATAGGGAAGGCACCTTAACATGGAGAGGAGAGTTTTCAAATTGTTCTGGGGCAATTTCCAAATTGCACTTCGCATCCTCGTAAGTTTGAATGATGGGCTCAGGGGATATGCAAGATACATGGTGTGTAGCACTGGACAAATACTCTTGAGCAAACAGAAGGTCTTAATACCATGCTAATAAAGTCCATTTCCAAGCCCCCACTACTCCCTACATCCCCCTCCCCCCTCCCTGAGTTGGCGTGATGATCGCACAGATGACCAATCACATAGTTATGCCACGCAACCTGTTGTTGGTAGGTCATACGTGCACTTGTCCCTAGCATGTAGCAGGACTGTGACAAGTAAACCATTGAATCCATGGGTATTTCATTAGTTTATCCAGTTTCCTCCTGTCTGCATAGTAGCTTGGAATCTTATAGTTGTGTACAGATATTTTGACAGCATGGAACTGCCTAGAATTAATCAATCCTATTTGTTATATGTTTGAGGGGTGAAGTATCATTTTCTAGACTGAAATTTGAAAGTAGTAACTCACTGTAGGCGCATGACCTCAACATTGTTACAAGCTAATTGTGACGTGCCTGCATCTGTGACATGATGCATTGACATTTAGACAAAATCAAATACATGTATGCGCAAGTGATGTTTCATAATACATCACGGGTGACGTAGAATAACTGCGTCAAATGTAAACAGACACAGGAAACCAGGTCCCCATTGAAATAGGCCTAGGGCATATTTTTTTGTGATGAATACCCAATTAAACATAAAATAAACAAAATCTTACATGGCTGGAGAGTGAGTTACTATTTTCCTCTCACTCAGGATGGTAGTTGGTGGGGAAAATTACTGGTGACCTGCGGTCACTCTTAATTTTCCCCACCAACAACAATTCCTCATGACAGAAAAGTAGTAACCCACTCTCAGCCATGTAAGATTCTCTATGTATCAAATAGTAGTTCCACATGCACCTCACAAGCTATACTCATTGTCTGTCCAGAAGTTGTTGTACTCATTGTGAAGCAAGTGATCCTTGTGACAGAAACAGGTACTAGACATTCTATAACAGACGTATTACAAGCTGGCAGCATTCAAACTACATTCCTATTTTATTTGAAATATTTCTCCCGATTAAACTTGTTTTGAAGGCCTTCTTGGTCATGCGAGACTTTTGCTAAATGCTTAAATTCTTTTTCATACAAAACTTTACATTTCTCATTTGTCTTGTAATACATGGATGTTTATTTAAGAAAGATTGTATTGTATTTGGTTGTACACAAGGAGACAACTCTACATGAGCTTTCTTAAGCTTCATGTCCAATCCTCTGTAAATAAATAAAGTACAGTGAAACCTCATTATAACGACACTCAAATATCCGACATATTCAATATAATGACACAAATTACTAACACACGTACAACTATGTAAACTTTGCAGTTAAACAGACCTTTTGTTGGCCATGCGTACGATATTGCATGTCACGATATTTAGCTCAGGTGGCTGTCAGTTACCTGAGCTTTTACTGAAGTCTGTCGATCTGTCATCCATTCATAACTTACATTTTTAGTTTCTCCAAAATTGCTGTCAAGATTCGTTTCAAACTTGATATAAATTAATCTACAGTGATCTGTTCTCTGTTGATAATTGAATCATCATAGGCCACACTTAAAAAATTGAAGAAGAAAAAACCCTTCTAACCTGTAAAGCTTCTTCTGGCCAGAATTATTCCTCAATTACATTTTGGGTGCTGTTATCAAAATGAAAACAACTTGCATTTTTACCATTAAAATACAGACACACAGAGGCTCTTACCATTAAAGTACAGACACACAGAGGCACCCATATATATATATATATATATATATATATATATATATATATATATATATATATATATATATATATATGGGTGGTCTAAACCTGGGGGGAAGTTTTGTTATCAGCAATCTACAGGCAGATGGAGTATTGAAAAAAAGGTTAACAAAGATAAAAAAAAGTCCTCATCCCTCTTGAAAATTCATATACGTGTACAAAAAAAAGTGAAAAGAATCAAAAACAAAAAGTCCCTCGTCAATTTCATTTGAGAGGAAGGTTCAACAAAGATTTGTTTAAAGAGTGGCATTAATATGGGTAGTCTGTTCTCATTTGATTAACCCTTTGCACCCTTTAATTTATAAACTCTTTCCAGAGAGCTGCTGGGGGGAAAGAAACTTGTACAGGGTGGCTTTAGTATGGGTAATTTGTTCCCATTTGATGTATTCTTCCCCTGTTGAATTAACTCTTTCAGTGCCACAATTTGACCTGAGTCAACATCTTTTTTCAGCATGCTATAGGTGTATTGTGCCCAAAGCATGCCAAGGAAAGCTGTTGACCTGGACTATTAAATTCTATGTGACTACAGCTATGCTGGTACATGAAGGGTGGGTCTTTTTGCAAGGAACATGAATCTGACACATTTAAAGTTCACAGAAATTCATATTCAGTTGTTCAACTTTTGTCACAGTTGGCACTGAAAGCGTAACAACTGAATCAACAGCTTTCCACCATGTGGGTTGAGTCCGTCCTGCCCAAGATGTCCCTAGGAAAGGTGTTGACCTGGGGCTTGCTAAAGTCACCGAAGGGAATGACAGTTTACATTACCTCCAGCCAGTTTTTGCCGGCTTAAGGGGAAAGGGTTAATGCTGTCTTTTGATGAATTCACCACATTCGTAATACGGATAACCAGTTCTCTTTTGATAAATTCACAACTTTGGTAACAGAGCTAGTCAGTTCTCTTTTGATGGATTCACCACTTGCATATTGGTATCGGATAATGCTGAATCATCATTGGCAGAAATGAGGATATAAGGTGCATGTCTAGTGGTAAGGAGATCGGCTTTACATGTATAGGGCTGTATCAGGTGGCCAAAACACAACAAAAGATTTCTACTCCTGTGTCAAAGCTTACATGCATTTCCATCATACCGGCCTGCAATGGCAGGAAACCAGAAGTATATTTCCAGCACATGTCATCGTTGATGTCATGGTTACAGTGTCCATGGCTGGCTCATCATTTAACGAGATTTTAAACTAATCATGGGGTACAACAAAACAAATTAGGTCTGCTGCATTGTCAAGACGGAGAGTGGGGGGAGCAGGCAACATGTTTGCTGACCCCCTGCCTGAGCTTATGCTGTTGTTGGCAACTGAATCAGACTCAAGGTCCTCCCAGCCTTTAATTAATCTGTGGGGGAAGAAAAATGTGGACATGTATTGTCGACTGACATTGACATATCATAGAATTTAAGTCTGTACAGTCACCAACACTCCATGATTACAGCCAGTCAGGACACGCTCAGTTTGTGCTTACACTGGCAGTAAGGAGGCCAGTGAGACATTGATCTTGGCGGCAGTGCTTTGGCTTGTAATATTCAGCCAGGAAGCACCGACAGGTACCCACAGATGCCTGTATCAAACATAGTCAAATAGGTTGCTCCTAGCACACTGACAACTACGACAAAATTATTTAGCCTTTCCCCCTTAAACTGTTCAAAACTGGCTAGTGGTCAAATGTTGTCTGCTTCAGTGTTTTCAACTAATTTCGGCAGTCTGAGATGCCAAGTGTTCCTTATCATCAAGGGCAATCCGTGAAATAAGCTGTAATTGTTTTTGTCCTGCATTGAAATGGGGTATTTTCTTATATATTCTTTATTAAATATGCTCTATCCCTGATGTTCTCACTTAAATGTCACTAAAAATAGCATTTTGAATGTTAGCATCTCTGCATGAATAGTTCTGAAAATCAATTTAAGAATTCTAGATGAGACCTATCAAGATCACATGCAACAGGTCAGAGCTTTCCTTGCACAACCCTTGTCAAGGAAAGCTGTTGACTCAGTCTTAATTCAAGGGTTACAGGGTTAAGAAGTCATAACCATGGTCTTCAAAGACACGCTGAGCTTAATACAAGAGTGAGTCATATTCTGTGCTAGGAAGCAGTATTCTTTATTCCTGTAAATGTTAGTAACAACCTCGATTTTTCTATAAGTATGCCTGTATTGTGGCGTCCATTGTTACTGTTGCCTGGTGATATGGTCAGATATTTTTATGAGAAATTAATATGCATCTCCCATGATGCCGAGCTATCAGGCTGACTCAGTGGCAATCAACTCTCTTGATTGGTGCAGGGAGAAACAAAGAACCAGGCTACTTGGAAGAATGTGTTACCTGCCATAATATACTAAGGTTAAATATCCTATGTGAGTAGAAGGTCAAGTTTAGAGAGAGAAAAGTTATTGCAAGCTTTTGCTGTGGGTACATGAATGATAGAAACAGAGGTTGTAGATGGTAAACCAATGTATAGTGAGAGTGCAACCTGCAAAACCACTGGTTGAACTCACTTTAAAATTTGTGGAACTGTTCCTGGACTCCACATGCATAACATTTGCTCACTACATGGTACTGCTGGCATTTTCTGATTTTCAACAATTTGTTAAAATTTGAAATATCTCAGTCAGGGTGGATCCTCGGTCTATGAATACTATTAAAGACTAATAGGAAAGTACCTATGAGGTTTCTTTCAATGTTGTTGATTTTGACCTTGAGTGATCTTGAAAGGTCAAATTGACATTATGGGCTTATGTCTTGGTAGTGGTGAATCCTAAGTCCATGGTTACTTTTAAACACAGTAGCTGTGGAGTTTCTTTTGCTGTGGTTAAATCTTGACCTTGTGTGACCTTGAAAGATCAAATTAACATATTTGATTTTATCTTGGTAAGTGTGGATCCTGTCGTTTTTTCATCTAAAAATTGATGACTCCAGAACTGTACGAGTGGAGACTGGTGTTGCAGACTGTGATGATAGTCATGAAGAAAAGTGACCTTGATACCATTTCAAAGGTCACAGGACCACTTTGGTGTGTGCATTTAAGGTCCCCTAATTTATTTTACATCATTGAAAATGGTAAAGTATAATTTTATTGCCCAATAAAAAAAATGGTAAAGTATAATTTCATTGCAATGAAAAAAATGGTAGAGTATAATTTCATTGCCCAATAAAGCATAAAATTGTGTATCAATTTCCAGTAGAACAAAAGTAAATACCTCACACCCCCTTAAAAGCACAATAAAACGCCCCGCCAAAAGTGAAAAGACTGACATGTCGTGTCAGCATCTGTGTGTGTAACTGGGAGAAGCAATCTTTGCGGTGATTCTCTGATTTCTTATGTGATGAGCTGTAAGTCACATCTGTCGTTCTCCCTCATTCATTTCTTTGAAAAATATGAAATTTTATGCCAAAAATGTGAGTATGTTGTGTGCATGGCATATGCAGGTATATTATTACTTTATGAAATGTATTGGTCAGCTCAAAAATTCCCAGGTTCACAAGCATGCTCAATCAATTTTGATGGATTTTCAAGGCACATTTCCAGATCGTGTTCACCAAATAGTGGAACATCTCCAATAAAGGGTGAAAAAAGGACTCTTTGGACAGACAGATTTGACCAATGATAAGTGACAAATAACCAATCACTGTACAAATACAAACTGGTTCATGCTATGGGCAATGACAGTAAAGCTGTTGTCAAGCAGATAGATTGGTAACTTGTTGACAGCTTGATGACTTGTCCGATTGTATCTGTACTTGAGCGGTCTGTACAACATGGGTCCATTGTGTGGGGGCAATGAGACATTGGGTCCTCCCGTATTGTGACAGCCATTCTCTATATTGCATCACCACAATGCCTTAATTACCAGCCGCATGTGCAGCTCACTGGTGTCCTTTTGTATAACAGCACAGCGTTGTGCACGGAAACCCTGCTGCAATGTTATATCTACCTCCGAAATGACAGACTCTCTCACTGCTGTTGCTTTTGTGTATTCATTTGGGGTTTCCGAATGCGTATTTATGCATCATGTGTTTTCCATTTGTTATTTGTCCATTAAGTCCCAAGTCCTAATGTCTATACATGTAATATCTATAGCCCACCTTTATCTTACATCAGCTGCCACAGCATGTATTAATTATTGTCAGGTCGCATAGGACTTACCTGGTGCTACAAAATCATGCATAAAAGTGTATCACAGAATCATATAGTCTATTCCAGTCCACATGTATCTGGATTTTTTTTCTCTCTCTGTTTTTGGTAGCTGCTTAAAGTGAAATGTGTATGTCTTTGTGTATTTTTGTACCTTTATTTTATCAAAGTGTGTCTATCTATTTGATTAGTGTAGTTCAGTGAATGGCCCCAAGTCGGTGTCATCTCGATGTGGCTGATAGCTATTCTGTTCTGTAAAAACTTTGGTCCCAAGTGGGTGTGTGATGCTAATAAAGTATTCTAATTCCATCCATGAAGCCAGTGAATATCAGTTCACAGAGCTTAGATTATGAGTATTATCTTAAAGTGCAGTCAGGAGTTTGCAAGTTACACATTATGTAAAATCCATCTGGCCAATAGGAGACCTGGCAGTAAATTGGAGAGAGTGAATCTGGCCAATCATAGATCTGGGATACATCATACATACACATGTACTAATCTGGCCAATGAAATGACAGCAGGTTTATACATTGGAATGTACTTGGCCAATCAGTAAGCTGACAATCTTTGTGCCTTTGGCCATAACAGACAGTTCGGTTGAGCTGCACACTGTATGTACATGTATGGTGTGTGTGATCTGATGAAACTGATGTGTAGTTACATTCTGTGGCCAATGAATACACATCAGGGACTTTTTTCAAAAAGATATTTTTGTCAGTCATGGTAAAAAAAGTGTGTTATGGTTCTTTATAGGTTGTAGTCTCTCTCTCTCTCTCTCTCTCTCTCTCTCTCTCTCTCTCTCTCTCTCTCTCTCTCTCTCTCTCTCTCTCTCTCTCTCTCTCTCTCTCTCTCTCTCTCTCTCTCTCTCTCTCTCTCTCTCTCTCTCTCTCTCTCTCTCTCTCTCTCTCTCTCTCTCTCAAAACTGCTCCCAGTATTTTGAGAAAGGTTATCACACTTTATTGGTAGGAATGTTTTGATTCCTACACCATGATACTATTGTCTGCTAATGGAGAGATTGTATTGCAAAATCTGTACTGTTTGTTAATGGAGAGAATGTCTTCCAAATCCTATACTGTCTATGAACAGACTATTGCAAATTCTCCAATGTCTCTTAATGGAGAGACTGCATTGTCAATCCTGTAATGTCTGTGAAAGGAGACTATTGCAAATCATATACAGTCTGTTGATGGAGAGACTATACTGTATTGTCTGTTAACCGTTTCCCCCTCAAGTGGCCCATATTCGGCTGCATCAAGTTCCCCCTCAAGTCAGCTGAATCTAGCTGTTTTCAATGCATGCATGGAAATCGTTTTTCCTCTCTTTACCAAGCTATTTATCGGGAAAACATGAAAACCATCAGCTAAAGTAGGCATTTTTTGCATCATTTGCTTCATGTCACCATTGCCATGCCAACATTGTTACTGAAAAGCAGGATGGAGCGTTTGTTCTGTGAAGTTACTGCTCGTGTGAAGACGACCACAGATCAACATTATGCTGTTCACAATGCATATCCAGCACATTCAATGAATTCGAGTCTTCCGGCTGCTCATGTCCACGTTTGTCCACTATGTGTCGTTGCCCTTTAGTATAGTTTGTGTGGGATGTTTCTCTGTTAAAATTTAATACTAAAAGGCAAAAATAAACTTGTTGTGTTACATTTATCTCACCTGTTTTGGAAAGTTCATCAGAGAACAGCATCCATGTTTGTTGGTTTCAATCCATTGCTCGACAGTTATCGGAAACTTAAGTACTTTTTGGCTATTGTCAGCAGCCCAAAGTGCTTTCTGATGTGTCTGGAATATGGCTGAAGTATGCCTGTAATATGCCCGTAGCATTCTTAGTTCCATATTTGGATCCATGACCCCATAACCTCGAATGAGCATCCAAATATGGATATTATCATCAAATTTTCTGATTTTTACGGCAGAAAATATCGACACACATCAAATTTAGCCAATTGGAGGAGAGTATCCCAAAATAGAACAGACTTTGGGCTTTCCCAAGGTATGAAATGTTCCAGACATTTTGAAACAAACAAGGCCCTATATATGGAGAACGTAGGAAACTTGCATTTTTTTGTGCAGACTTCAACACTTTTACTTGCTGTAAACACCTATCAATGATTATTTATACTGCATGGACAAATAAATCTAGACATTTTACCGCAAGTGAAATGTCACTACCAAAAACTATGATGTTGAATCGGTCATACAACCCATATGTGTGGACACCTGTTCCTACAATGCCAGACCAAACAGTGACTGCTTTGATGTGTTCATAGCACATTTTTACTGTACATGAGGAATTAATTTTGAGGAGTAGAGTGAACCGAAACCCAAGTAATGTGTGGGTGAAAGGGTCAATGGAGAAATTGTATTGCTAAATCTGTATTGTCGGTTTTGTCTGTTTATAGCAATGCTTTCATATGATCTGGCCTGGATATTGCTGGGGGGGGGGGTACTTCCCCAAATTTTTGGTGGGGGTCTGCGCCTCAACCTTTCAAAAACCCGCCCTTTGTTAGAGCACTTTTTCACAAAAAGGAGATCTCTGTTAGGGTATTTTTTAACTGAAATAGTAGAAAATATATGCACCCAAATTGGCGTGAAAAATACTCCAGGAAGAAAATTTTGACCTCAGGGAAATACATGTATTCTGGAATTTTGGGCCATAAAAGAGAAAAATCACCCTTTTTAGGGAATTTTTGGCAAATACTGGACATTTGCTAGGGAAATTTCACTGAAAAGAGGGGCCTTCAGAGCGGCACATACCCAGTATCTTCACAAATGGGATTACACACACACGCGCGCTCGCAAGTGCGCTTCATGACAGTAGACACTATGTAAAAACAGGGACCACTGACTGTGATTGTCATTTTAGGGCTTAAGCCCACAAGCAGAAAAGTGTTCTAAATGTGTTCCATGGGCTGGTTCCTGCTTGCACTCTGTTTCCCTGTGGATGAGTACATATCGACAGAGTTTGAGACTGAACCCACATGAGGCTTCTTAATCCACAGTCTGATGCACATGTAGACTTGTGTCGATAGGCTGAGGTCAGAGGTCAAATGTAAAGAAGACAGCATAGTCTTACGGCTAGCAGAATTGGTGCAATCAGATGTCAATATTATGGTTCAAAGGTGAAGAACAATATTGGAAATAGTCACCAGCACCATAGGGACAGGTCCCTAACTGTGGTGTACAGTATCAACAGAAGCGAGACTAAGTTTGATCCGTACTGGGCAGGGGTAATATATTGCACACAAGCAGGTACTCTCTAGCTCAATGAGTTTGCCCCTGCCAGGATTTTTATTTCGTAGGATATCATTGAGGCTTATCTGCAAATTTAATCGTTTTTGGGCCCAGCAGAGAACTTGTAATGACTGCAAGTTGCCCTAATCAATATACACAGTCTCGTTGATTCCAACAAATAGCATCATATTTGGTGTTGGGTTTCACGGGACGGGAATTATTTCCTAAGCCGAGAACAATCAGTAATAACGGAGACCTGAGGGTCCATCCTAACTACACTGGAACTCAATAAATGCAGCTAATCTCCGAGGGTTTTTTTTGTGTGCTTCACACCAAAAGTGGGCAAATGTGTAAGGAGATGTAAACATGAGAAAGTGAAACCAGGAAGGATAATACAGATTGAGCTGTATCATTGACCTACATGTACATGTAATGTGTTGTGGTCATGATAAGGAACCACAGCATCTTATCACTGCCAATGCTTGCATGGTGCTATGTTTCGTGTGCGTGAGCAATGTAATAAGAGTGGCATGGATAGAGCTTATCGTGAAAGCCAGACATATTTCATGTGTGGTGCGATTTGGTCCACTGTGCAGGTAGTTATGCTGCATGCTTCAAAAGGGATTCCAAGCTGTATAACGTCAGTTAAAATTTATCCATAAGTTGTGTGCCAAGTTGAATTACACAGAGAGTGATATTTAGTCTGTGGTTAAAAAAAGAAAAAGAAAAGAAATGTATCTGAAAGAAGCAAGCCTCAAGTAGACTTGCCTTGCATGCTGATGATTTGACCAGACATGTTCAATTGTGCGTGAACATGACAAGAGTTTGACAATGTTTAAAGCTGAGACTCATCTGTCAATAGAGCAGATAATAGCAATTGTGAGGTTTGTGTGCAAATTATAGGATTCAGAATTGAGAAACTTGAACTCTGACAGTGGAGGTCAGAGTTTGGTTTCACCTTTACCTGAGTGTGTGTCATGTGACACCATTAATCTCTTCTTGTTCGTTTTCTTGGGACTGAGCAGGTGGTTGCAAATGATGCCTTAAATATAGCAGATTGCTCTAATGTTGCAAGTTACAAAACACTGCAGAAATTCCCAATGCCCTTGCCCCAAATTTGTGTGAAGTTGCAACATGTGCAGTTTGCCCGTGATCCCGGGCTTTGTCAACAACTTTCCGTGACATGGGTATTTTGGCCTCTTAACAACCAATAGCCAGGGTACATTCACCTGATAGATTTCATATATGTTTCTCATTCAAATTTGTTTCTTTTAAGTCAAATTTTAAGTGAAAATTGACTTGCATATGAAGGTGTTTTTGCCACTGTGACCAGGATGTGGTTAACATAATGGTAGACCCATGATCCCCATTTTGTTTGAGATACAACTATAAACAATACTGATTGACAAATGGGTACATCACACCCTCTTTTGCTGCCTGGGTTATATTATTTCCCCCAGTGCCTCAAGAGAAAGGTATAATTGTACCTGTCACCCCCCAGCAGGATAATGATACCTTCTGCTATGAGGCGGCACAGTGTACATGGAAGAGGTTGGCCTCTATTCAGTACAAATTTTAAATGTGAAGCATCATCAATGCAGGTATTTTCAGTGTTGCTTATAGTTACCGTGTGAGGGATATGTGTAACAAGGTAAGAGATAGCGAACAAAGCCTGGACGGATTGCAACAGATACTACGATTGAGATTGAGATTGAGATTCAGATTCAAAATTGAAATTTGAGGTAAGAAAGTATCATCTTTGCATTTCTTCAACTTGACATTTTTTTCAGATTTTATGTACCATGACTTGAAGCAGTTCATAAAATATCATGCTAAATGCTTTGGAAATCACCTTTGCAAATCATTTCCAGGGGCAGTCTATGGAAAATGGCAAAATATTGCAGTCTACTGTTGGCATTTTTTGGATGGAAATTTGGTTGTTGTTGTTGTTGTTGTTGTTGTTGTTGTTGTTGTTGTTGTTGTTGTTGTTGTTGTATGATTATGATCCAGTCTGACTGTAGTATTTGTGAGAGTCCTAGCAAAAATGTAGTTTTCTCACTTTGGGCACTAAAGAGACAGTTGCTCCATGACTTATAAAAAACTAGGGGAGTATATAACTGTGGTGATTTTTTCGCTGACTGGCTGACAAAAGTACCATATGGTTTTCCATACAAGTGAAGGCACATATAGCTGCTGTATGATTCAAAGGTACCTGTGCCTTGATGTCAATTAAGGTTTCACAAGATACACAGGTGCCCTATGGCTAACTTATGACTTGGAGAGAAAGACGTTACACAACTTGTTACAGATACTTTTGTCACATGGCTCAAACACAATGTAACAATAACTTTACATATGTAGCCTGCTAACACTTGCAAGTGCCATATGGCTGAGATACATTGCGACAGTGGGTTCACAGAGCTTAACAGATACATGTATGGGTACCATATGGCTTTAACACAGTATGACAGTGGCTTCACATAGGTACTAAAAGGTATGGGTGCCATATAGATTAAACACTGCATAACAATGGCGGATCATAACTGCTAAAAGGTATGAGTGCCATATGGATGAGTGTGACAATGGCTTCGCGTTGCTGCCAGCAGGTGTGGAGGCAAATATGGCTGCAGCTTGCCTGTGACACAACAGTAGGCCTATAACATATGGCTCCAGCTTGCCTGTGACACAACAGTAGGCCTATAACATATGGCTCCAGCTTGCCTGTGACACAACAGTAGGCCTATAACATATGACTCCAGCTTGCCTGTGACACAACAGTAGGCCTATAACATATGGCTCCAGCTTGCCTGTGACACAACAGTAGGCCTATAACATATGGCTCCAGCTTGCCTGTGACACAACAGTAGGCCTATAACATATGACTCCAGCTTGCCTGTGACACAACAGTAGGCCTATAACATATGGCTCCAGCTTGCCTGTGACACAACAGTGGGCCTACAGCATACACTAGCAGCACTTTATTGCCATAAGGCTCAGAGTAGGATGCCTGTATGACAGTTCCCCCTGATACATGTACATATTAACCTGGAAGCAGATCAGTACAAGTTCTGTATAGCTCAAACATGTCACTGCTGCTGGTAGATACAATGTCATATGGTTTAAACATGCTGCCGTGACAGTGACTTTAAGTAGTGTCAGGTTGAGACATGTTGCATGTGCGCTAATATTGTATTGCCATTTGGGAAAAAAAAATTACAAAGCAAACATTCTGATATGTCCTGTGCCTCAGGAGCATGTAATCTGTGGATGACTTGGGCCGGACAGCCAGCAGACAAAGCGAGTGATTCAATTGGCCAAGGCATGCCCACCATGAACGCTATGAATAGGACGGTCACTGGTGGAAGACAGCACAGGTTGAAGACAGTGCTGCTTTCTCAGGGGCTCCATTCCATGGCTCTCCTGTCACAGTAATGCAGTAGATTTTCCTCAGTGCAACTCTGACCTTAACCCTTTATCCACTTAGGATTTAGTGATAAGTGTCTGCTCATACACTTTTAAAATGCTGCCGGTTTTGGTGATTTTTTGATTAATCATTGTGTTAATGAAAAAGAATTTGAATAAGAATTGTTCTTCAGTTCTGTCAGAAAACTTAATCCTGTGTCAACAGTTTTCCTGCTGATTTCAGACTGAGTCAACAGCTTTCCTTGGGGCACTTTGCATGCAATGCGTGCAAAGTGCCCTAAGGAAAGCTGTTGACTGAGACTACTTTTTGCCTTAGACTAGGCTTGCTGGTATTTGAATGAAAGGTATCTTCATGAGGAATTTGAATCTTTTATCATTTAACCATTATATATTTAACAGGAATGAGAAAATGACTTTAGCCATGATAAGCACTTTAAGGGTTAACAGTTTTCCTTAGGGAGCATTAGGCACATAAAACCTGCTCCCCATGGACAACTGTTGACTGTCCTAATTCAGAGGGAAGTGGTTAACGCTCATACTTGCAATTAAAAACATGAAAACAACTTTCTTTTGATCGTCCATAATTTACAAAGGAAAGTTTTTCATTGACTACATACTGTAATCTTGAAATATTTTACTCATGCTACAGTTTTTATGAAGCGGTGTCTTTTTTGCATGAAAGATGAGTAAAGGTGGATTCGGGACGTCTGACTTTTAGCAGCCGGTTTGAGGTGGAAACAGGTTAAAGTATATTCATTTACAACTAAATGTATTCCATATTAAATACACTGAAGGGAAATGTCAAACCCTGTTACTTAAATTGGGAGGACGTCATTTTCCCAGAAAAATAAAAGTTAAAAGAGGATGACTTGCCAAAGGTGCTACCCTTGCAGCAGACGCCCACATCTCTATGTTGACCTGTCTGCCGCGGCTTTAATAATAGAACAGCTGGCCGCAATTACCAGCTTGGCCTCGTAAACATCCAATTTATGTTTTTTTTGTCTCTGATTCTTTTTATTAGCTTTATTTTATGTGTAAAAAAACCTACATAATGTATGATTCCATTTATTTATGTTTTTAGTTCCATGGGCAAGTAATACAGAAAGGTGCATTAACCGGTAAGACTTACTGTAATAGGGATATGTAAGGTCAGGAAAATAATGGTTGAATTTTAGGACAGGGTCTTATAAGAGTAAGAAAATGATAGTTGATTTGTTGTGATGGGTTGATGGGAAGACTGAAAAAATTGAGGGTGGACTTATTGGAATAAGGTCAACTTATAGAATAGAGTCATTTCAGACTAGGGAAATGATAATTGACTCATCTGAATAGGGTCATGTCAAACTAAGAAAACGATAGTTAACTTGCATATTGTATTAGGACATGGTCAGGTAAGACTGGGAAAATAATGAGTGGCTTATAAGGATAGGGGTCATGTAAGACCAGGAAAACGATAGTTCACTTAATGGAATAGGGTCATGTGAAACACTGAAAATGATAGTTGAGTTACAGTATATTAGGATTGGGTCACGTGAGACTAGTGAAATTGTAGGCAACTTATTAGGATAGAGATATGTTAGACCAAGAAAATGATAGACTTGACTAACAGGAATAGGGTCATGTAAGACCAGAGAAAATGATTCTGATTAGTTGTAATAGAGACATCTAAGACCAGGAAAATTATAGTTGACTTAGTGGAATAGAATAATGTAAGACCAGGGAAAATGAAACTTGACTTATTTTAATAGGGTCATGGAAGATCAGGAAAATGAAACTTGACTTTTTGAAATAGGGTCATGTAAGACCAGGAAATTATACTTGACTTCGACAATCTGGACAAATTTACAACTTTGCAAGCAAACAATTGCTACAATGTAATGTACTGATATTAGAAACCTAGACAACATGCAAAGTATAGCTGTGGTAAAGGTGGCTTTGCTGACAAACACCTGCATGTAGCTGCCAGATCTCCCGGAGTGCCATGTCAAATTCTTTTTAATGTATGTTGAAAGATCATGATTGGTCAAACTCTATTCAAAGCAAGAGTTTTTCACCTCAATAGGTTGAATTATTGTATTTGTGTGTTGTTCACTTGAACCAATCAAAAAATTGCATTCAAAAGTATTTGCTTCTGATTGGCTCTAAGGGATTGACCAATGTTTACTAATTTAGTGTTGTTTACTCCAGACATGTGGTTGACTGTTTGGGGCTGATCAATTCATTTTGATCATGGAAAAATAAAAAAGCATTTTTTATGACTGATTATCCACTTTGATCTTGGACATATGGTCTAGCTACTAGTGTTGATCTGGGAATTGATTGATGAATGATTTACAGTGTTGACTTGGGAAGTATAAAATATATTCACTTTTCGTGACTGATTAAGTATTCTTGACCTGCAAAATATTCTATACTTTTGAGGTCACTGATTGACTGTTCTTGGCCAGGGAAACTTTATTGACTTTTGATGATTGATTAGCAATTCTTGACCTTGGAAATAAAGCTCAAGCTATGATCAGCTCTACTGGTGCAGAATGCCCACCTCTGAGTAAAGGACAAAATATTTAGTAAAAGCAGAGTAAGGTGTTGCTTTCACTCTGCTTGTTTTTTATGATATTGATCTGAGAAAGTATACTTGCATGTACCAGCTCAGACAGTTCAGCTTTCAATTATGTCAGCAATAAAGATATTCAGATGCCAGGATAGACTACCAATGACCCATAATCCATCATGTGGCTTTCTTATCAATCTCACAAAGACATACTGAAAAAACTAGAAAAGAAGATTTGCTTCAAAGCAAATCTGTCTGTGTGCCTTCAAAAGTTATAAATATTAAATGCTACAACTTTTGGGTTTTGGGACTTCACATTCCGTTAAGCTTATGGCTGGATGAAAATTTCAACCTCCATATGACCTTGACCTTTGACCTTTACAGGTCACATGTAAATTGCAAGAATGTAGAGTGTTGCAATACCTACAATTTGAGTCCAACATGTTAGAATTGGATGGAAATTGGCCAAGTTATGGCTGGATGAAACTTTCAAAGGTCCAAATAACGGTGATCTTTGATCTTTAGAGGTTGCATGCAAGTTTCAAAAATATGCAGTGTTACAATAGCTACAATTTGAGTCCAACATGATCAAAATTGGATAAAAATTGACCAAGTTATGGCTAGAAGAAAGCCACCATCGAAAGTGGTCTTTGACCTTGAAATGACCTTTGACCTTGAGATGAACTCTACCTGAAGTGGACCTTGACCTTTAAAATGACATTTTGACCTAAAATTGACCTTTGACCTTGACATTTGAGATGACCTTTGCCTTGCTGTGATCCAACTCCTGTACACTCGAAACCACATCTACTATAGTATATAAGATATTGAAGATTTAAAACTTTAAGTAGCCCTCATTTGCTAATTTTGAAAAGCATGACCTCTCATTATAAAAAGGCAAGACTTAATCCACAGAAGTATAATTGTGCCAAGTTTGGAGTGTGTATGGAAAAAAACTTTTCAAATGAAATGTACAAATTTGCCTGTGAAGGAAGAAAGAAAGAGAGAGAGAAAAAGAAAGAAACATTTCCTTGAAAAACAATATGTCTGTGTTGGCACACAGACATAAAAAGAACTTTCACAATGTTGAAAGTTCAGATTTCAACATATTTATGACAGATCTCAAGGCTTAAACTGTAGTAAAGGGTTTTCTGGCTTAATGTGTTAGATCATGTTGAAAAAGAAGAAAAAGAAGACAGCAGTAGTATGCTTGAGATACTGGCACAGAAAGTTTGAGTGCACTCTTTACATTGACCGTTTCCCCCTTAAACTGGCCAGAACTGGCTGCTGGCCAAATGTCGTCTGCTTCACTGTTTTTGACAATTTCAACAGTAAAGAAAAAAATCTTGATTGAGAGTTGTATATGAGACATATTAACCCTTTCAGTGCCAAATTTTAGACTGAGTCAACAGCTTTCTCGGCACCCATTGGACACAATGCACTGAGAAAAGCTGTGGACGTGTGGTATTCTCTCTGGAACTGTGGGCATACCGGTACTTGAATGAAAGGTCTTTTTACAAGGAATACGAATTTGGGATCCAATAATGATAATTCAGACTTGTCTGGCTTAAGTAGATCAACCTTAGACATGATTGGCACTGAAAGAGTTAAGATAACATGAGCCATGCCAAGGCCAGCTGTTGACTCTGGTTTAGTACAAGGTTGAAAGGGTCAATCATGTTTTATGTGTCTGTCATTCTAACTCATTCCATACCAGTCCCTCATTTTTCTGTATATGTACCTCGATTTAAAACGACAATTGCACATTTAAATTTTTCATGAAAAGAGCTTTTGTTCAAGTACCAACATGCCTGTAGTCTTAAGTCAGTGGTTCTGACACTGCCTGGCTAGTCATGCTGCAGCTGCCCTTGTGGCAGCTGCAGCATGACTTGCCAGGCAGTGCCAGAACCACTGACCAAGGCCTGTGACCATAGTATGGAATGAGTTAATGATAAACTGGGTTTCTTTCAAACAAATTGATGTGTTCTTTGTCAAATGGAGTGTGGGCCAGTGCAATATGTAAGATGAAGGCAGTTGTACATACATTTTGGAAACCATGTACATGGTATAAGGGAAAAGTAAGTGGTGATTGTATCAAGCATAGTATGGTATGTGAAAAGACAAATCATGATGATTGTATGAAGGATACTATGAAGTATGAAAAGATATGTGGCGATTGTATCAAGGATACTATAAAGTAGGAAAAGATAAATCTTGATAATTCTATGCAGTATGAAAAGAGATGTAGTGATTGTATCAAGGATACTATGAAGTACATGTATGAAGAGAAAAGTCATGATGATTATATGGAGGATACTATAAAGTATGAAAAGATAAGTCAATGGTGATTATATCAATGTTACTACATGTATATACATGTACTAGGAAGAGATACATGTAACTCGTGGTCATTGTTTCAAGAATACTTCTGTGAAGTATGAAAAGAGATGTAGTGATTGTATCAAGGATACTATGAAGCATGAAGAGATACCATATTCATTCCAATAAGTGCTCAGTGCCCTCAGGAAAATTGAATGGGAAATATGCTTAAAAGCAGGTAATGAACTAGAATTGAGACTTAAAATTGACCTATATCTATGAAAACCAAGGTTTCTTTTGTGACAAAAAATGGAGGAGTGCCCTTATTAGAGCATGTACCCATATTGGAATGAATACGGTAAGTCATGATGATTATATGAAGGATACTAGAAGTATGTAAAGATAAGTCAAATGTGATTATATCAAGGTTACTACATGTATATATATGCACTAGGAAGAGATAATTCATGGTGATTGGATCAAGGATACTGTGAACTTGATAAGTAAGTGTTGACAGGTTTCACTGTACTTCAAAGGATTATGGGTCAAATGATACATAAACAAAGGCAATAGGCCAGTTAAGTGATACATAAAAAGCAGTGGCCCAAGGTATCAATAGAGCTAGTGATACACATAACAGAATGGCAAGGTGATATTTCATAAATGGAATGATACATATAAAATGACAATGGTCCAATGTTGTCAGTGGAGTAAATGATATACATGGAAGGAAAATGGTCCGGTATGTCAGTAGGTCAAGTGATGTCCAAAACATACATGAATGAAGGACATGTGCCACAGCTTTAATCAACCTGCTAGATAATGCATGCATTATCAAGTTGTTTAGCCAAGTTAACATACAGTTTCATGCAGAGAATTTGTAACAGCAACAACAGACTCACGAAGAAGCTTAACCCGTGTGGTATTCAATGGTGCTCCACACTTGATTTGACTTGGAACAAGATTGCACATACACGAGGGTTCTTTTATTTTGTTTTGTTTTTGTTTTTACTTTTTATACATTTCAGGGTATTCTACTGTACCTGTGATTATATGGACTTTTAGTCTGAAATAAAGCTATCTCAACTTATATCTCGTCTCGTCTCATCTCATCGTATCTCATCTCAGAGAACAGTGGTCCAATGTATCAGTAGATCAAATGATACACATGTTAGAACAGGCAGGTAAAGGGTCATGGTGTGGTGCATTGTGGGTAAAGGATACCCACAAAAAGATTGGTCCATATATTAGCAGGCCTGCCTAGGCAGACAAGTCAGAGGGTGAAGAATGTATTACTAGGTTTAGTACTGACAGGATAAAATGTTTTCAAGGAGTCATGTAATCAGCAATTCTGAGGAACATCTGCTAATGCAATCAACCAGTCCATCAATATCAACTTCCACTTTGTGGCTGAGCCATGCAGGAATACCCCTCATTCAATGGACAAAACTAACGAATTCCTGCACTGCAGTAGTTCTGAGAATGTGTTTTGTTCTTGATGGTACATATGCGTTATAGAAGCTCCATGGAAAGTGTTTCGGGCAATTTAGATGAGATTCCTCTGGCAGATTTTATGCAGAAAACCTCATATCAGTTGCTTGTTTTGTTAGCCAAGAAATTGCATACATCTTTTTTGATGTAAAGAACATATTTGGTGACCCAATAGGAAGGGACCAGTTAAAAAAATGCATCATGGGAGGAATGGAAATGAGGCTGTGTTGCTAATCTGAATGGAGTGGACTTTGGCTTGATGATCTAGTTAACTGTTTCCTGCTCAAAATGCTTGAAAGCACCCAGATGTCAAATGTTATCTGTGTCAATAATTTTGCTTAACTCTTAAAGTGCTAATCATGGCTATAGTTGTTTTACTGTTAAACATGTAATGGTTAAAAGATTTAAATTCCTCATGAAGATACCTTTCATTCAAATTCCAGGAAGCCTAGTCTAAAGCAAAAAGTAGTCTTAGTCAACAGCTTTCCTTGGGACACATGGGTGTGGCACTTAGTGCCTGACCCATGCCAAGGAAAGCTGTTGACCTGACGTATGTGATCTTGATAGGTCTCATCTACATAGGTCTACAATTCTCAATCAAGTTGTTTTTCATTACCGTTGAAATTAGTTGAAAACACTGAAGCAGACGACATTTGACCTCGGCTGGTTTTGACTGGTTTATGGGGAAAAGGATTAAGAGCACTCAGGACAGTAAAAATTTCCAAAGTACTTGTTCTGGGGGCTACAAACAAGTTGCTTTTGTATCATTTGAATGGATAGGTGGGAAAGTGAGCTGAACATGGGGCAAGTAAAAGGGAAGGGAACTTCTCCTGGGGACTAGACCAGAGGAAGACCACTGGTGAATTCTGGCCTCTCATAATAACATACCCTAAATGACAGTCTGGCCTGCCATGGGGTTGCCTGCTAAGCACCTAGCCTGCTTGGCAAGCTGTCTCAGCTACATTGTTGCTAGCAGCTTTCTAGTGGCACATGGCAGGTGTAAGAAGACTTCTGTTTCAAAGTGGCTTCTGAGCCCCATTTAGAAGGTCAAATTCACATTTTTGTGTCAGAAAAAATGGGATTGAACATGCTTTAGACATCAAAATGGAAATTATAAAAAAAACTAGTTCTTACAGAATTCTAGGTCACAAAAAATGCACATACACTGCACAATACATGCAGAGTAATATGTACATTTTCACGTACATATATACATATATGCATGTATAAATGCACACACAGATGCACATACACATACAGATATTATATTTTGCCTTTTCTGCAATACTTAATTGTAAATTGTGAGGGATTAGCATTCAGTCCAAAGTTTAACATTAGAGAGATAGGATTTTTCCTTCGCGTCATTCCCTCAAGAACACAAGGTCATGAACTGCAACAGTGAATCACATTGCACACTGATATATCCATTGATGCTGCACTACTTTTGTCAATATGACATAACCCCGGAAGAACATTATGGTAAACAACAAAAACATGATTTTAAACAAAAAATGACTACATTGACATGTTAGAACTCCCTGCCCAAACATTGAATAAAATATTTCTCTCAAGAACTATATTTCATGTGTTAGTGTCTTTGATTATCGTTACACGTCCTCATTTGTTATGGTTGTTCTGTCTAACATGTTTACTCCCACTACAACGAAGTTGTTGTGAGTGAACTTAGTAAGATTTTAACAGTTTTTTTGGCAGATTTTAAACTGATATTTATTCAGATAAATGGAAACATATGTATTGAACACCCACTTTTGATTCACATGGATAAAATGACTGACGGAGCTGCAGTAAATAGCCCCAACAGTCCCTACTGTCATTTCATACATGTGTAAATAGCCCCAACAGTCCCTACCGTCATTTCATACATGTGTCTCGAAATGTGGGAGTTCAATTTTTAAATATATGGCTCCCTTTTGGGTGTCATTTTAATGTCCATCTCTCTGTGTACATGGGTCTGATCACATGTTGTGTGTTACATGTCATTCCCCCTAATACTTGCAGGAGTAGTTTACACTGCAGGTGGCCTTAAAATATAGTTAAATTTAATTGAGAAATATAGTCAAGTGCCTAAAAACCCTTTCCCCCTTAAACCTGCCTAAACCGGCTGGTGGTTAAATGTACTCTGCTTAGTGTTTTCAGCTTATTTTAACAGTTATGAAAAACAATTTGACTGAGAATTGTAGATGAGACCTGTCAAGATCACATATACAGGTCAGCAGCTTTCCTTGGCATGGATTGGGCACTTAGTGCCCAACCCTTGCCAAGGAAAGCTGTTGACTCAGTTTTTATTCAAGGGGCAAAGGGTTAATAGAGTGATCTTAACCCTTTCAGTGCCAAATTTTGGACTGAGTCATCAGCTTTTTTTGGTGTGCATTGGGTGCAATGTGCCCACTGCATGCTGCAAAAAGCTGTTGACCTAGGGTATTCTCTTTGGAACTAGAGTCATACTGGTACATGAATGAAAGGTCTCTTTACGAGGACTAAGAATCTGTGATCCTAATGATAATTTAGACTTATCTGCCTTGAGTAGATTGACTTTAGACATGATTGGCAATGAAAGAGTTAAAGACATGATCTCTCATAGGAGGTGGTCTTTATAGCAGGTAGCACTTTTATTAAACATGCACCTGCTTCCACAGATATGGCTGAAGTTGTAGTTTCTATCAGCTTTACTGTACCCATTAGAGGGTGTTTATGTTTTATTGACAGTAGAAAGAAGCATGAGTCAATCTTGAAGTCTGTTTCTACTTGAGGATAATCATAGCTTGAGGCCACCAGTATAGAGAAGTCTAAATGTCAGCTTGAGCTATGTTATGTAGACAGGAAGGGTGTCAAAAGTTAGACTGTGCAGTAGCCTCATAAATACTTCACTGACTTTCCTGTGGTAAATGAAGGCAGTATGCTGCTGTGAGAGCTGAAAATGAGCAAAGGAAACATCACAAAAAATACTTCTTGAATACATAGCAGCTGACAGTGAGCTAATTGGTTTACACCTCTATATGTTAGCACAAGAAGTGATTTTCTTCGTAGGTGATCGGTCAGCCAATGGGTGACACCTTTCATTAGCCCAAAAAGTTTTCGTGACAGCTCACTGACAGTGAGGTCATTTCTGCACACCTCAAATAAGTTAGCACTAGACATTTTCGTGAAAGTTGACAGTGCGTTATTTGGTTCACACCTTTCATTGGCACAAGAAGACATTTTCTTGAGAGTTGACAGTGAGCTAATTGGTGCACACCTTTTGTTGGCACAAGAAGACATTTTATTGAGAGTTGACAGTGAGCTAATTGGTGCATACCTTTTGTTGGCACAAAAAGACATTTTCTTGAGAGTTGACAGTGAGCTAATTGGTGCATACCTTTTGTTGGCACAAGAAGATATTTTCTTGAAAGTTGAGAGTGAGCTAATTGATGCACACCTTTTGTTGGTACAAGAAGACATTTTCATGAGAGTTGACAGTGCGCTAATTGGTGCACACCTTTTGTTGGCACAAGAAGACATTTTCTTGAGAGTTGAGAGTGACCTTATTGATGCACACCTTTTGTTGGCACAAGAAGACATTTTCTTGAGAGTTGACAGTGAGCTAATTGATGCACACCTTTTGTTGGTACAAGGAGATATTTTCTTGAAAGCTGACAGTGAGCTAATTGGTGCACATCTGTAGTAAAGCAATACAAGAGGTAGTGCTTGTGACAGCTGTTAAAGTTTGTTTTGTACAGAAATGACGTAACCCTCAATTTAAACTGGCATAGAAATACCATATCTGTAAAGCTGTAAAACTGATGTATCCAGTGTAAAAATCATTAACTAATGGCAATGTTTAAAATCAATTAACCAAAAAACTCGTTGATTCTCCCCATTAATTCGTTCTATACTTAGACTTGTGGTAAAGGCTATCAATGTTTTTCTAGTGCCTATAAATCATTCTTCAGTGATCAGAGCAGACAGGCCAGTCAATGCAAAAGCCAGTTGTTGTGATTTTGGACTTGATTAAAAGTTCTCTTCCTGGGGAATTTCAATGTATAAATGTCATTAATTTGTTGTAAGTTTCAGTTTATGATGAAATTTTTTTCCATTTTGTAAAAAATTGTATTAGGATTAAAACTTTAAAATGTTAACGTATGATGGATAAGGTATCTTCATCAAAAGTAGCTCCGATGTAAGGAAGAAAATGTTAATTTTTTAACAAACATATCATAATGTATATTAGTCAATGTCTTGGTCAACTGATTTTTTTGTGGAGTTATATAATGTACGCGGGGCCTGCAGATAAAAGCACTGACTAAACCTATATTACCAATCTTTCATTCAAAACATTTTCTCCAATAAGTGAATGAAGAAGCTGTATACTTGGAGGAAATGACACACATTCTACATGATTATCCTCATCTGGTAAATGTTCCAAATGATGTTGTGTAGCTGTCTCTGTATTGCTTTCTGAGAAAGATGAGTCAACCTATTTCAATCAGAAAGAATACTTAAGAATGACTGGCATGTACTTATTACTACTGCTACATTGTATTTTCAAATGCAGATAATAGCCCCTACTCCCATCCTCAAAAAAAAAAGAAAAGAAATGATTAAGGAGTGAAACATAAGACTATATGAAGACAAAGGGCAGTAGTGCTGTGTCATACGAGCGTAGATGATTGGGCAGTAGAAAGCAGAAACAGTTTGCCAGTCAGAGTGGTCTCTGTTTGATGAAGGTCATGTAAGTGGGGCATGTGTGTACCTTGCTGAGTGTATATGGCTTATGTGTGTATGTACATGTACCTTGCTGAGTGCATGCAGCTCGTGTGTACCTTGCTGAGTGCATATGGCTCGTGTGTGTACCTTGCTGAGTGCATACAGCTTGTGTGTGCCTTGATGAGTGCATAAAGCTCATGTGGTTACCCTGTTGATTGCATATGGCTCATTTGTATACCTTGCTGAGTGCATACAGCTCATGTGTGTACCTTGCTGAGTGCATGTGGCTCGTGTATACCTTGCTGAGTCCATATGTACACCATAGTAGATGTTCAACATTAATATTTTAACTCCTTCATTGACTATCAAACCTTCACTGATGTTGTCCAGCAATATGTTCTTTACCTATATTAAACAATTGCAATTTTATGTGTGACTATTCTCAAAATACAGTAGAATCTCCAATTTTAAGAGCACCTCCATCAAGATGACATTTCTATATTAAGACCACCAATTTACAGACCCGTTTTTTAATCCTTAAATTATATTCCCATTAAGACCACTCCCCTATTGAGACCACATTTTTCAGTCCCTTAGATGGTCAGAATAGGGACATCCCACCGTAGCATCCACAAGGTGAACAGCTTTGTCTCAATATGCCATTCAGTCTTTGGTAATCTAATCCTACTTGACCATATTAGGTTTATATATGTGTAGCATACATGCCATATTCTGACATATATATTTCTTTGAAATAAAACAAAAATAAGCCACATATTTCAGCAGATTAAAACTTCAGCATCCAACCACTTTTGTGGATGTTTGAATGGGACAGAGAGCACAAACATAGGCATTAAGAAGGTAGGTACAACATGTACATGAGTTGCATGTATATGTTTATGTAATGGGCAGGCCTTCACAATGATACCCTACCTGTGAGCCCCCTAAGAAGAGTGGCCACTTCTCTGTGAAAGAGATGGCATTTTCATTATATTTTCCTGCTCAAGAGAGCCCCCCTCCCTGTTAATAAAGCCACTATTGTGGCACATTTGTGATGGTTTTATAAGAAGGGGTCCTCTGTATTCAACATTTAAACCATTCCCTTCCAGAGACCATCACAAACTAGATGGCAGTGTCACGTTCAGAGTAGAAAAGTAGTACCAATATTTTGGTCTGAAAATGTGTATATAGTAAACCATGTGACCTGAAGACAAGTTTGGGACAGTGTTGCTTGCTAGGGGATTGGGGGCATGCCCCCCCCCCCCAAAAAAAAAAAATACAAAAAAAATTAGGTGGAGGATGCATTGAGCAGAGACTGGATGTCTAGCAGTTTGACAGGTGCCAGCATTGACAATTCATAGGACAAAGGATTATGGATCATGATTAAAGGTACAATACACTGTGGTGATCGTGCCTTTGAAAGTTAAACACAGACCTTGTTGAATCATGTCCAGTGTCACCATCGGCAGGTGCTGTATACAAACATAGAGTTATGTCTAAGACATTAGCTCGTTAAGTCATTTGGGTCTTTCTTACCCACATTGTGGAAGCTATGTCATCAGTTGTGGCTTTACACTCAGCCTACTCAGAGCCTTGCATGTGAAGCCATCAGTAGGCCAGTAATATACATCTTATTAACTCTTTCAGTACCAATCACGTCTCAAGTTGATCTACTTAAGTCAAACTAGTCTGAGTTATCATAAGGATCCCATATTTGTATTCCTTGTAAAAAGAACTTTCATTCAAGTACAGCATGCCTATGGTTCCAGAGAAAAGCTGTTGACTGAGGTCAAAATTTGACACTTTAAGGGTTAAATATGTGTACATGCATTGTTATTATATAGTAATGTGGCACTTTCAGCACAAACACATCGTGATATCACCAAACAGCTGTCATATTCTTTTTTAAAACACTTCTTACTTTTCATGAAGACACTGATTAGAGATCATGGCACAGGTTAAAAGCACATAATCCATATCAAGAAAGCTGTTGACCTGAATCATGTCATCTTAATAAGCTTCATCTAGGACTCTTGCTGAAAATGTTTATCAGTAAAATCATGCAAAACCATTGAGGTACATGATATGTTAGTGTCAGATATTTATGATCAGCTTCAAAACAGACAGATAAACCCTTTCCAGATCAAATCATAGAAAAGTGTATCATTATTTGTTTTAATGTTTTTAGTTCAAGTTGATGGTAATATATATGTATAACATGTATTTAACCTGGATTTGCCTGGTAGTACATGATATATACTAATATGGAGCTTCCCAGACACACACACACACACACACACACACACACACACACACCATGTAATTTGGTGTATGTCCATAAATACATGCACAATATATTTACAAGACACACAGGACTAAGTCTGTTTTGTGAAGGGTTGTTCTTCATCCAAACAGTTTCAATAAGCAACCAGCACAGTGAATAGTAACTGGATGTGTATAGTTGCAGATGAGGTGATGTGATAAATCCTCTGCTCTTCACTCTATACATGTATGTCTACTTTAACAATAATTTGGTTGTTGGATTCTTCATAAAGATCAGAGTGACCATGCATTAATACTTGCATAAGACATTCAGGTCCCAAATGGACTAGTAATGGTAGTGTATATCCTTGGTGCTATAATATCCCTTATGCCACAAAACAGTTTAGTTGATTGGACAGCAAACAGCAGACAATGGAAATGCAAATGAGCTGTATCTTGGGAATCATGACCGCACTGACCAAAGGCTCAAGTTGCGATGTTAACCTGATAGAGATGCTGAGTTAGTATGGAGTGACCCAGGTGCAACCGTGTGTGAAAAATATTGGCAAAACAGTGTCCATTGGCATAGCATGGGGGTGCATGGTGTGTCCATTGGCATAGCATGGGGGTGCATGGTGTGTCCATTGGCATAGCATGGGGGTGCATGGTGTGTAGACAAGGGTGTATGCTGGAGGAGGATTTTGAATTTGAAAAAAAGAAAAGATTCATAGCATAAACCTGTTGGCAAGTCGTCCCATAGCTTTGTGGCAGAGGGAAGGAAGGTTTAACCCTAACAATATGTTTTGTATTTTGGTTGTCAAAGATTTGCCGAGTTGCATAAGTTTCGAGCAGTAATTGCTGTAACAGTAGATGAAATAAGGTTGGACAGGTAGGACGGCCGTTTTGAAAAACAACATCAGTTTGTAATATTTGCACCTGGTGCCTATAAGGTTTGCCAGCCCAGTTCTGTGAGTACTGTACTCCATGTCTTCTACATGGAGTGTGACGGAAGGCACCTGTGCATAACATTGCAGCCTTGGTTTGCACCGATTCCTGGAGATCAGAAAGTTTGTTACTGCAAATACCAAAGATAATGCATCCATCTTCCGAAATGGGTAGAATTATTGTCAAATATGATTTGGACAAAGTCTTGCAAGGCAATTTGAATTTCAACCTTTTCAAGAGAGCGAGTGTGCTGTTGGCAAATTTCCTGCTTGTCCTCAGCACATGCTGTTTCCTGTGCCTCGTTATGCTGTTAGCAGTTTTCCTGCTTGTCCTCAGCACATGCTGTTTCCTGTGCCATTAGCAGTTTTCCTGCTTATCCTCAGCACATACTGTTTCCTGTGCCTCCTTATGCTGTCGGCAGTTTTCCTGCTTGTCTTCAGCACATACTGTTTCCTGTGCCATTTTATGCTGTTGGCAGTTTTCCTGCTTGTCCTCAGCACATGCTGTTTCCTGTGCCTCTTTATGCTGTTGGCAGTTTTCCTGCTTGTCTTCAGCATATACTGTTTCCTGTGCCTCTTTATGCTGTCAGCAGTTTTCCTGCTTGTCCTCAGCACATGCTGTTTCCTGTGCCTCTTTATGCTGTTGGCAGTTTTCCTGCTTGTCTTCAGCACATACTGTTTCCTGTGCCTCTTTATGCTGTTGGCAGTTTTCCTGCTTGTCTTCAGCACATACTGTTTCCTGTGCCTCTTTATGCTGTTGGCAGTTTTCCTGCTTGTCTTCAGCACATGCTGTTTCTTGTGCCTCTTTATGCTGTTGGCAATTTTCGTGCTTGTTGTAAGATTCTCTATCTTCCAGCTGAAGTTCAAAATCTTGTTTGTGGTCCTTGTGAGAATAGTCTTCCTGCTCCTCCAGATATTTTTCTTGCTCCTCCTCCTCAGATTGTACATCCATGGTCTTTATTTGAGTACTTTCTTGGAATTCTGACTGTTCCTCCTCAGATTCTTGTTCCTGTTTCTTCTCGTATTCTTCCTCTTCCTCCTCAGGTTCTTGTTCCTGTTCCTGCTGGTTCTTGTTCCTGTTCCTGATCACATTCTCCTGTCTGTTCCTCCTCAGATTCTTGTTCCTGTTCTTACTCAGAATGTTCTCTTTCCAGTTTTGCAGAGAATTGGAGATCAGACCCATCATGATGGTACACCCCAAGCCAATACCTGTCTGTGATACAAGATACCCAACCTGCACCAAGGACATTACACTGGTTCAGTATTTTCTGACCAGAAAGGGGCAAAGAAAACTGATACTGAAAAAGTTATAAGAACAAAAATTTTGAATAACTTAGACTGCAAATGTGAATCAGTCAATTGTCATACGAATATTTCTTTATTTTAAAGATAACTGGTTAACCAGCGTCTTTAAAGGCTGACACCCATATTGGCCAATGAAGGTGGTTTTCTCAAGTCTGCAACTTCAAGGTCAACCATGCAAACAAAATCTTTTCATCGGACAACATATTAGTTTCAACCCCCACATCAGCCAGTCAAATGTGCTTCTCCAATTTCACACAATTCATTGGTCTATACGGAAGACGTAGTCTTCTTATTGGGCAACATCTTAGTTTCAGCTGTAAGCACTAGATTGCAAAGAAGGTTTTACATTGGAAGCTTGGGTGCAGTTTCGTCTCTATTTTGTGTGCCAAAGTTGCTCCAGTTTGATTCAGATATCTTCACTTTGTCAAAGAACTTTTTGCATTTGTTCACAACATTAGATTTTTCCATTTAGAAATACTGTAGTTCTATTTGCGCTCAATTAAATTTTGCACTTTTTGCGCTACCACCCAAAGCGCGAAATTAAAATGCAAGGAAATAAGTTGCATTGAATTTCAGTACATTGTATGGCATTGAATTGTGCAAAATTTAAATGTGCAAAAATTATGTAATTAAAGAAAAATTGAGTTTGCACGAAATTAAACACACATGAAAATTTCTAGAACTACAGTATATTCCCTTCATATATTTTATCTTGTGTTGGAAATCCAGTATATTTCACATTGTATCATAGCCTCTGAGCTATAGTTTGGGTAGATCAAGTTTGCAGTTTGTCCATTGTCCACCTAGCTTGGAACAAAAATTGAACTTCATATCCAAAAAAAAAAAAAAGTATAGACACATTTGTTTTACATGGATTGTGAAAGAAGTCAAGCATTGACTTATCGAGTCACTCTCCATGGCACAGATGTTGGAGTATACTTCCTACCTTGCCTAGTGGAGGAAACCGAAGAACTCGGAGAAAACCGCTGTGCACAGTTAAAGTCAACCCAATTGTGAGGAATTTAAAGTTAATGTCAGGTATTTCATGCTAAATTTCACATTTAACTAAAGATACGGGACTTTCGGTTGTCATATTCTTCATGTGAAGTAATTGTCAATTTCGTGATGCCTTACCACACTGCAGATATGTGTATATATGTTGTTGGTGAATTTGATATTCAGCCATAATAGAGGACATTCATATTAACTGTGATGCTGCTCAGGCCTCTATTGCTCAGCAAGGAAGTGCCTACATATAAGGGCAAATCCTTGCATTAAGGAAGGACAAAATGTGTTGCTGTTGCAAACAGTACCAATCCAGAAACATATTTGCAAGTCATAGTCACATTCTCTCAAGAGGCACCGAGCTTCTCAAAAGAAACTGCCATCCATTTGCAATATTTATTCTTTATTTGTAGAAATGTTTGTAACACCATGGGTGTATTCAACTGTACGCTTGTATCACGGTGGATGGTTAATGCCATTGTCCAGTGACCCGCTCATAGAAATTGGCAGGAAATTGATATGAATGTCTCCTATTTGCATTACTTTTCTGTCATGCCTGTCCAAACAAGGTAACATAAGTATGAGCACAATAGGAAATGGTAAATGTCACCTGAAGAGTATGCTTGGAATCAACATATGTGATCAGCAGCTCTGCAGTCTCCGTTCTAGACTTCCTTAATAAATCTGAGCCTCGTCTTGGGACAGCAAGAGCAGGTGGACCCCGTCTGGCCCACATGTAAGCCGATAGCTGCGGCTGCTGCGCAGGTCAGCTGTGAGTATGTGAGGGATCTTACACGCTTCACCTGCGTACAGGTAGAGACATGTTATTGTGCCTTTGTGACCATCAAGTACAGCTGTTCCAGGGAGGCACGTGCCACACCTCTGTCAAGGTGGAGACCCAACAGTAAGGTGGCACATTGATGTTTGTCTTAACCCTTTCTCTTTCAAAAGTTTCTTGCTTCAAAATGGCATTGTAATCATCTGTTAGCAGTTTCTTTACACTGATGTAGCCTGCACTGTAGTAATATACACATATCACTTTTTACTGCTTCATTTCCTATATGAATGCCTTCATTGTGGTAATATAGATTTATTGCTATTGTAAGTGTTTCCTTTCATATATATGTACATGTAAGAGTAAAAATTAAATACTTCCATTGCAATAATGTATGTGAACTTGTATTTCTGTTATTACTCTCTTTGCATATACAAATGCTTTCATTACTGTAATATCAGTGCATTGCTGTTGGTATAGTGTCATTTTACGTGCAAATACTTTGTAAAAATTATTTATTTCAGTGTTGAATGTTTATGCTACATTTTGCTTGCTCCTGGTTAGGTGTTTCTTTCTTGAACTTAAAAAGATATGGACAAATATAGCTAGTTGTCCCTGTCATCTCGGAGGACAGGCAGGGCCAAATGAAAAGCGTGAAGATACTGGTACAAAATGATGTTTTATTCCTCAATACCGGTAAGGCTTGAAACATCTGACATAAAACAGTAGACACTTGTTTTGACACACGCCCCGTGTGCTCTGCTTTCAAGGACAACACACCCTGTGTGTCTATACCATAGAAGTGTATTACGTCATTCCAACGCATGTATCAAACCATTGCAACGGATGTATTAAACCATTGCAACGGATTAAACTGCAATAAACATTGCCATTTTATAATCCATTTAAACCGCATTTTTATACTCATACTTGACCATATATATTTTGTCTGTTCACCCTTTCGTCAAAGTTACCATAGGGATATTGATTGTATATTCTGTTTAACCATTTTACTGGCATGTATCGTACTTTTGCACATTACACCGCAGAAGAAATACATGAACTTCATTCAAACACTTTATGAACGGATGGAAACCCACTATTGTATATCAATATAGATATACTGAAAACCTTTATGTCTGAGAACGCGTAAATGAAAAGTATGTACTCGTACGCCTTCAACCATTAGCTATGCTCCTAACCAATACATTAAGCACGTAAAGTTATATGACTCAACCATATGAAACCAGTCTGAGATATTCCGTTTACTTACTGGAATATACTGAGCCCATTATACTTTATCCCAGCCAAACCTTCATGACAGAGAAGTTTAGTAAACTCATGCAGAGTGAGACCCGTGCAAACTGCAAAGCAAGCATGTATATGTCTTTTCCCCAAAAACGACTTAAACCCGTACTAAATATACTGGAAATTCACGTATATGAAACCAATAAATAGACATTCGAAATTTCAAGATACTCACAACAAAAACCGGTGTAGTGCCTTGAAACCCCATGTTAAACTACCAGCAAACTCATTTTGTCATGCTACCTCATGGTACATATGAAGCACCTTAAACTTGCATGTGCACCCTGGACCTGCACCCTGAACAATCTTCACCGGTCACCCGTTACTCAGCAAATGTGAACCAAGAACACATCCTAAGGGCCCCAAGCCTATATATATGGGTACCTAGCATGGATGACTGATTTTACCGTAGTGCCTCAATTGTTATCCTGTGTAACACGCATATGTTCCTAATAAACCCCAGCGTATAGTCACGTAGACCACTAGGCTGAAAATCTGAACCAAGCATCAAATTGTAAAAAGAAAAAATATACATTTAAGTTTGATTAATAAACAAATACAGCTATACTGTATTTGACAGTCCCAACTAACAGCCCATGCCCTAGGAATTGCTTAGATAATTATAGCCAGTTGTCCCTACTAACAGCCCATGCTCTAGGAATTGCCTTGATAAGTATAGCCAGTTGTCCCAACTAACTGCCCATGTCATAGGAAATGCCTAGATAATTATAGCCAGTTATCTCAACTAACTGCCTATGCGCTAGGAATTGCCTTGATAAGTATATCTATTTCAGTTGTCCCAACTAACTGCCCATGCGGTAAGAATTGCCTTGATAAGTATAGCCAGTTGTCCCAACTAACTGCCCATGCCCTAGGAATTGCCTAGATAAGTATAGCCAGTTGTCCCAACTACATGTAACTGCCCATGCCCTAGTAACAGCCAGTTGCCCAAACTGTAACTGCCCTTGTCCTAGGAATGGGCAGTGGCATTTATTGTCACTGTCCTTGTCCCAGGAATGCCAATTGTCACCCTAACTGTAACTGTCATTGCTAGAGGAATCAATACTTTTGGCACAGAAACATTTCTTGTGTTATAGGTGTGCATCTTTGCCCCAAAAGTGTTACACTAGCTGAAAGAATATTGGCAAAGATGCAAGTGATATCAACGGAAAAGGCATATCCGCTCAAGAAATAGCTGATGTAGCATGCATAACAGTTATACTTTAACCCCTTTGCTGCCTTGACTGCCCTTATGCTGCTGAGCTAACAGAATGGCCATCAATCTATTGCTGCCATGCCAGTCCAGCAGGAGTGCAATCCTAGTTTTACATGTAGCTGATCCAGTACAGATTCTGCAGGAGTCGTCCCACAAGACTTCATGGACCAGATGGATGTGCAACCTGTTGACAGCATTGGCTATGTTTAACCGGTCTTCTTAGAACTTATTTTATTTGTTGACAATAATTTTCATTTTCTACATGTGATATACTTGTCTGTTACTCATACTTTGTATAGGAATATGAGAGCTATCAGCAGGCTTTCTACAGGAGCCTTATTTGGAGAAATAACCCCATTCAGTGTTTCTCCCCTGCGTGTTTGACATCATGTTTGTCATTTGATATGCAGGACGGAAAGGTTACTTTTCTGTCCTATTTTGAAGAAGAAAGGGTTAATTTTAGTACAGGTGGCTTTCAAGCTTGATTTGTTCCTGTGAGGTAATATTTGGATGAAGTGATGTGATAATTTTCGCAGGCTGTAATGAAAATCAGTTCCACAGGGAGATATATTGCAAGAACAATACATTGGCTGGAGGCCGTATGTGGTACCACAAATGTAGCATCTTGCCAGTAGTCTGCGACAGTGAGTGGTGGAATCGTTACCTCCCAGGAGCACAAATACTGTTATGAGGCGGGGTGATAGAATACCCTCGCTGCTTGTGCACCCCAGGATATGGAAGAGCTATGTAATGGTTGCAATAAGGTAGCAGGGAGAGGGTAAACAGGTGATGGGGTCACTGGGAGGCAGCTTCTATGGTAGAACACACAGAGCCTGCCATTGTCAGTGGGACTGACCCCAGTGGGAGCTCAAATTGCCTCTTTGTTTTCTAACTCAATTATGCAAACAGTGAGTTTGACCCGTGAGCCCAGCTCTATGTATTATGCATAGCAGATGATGCCACTTACCTGTGCTTTATCTAACTGTACAAAAGGGAGGTTTATGAGGATGAATATCAGAACTTGGCGGTGTTTACTTGTTCAAATTCAGTTTGCTTATGTTTTGTGTATGAAATCTGTGTCTCTCTTGGAAGGTTAATGCTTTGTTGCTAAGCTCGCCAAAAAAACTTAACGACAAAAGGTACTGAGCTAGTGAACCAAAGCACAGTGTTGCCAACACTTATATCAGTCTGGAATGCAATTTTCACCATCTATACACAAAAAAGGACTTTCTCAGCCTCATATTGTGTGAATTCACACGTATATTTTAAGTAAAAGTATCAGGAGATTCATGGAATATGACTTAATTTAGGCCAGTTTTACTCACCTTGTTCCCGATCATTAAAGTGTGTGTGTCAACACACACTTTTCTGTTTTTTTCCTGAAATTCTTTCTTTCTTTCTTTCTTTCTTTCTTTCTTTCTTTCTTTCTTTCTTTCTTTCTTTCTTTTTTTCTTTCTTTTTTTCTTTCTTTCTCTCTCAGTGAATTTGTCTGACACTTTTCTCGTACACTATATTATATATACATAGAAACTCCAAACTTGGCATGATTGTACATCTATACAAGGAGTTGGACCTTTTTATGCAGAGTACTGAAGAGGTTTAAAATTATGCAAATTAGGGCCATTTGAAATTTTTAATCTTGAATATCCTCAAAAGTATAATAGATAGAGATGTCATTCCAACTTCTGACAAACCTGTGGCTCTTTGTTCACTTCATGATGATGATTAAAAAAAATCTGCCCTTTTTGTTTATACATGAAATACTTTGCAGGAAAGAATTTCTGAGGTAAATGATTGGCCAGTAAATACAATATGTGCGTCAAGAAGGTCTGCTTTGAGGGCAAAGAAGGAGGAAGAGAAAAGGAGAGAAATTAAAAGTTATGAAAGGGCTGAATGAATTATTGGAACACATGCTTTCGAGGCATAAGCACATCAAGGCAAGATGTGACTGGGAAAGTAATACTGTTTTGTTTTTTTTAATTCTATTTTATTTTTTTTTTTTTTTAAAGAACAGAAACAGAAAGTAAAAAATGGAAACCGAAAGAGAGACACAGAAAATTAAGAGGTAGAATTACTCCTGTAGAACTGTATTGAGCCAGTAATGAAAAGTATAGGTATATCACCAAATCAAAAGTTGATATCCATTTGATTAAACTAGAAATCCATGAGAAAAAAACAAAAACAAACTCTGGTTTCTCTGGTTTTGGACACTTGACAGATTAAATGTTGCAGTTACACAACAAAAGCTATACACAACAGAATTATTATAATTATACCCCCCCCCCAAACAAACGAACAAACAAACAAACAAACAAACAAACAAAGTTTGGTGGGTATACTGAATCAGTTTACAGGTTCTTGGACTTTCTAAGTTTGCCTATCCATAGCAGAATCCTTGCAAGCAAAATATCTCATGATTCACTGTCCATAACAAACTCAAATTTATCTCATTTGTCCCTTGATGCTATTTCTTGACCTGATTAGAATTGAATTGAAGTGCCAGTGTGCCTGTACTTCTATAGAGGGTAAGAATGAGCATTTGAGTATAGTACCAGCATGCCTGTAGTTCTAGAGAGGGTGAGAATGGTCATTGAAATACCAGTGTGCCTGTACTTCTAGGGAGGGAAAGAATGGTCATTGAAGTACCAGTGTGCCTGTAGTTCTAGAGAGGGTGAGAATGGTCATTGAAATACCAGTGTGCCTGTAGTACTGAAGAGGGTGAAAATGGTCATTGAAGTACCAGTGTGCCTGTACTTCTATAGAGGGTAAGAATGGTCATTGGAGTACAGTACCAGCGTACCTGTAGTTCTAGAGAGGGAAAGAATGGTCATTGAAATACCAGTGTGCCTTTACTTTCCTAGAGAGGGAAAGAATGGTCATTGAAGTATCAGCGTGCCTGTAGTTCTAGAGAGGGTGAGAATGGTCATTGAAGTACCAGTGTGCCTGTAGTTCTAGAGAGGGTGAGAATGGTCATTGAAGTATCAGCGTGCCTGTAGTTCTAGGGAGGGTGAGAATGGTCATTGAAGTATCAGCGTGCCTGTAGTTCTAGAGCGGGAAAGAATGGTCATTGAAGTATCAGCGTGTCTAGTTCTAGAGAGGGAAAGAATGGTCATTGAAGTATCAGCGTGCCTGTAGTTCTAGAGAGGGAAAGAATGGCCCTGATGTTTCAGGTCAAGAGCTTTGCCTGGAATCAGTGGCTTGTCTTTGGCACAAAGTGGGCAGAGGAAAGAGTCAGTCCAGAACTTGGCACTTAAGGAGTTGATAAGATTCAGCAAAATGGTATTTGCAATATGGTCCTCTTATATGGCCACCTCAAGGAGTGTGGCCTTGTAAGAGGGGTGGCCTCTCTTGAGGGGGAAAGTAAAATGAGAAGACCATACTGGCTGTTTGGAGAAGTGGCTTGTGTAGAGGGATGGACTGTCACCAACTGGTCCTCGTGAGGGGGACTACTTTATTATGTTGAAGACACTGCTGTTTGATTACGAAATGTTTGTGGGAGGAAATATGGCAGGGTAAAATAATGAATATCTTCGTTCTGTCACACAGGCAAGGTTGTGGCTAATTGAGAAGTGTGGGTTTTGTTGATTGTGGATTGCATTGGAGCCGCCAACAAAATATGGGTATATTGATGTTGGATGAAGAACTGAAGTGGCAGGGCCAGGGACAATGAAGCTACTAGCCCACACAGGCATATCTCTACAATTAATTAGCACAAATTGAATACATACAGGTACCTTAATTACTTCTTTTTACCACAATTCACCTGTCACCAAAGTAAAGAAGAAGAAAAATCAAATCCTAGATTGTGTCCAAATACATGTAATTACCAATGCAGAGCAAAATCGAATTGCACAGTGAACAGATTAGGTCTGGCAGCCTGCATGGGGACTTGACCATTATCATTCTCATTGAAGTTATTTCTGTAATTCTCCACACTATTTGAGCAGAATAATAGCCTAGACTTTGCCAATATCTTGTTTGTGTGTGAGAGTTTGTAGATTTTACTGATGTCAGACTAGTAGAGCACACTTCACAAAGTACCAGACCAAGGTGCTTTGTGCGAGTCAGTCTTCTTGTGGTGGGAGGGGGGAAATAAGGAAGTGCTCCGGACTTTGAGAAGATTCAGTTTTTTTAAGCCTCTGGCGAATTCCCAAAACGTGTGTACAAACTCAAACATTGAGTGTGTACTCAATTTTTAGTGTGACTCACTCAAGTTCAAACTCAGACATTGAGCTCAGTGCATTCCAGAAATGACAATGGAAACAGATTCCATTGATTGAATTGTCATAATTTTATGCACTCTTTATAAAAGGAGGTAAGAATTGAATTGTCATGCCTTGTTCCCCTGAAAACAATCCATTGTTGCAGCATCTTATTGCACAAGAATCTTGGCAAGATGGAGTCACAGAAGGATAGTGAGCAAGGCAGGTGCAAGGAAAAGGAGTGTTGCACAGACCAGAGGGCGCCCTGTTCCTCTTTCGAGGAGAAACTATCCTTTGTTTTTACATAGAGAACAGACACATTTTGGAATTGCAGTTGCGAAGCATGCTATTGAAAGAGTTCAGAGCTAAAAATGTCCAGTAGAAAAAATAAATCCCAATAAATACATTTTTTTCTATTAGACCAACAAACACACCCTGCATGCATCCAATACCAAGTCATTTTTTAATTTGTTTATTTATTTGTTTCATTTTATTGATAGATTTTTTTTTGTAAATGACAAGTGGGAGTGAGATGATTTTGGTAAAGGCCTTTGCTGTTTAAACTAATTTCTTTGATCATTTTTGTTCATTTTTTTAAAACTTGAATCAACTATAGGCCTCTGTGGGATGAGGTTGAAATAGTAGGCCTACTACATGCAGTTCAAGTCTTAAGTTTTTCACACTTTCTTGAGCTCCTATTATGCAAACATGTAATTTAAAACTAAATAAGCTTACGTTACCCAGCAAATCACTCATGAGGACTAATAATTTTCAGTTTGTAAACAAGTAGAAATAATTTTGTAGTTTCTCATTTTTTTTTTTTTAATTATTTTATTTATTTTTTTTTTTTTTTGTTTGGCTTGTTGCTAATTTTTCATGTAAATCTTTACTGATTGTAAAGCCTGTAAGTCAAATGCTTTATTAGGTTGACAGACTCATTCGTAAATATCAACAGTAAAATAAATATTGAGAACTGAAGAAAAAAATAATTTAAAGAATTAAAATTCCTACTTTTCACAATTAATATTTTTACAAACACATCAATTACCTCGTCATGGTCTCTCCCAGACATTTACCTGCTGAAGTGAAGCTTAACATTAATGTTAAATGATTTTAGCACCACCTATAGGGTACATTATTTCATTTTTCAGGTAAGCTGAGAACAATTTCTTTACTAAAGACAGCAACAATATAAAAACCTTATTTGGTGATGGCAATTTGATCATCTCATTTCGGCATTGTGACCATATGTATCTCGTTAAGATGAGCTGTGATGGCCAAACAGACCTGTCTGATGGACCTGCAAACTGAGTGGGCCGGTAGGCGGATATTGGTGTCAACAAACACTGGCTGAAAGGTTCTTCAGGCATCGAATCTTAATTGTGAAATAGCTTCTTGAAGAGGGCGCAGTTAACAACCACGCTTACATGCCCTTTCTAAATCATTTGTAACCATTTCCATGATACAATGGATACTTCCTGCAGAAACTCTTTATCATTGAACAAGGTAATGGCTTATCTGATGATGACTCAAGTGAACTACAGTGGTACCTGCTCTATGTGGCCACCCCTTCTGCCAAGAAAAAGTGGCCACATACAGCAGGTGACCTGTCACCACAGGTAAATTGACAAAGAAAGTGACTCCTATGTCCTAGCCTAGTGGCCACAAAAAGAAATGTGGCTGCTCACGGCAGTGGTTGCATACAGCAGGTACCACTGTAAAATGATCAACAAGGCAACGACTGTGTATAGATTTATGCAGTGGTTGATATTGGCAAAGACAGGATGACGCATCTAAAACTCCACACATGTTTATGATGATAATGGTGATAATGAATGAGTTCAATGACAAGGACAATACAGCTGACTCAAAAATGTGAGTTTGAAACTCAGTAATTTTATTTGAAAAAACTCAAACTCAGATTATGACCGCACTCAGGAATGAACTCAACTTCCAGATTTGAGTTTGAACTGAAAATTGAGTACAAACTCAAGATTTTAGTTCATACTGACATTTTAGGATTGGGCCACAAGGGATGCTACATCCTTGCTGCATACTGAAGTTCAACATACATGTACTCACAGCACGCCAAGGAAAGCTGTACACTAACCCTATATGTCTTACTGCCTGAAAGTGGTTTCGGGGGGGGGGGGGGGGTTAAAGTGACGTCTCCATGTCTGCACCTTACAACCATTCTTATCACCACTTTGATAAGGTTGTTATGTCTGTACATGTATGTAAATAGATACATATTGTTTTTGTCAATATTTTTTCTTTCTTTTTTCTTTCTTTCTTTCTTTCTTTCTTTCTTTCTTTCTTTCTTTCTTTCTTTCTTTCTTTCTTTCTTTCTGTCTCTCATTTGTTCTTTCTGGTTGTCTTTGTTGGCTCAAACTCAGACACCACACAAGCCAAAAACTTCATATTTAGCATGGATATAACACAGTGAAGTTTTGCATATCATTCCAAATAGTTAACAGGATGAAGATTATGCATATTTCAGCCAATACACAAAATTGAAGTGTTGGGTGATAAGGAATGTCTTCAAAACTATTACTGATAGTGGTACCATTCCAGCCTCAATTTACATGTTTGTGCTATCAATGCATGGAATAAACTGAAGGAAAGCTGTCAGATTTTAATTTATTCAAGTTTCAGCCAATACATGTACAAAAAATTGAAGCATTGAATAATGATGAATACCTTCAAAACTATTATAACATGGGGGGGGGGGCAGTTTTGGGCCAGCTAAAGGTTTGCACAGATGCCATAGCTTTACTTTACTTCCATTCTTTCAGATAGAAATAAGTGTGATACCAGAAACTACTTCTCTAAATGATAGGGTACCTTTATTGTCAGAAGTGCCCTTGACGCAAGGGAGCAGACGCCATATTCGTGTTGATGTAGAAAGTATGATAGGGGCATGCCCTGGCCCAGTTTTTCGTCCAATCAGGCAGTAACTCACTGCGGCGTTGTGCGCACGTGACATACATTTCGAGGAAGCATGGTATGGATTGAGAATTGACGTCCAGACTACCAGTTATATACAGCTTAATCTTTTTGACACTTTACACAAATTTTAATGCTTTATTGCTAGACTTAAGGAAACGTTGATGTTTCTAATATAACATATTTTTAAATACAGAGAATGTAAAGTAATGATACAACATACATCACTTTATTATTAAGATCATTGTCAATAGTCTGAGAATAGGCCTATCTGTATTAACCATAGATTTTGCATATATCTTTCACATTTACTAAAGTAGCAATGACATCACAAATCTCGTGCGGGCGTGGAAAATAACGCAATATCTTGCGAGAGGCCGAAAACAGAGCCTGGCTGAAAACTGAGCAGGGTAGTATAGATAAAGGTGTCCCTCTAACTGAGCACGGTAGTATAGATAAAGGTGTCACTCTAGCTTTAGTTTATATGTTTGTGCTATGGGTGCAACCAGCGAACTATGACTGAAAAACCAAGATTTTGATTATGCAAATTCTGGCCAATGTACAAGATTTCAATGTTATGTATCTATTCACATTTATGAATAGAGGTTTAACTCAAAAATATATTTGTATATTATATTTATAGACATATCCACCATTGCTGTTAAAATATGCATAATTTTCCAAGACACAGAAATCTGGAATTTTTAGTTTGTGTTTGTTTACATGTGCAAATTAATGTATAGACATCTTGGAGTCTAAACTTCTTCAGTCGCTGCCCCACATGTCATCACCAGACAATTTTGTCGAAAGTTTTTATAAGAAACAGACCTCCAGCCTGGAGCCCGACACACTTTCCCCTGTCACTGTGCTAGGAAAGAAATATTTTGGATCAACTCTGTCCTCTCTCTTTGTGTCTCTCTAATAGGAGACATTCATATTTAACTGCGGTCCTGCTCACTTCCTGTGTTACCGGGGCAACAGACTGATGCTTCCCCCATGATCAGGGCAGATTTGTATTATATACTACATAAACATCCATAAATAACACCTTTTGAACCAAAAGAGAGCCTATTTCTAATTATTTTAGGCATCCTTTATGTTTCAAATATATGTTAATACATTTTCTTAAGATTATTGTGTGTTTGTGTTGTTCATTTTGTTGAGAAAGTACTTTTGATCATGCTAAATACATGGATCTGCCCTGATGCAGGTGGCTCCCTCTTTTGCTCAATAGTTGTTAGAGTAGGACAGCATTTAGATATGAATACATCATATTGTTAAAAGATGAAAAACTGGGCACCATTTATATTATAACATGCACAAGTAAACAGATTTACTGTCAAGGGCATTTCAAAGTTTTGAGTTTTATATATATATATATTTTTGATGATGTTCAGCTTTTGGTGATTTTTATGATAATGGCTTTTTCTGTCTTTTATTTACAATCTTTTCACAGTTTTATAATTTATCTCTATATTTTTTCCTTGATTCTTCAGCCTATGTACCACCCAAAAGCATGTAGATGTCAAGTGTACTTTGTTTTGAATTTATCATTTATATAAAAGATATAGAATAAGAACTGCTGATGAGACCTTTGTGAACAGCATGTCTGAAAGGTCATTGGCTTTCCTGAAGTACAGCTAGTAAGCTAGAAAACCTTATTCTAGGGTTTTAGTCTGGAGGAAATATATGTATATCATTTATTGCTTAAAGATATATGGCAAGTTAGCATTGGCTTTAGTGATGAGGGACACTCTTCTTTTGATAAATACACTGAAAAAGTCCATAAAGTACACATTTTTGGAAAGCAAACAACATAAAGATTAATTCTGTAGCACGGTAGTAGTGTTTACTAGCTGGAATGTTTACACAGCAATTATAAAAGTGTATAGAAGTTACTGTCATTCTTGATACAAATTTGGCTTCAATTCCTACATTTTAATATCATATTAGTGGTAAACTATACAGTGGTACCTGCTATTTAAGACCACCCCTAAAGCCAACAAAAAGTGGTCTCATACAGCAGGTGGTCTTAAATTGAAGGTATATTCAACATGTAAATACAGCAGAGGGTCTTGAAAGAGTGGTCTTAAAAAGACATGCAGTCTTAAATTGGAGGTGGTCTTTAGAGCAGGTACCACTGTAGAATAAATACTGTATAAATGCAAAAAGTGTCTCAAATTTCAAACTTTTGTTGTTCCTCATATACAGATGTTTGAAGTTGAAAAAAGGACACATCAAAGGCAAGCCATCTTTGTGTAACTCTGGTGACAAAATGGAACAAAAACTGGAAAATTTGAGATACTCTATTTTTATTCAATACATAAACTTCAGTTTGCTGCAGATTTGAGGCCAATATGTTCTTGCAGACTTGAATAAGTTGGTATTTGTGCCAAATTATGATGATCATATGCGTGATTGTTAAACAAACACTGCAACCAACTGACAAAGCGACATTGAAATGGATAGCGTCCTCAATTTGTTAGCTTTCTGAAAATGTATAGTTTACCATACTTTAAATTTGAATCCAAAGTTATATTCAGTAATTTGTGAAAGTCACTGCTAACTTGCTGTATATCCTTAAATTTTGTTTTACGTCCAGTTAGAATTGAGAATTTGTCCAGACATATAAGTTTTGTAAAATTGTATTATGTCTCCCGGTGGAAGCCGGGTGACATATTGGTTTAGTGCCCGCTTCTTCTTCTTCTTCGTCGTCGTCGTCGTCGTCGTCTTCTTCTTCTTCTTCTTCTTCTCCTTCTTCTCCTTCTTCTCCTTCTCCTTCTCCTTCTTCTTCTTCTTCTCCTTCTCCTCCTTCTTCTCCTTCTTCTTCTTCTTCTTCTTCTTCTTCTTCTTCTTCTTCTTCTTCTTGTTCAGGTTCTTCAACACTTGGTTTCCGTTCGATAAGTCTTGAAGGACTTGACAGAATTTGATGAAACTTGGTAGGATTATGTATCTAGGCAAGACCTAGGTTGGGATTGTATTTGGATGACCTTGAGCGAATTTTCAAGGTCACAGGGTCACTTATGGGAAATTGGTTTCCGTGCGATAAGTCTTGAAGAACTTCATGGAATTTGATGAAACCTGGTAGGATTATGTATCTAGGCAAGACCTAGGTTGGGATTGTATTTGGGTGACCTTGACCTAATTTTCAAGGTCACAGGGTCACTTATGTGAAATTGGTTTCCGTGCGATAAGTCATGAAGAACTTGATGGAATTTGATAAAACTTGGTAGGCTTATGTATCTAGGCAAGACCTAGGTTGGGATTGTATTTGGAAGACCTTGAGCGAATTTTCAAGGTCACAGGGTCACTTATGTGAAATTGGTTTCCGTTCGATAAGTCATGAAGAACAGGGTGGAATTTGATGAAACTTGGTAGGCTTATGTATCTAGGCAAGACCTAGGTTGGGATTGTATTTGGATGACCTTGAGCGAATTTTCAAGGTCAGGGTCACTTATGGGAAATTGGTTTCCGTGCGATAAGTCTTGAAGAACTTGATGGAATTTGATGAAACCTGGTAGGATTATGTATCTAGGCAAGACCTAGGTTGGGATTGTATTTGGGTGACCTTGACCTAATTTTTAAGGTCACAGGGTCACTTATGTGAAATTGGTTTCCGTGCGATAAGTCATGAAGAACTTGATGGAATTTAATAAAACTTGGTAGGCTTATGTATCTAGGCAAGACCTAGGTTGAGATTGTATTTGGATGACCTTGAGCAAATTTTCAAGGTCACAGGGTCACTTATGTGAAATTGGTTTCCGTGCGATAAGTCATGAAGAACAGGGTGGAATTTGATGAAACTTGGTAGGATTATGTATCAAGGTAAGACCAAGGTTGGGATTGTATTTGGGTGACCCTGACTTAATTTTCAAGGTCACAGGGTCATTTATGTGAAATTGGTTTCTCTGCAATAAGTCTTGAAGAACTTGATTAAAATTGCTAGAGTAATGTATCTAGGTGAGAGCTAAAATAGGATTGTAATTTTCAAGCAAACTTGGTCATTTGTAATTTGTTATCACCTGTAGCTTATTCAGAGACATAAGTGTTCCATTTGATTTTCTGTTGGAAAATCAGTCTGTTCTAGTTTTAATTGAAATCATTGTAATCATTTGTATTATTAAGTTGAAAAGGGTCACTGATAGGCTAGAGAATCTGTGAGTCGTCAGAAATGTTTTCTCGTATCCCAGGTTCAGGGAAACATTTCTATCATTTAAATGAAAAGGTTTGAGAGTATCCGTGATTGGTGAAGGATCCTTTAATGAAAGGGTTTGAGAGTATCCATGATCGGTGGAGGATACTTTAATGAAAAGGTTTGAGAGTATCCGTGATTGGTGGAGGATCGTTTAATGAAAAGGTTTGAGAGTATCGGTGATTGGTGGGGGATCCTTCTTGTCACTATTTCTGAAGGGCCAGTAACAGTGTTGATGAAGACAGGAGAGGGGAGCTGTATCACGATTGCAATATATTATGCCACTTGCACCAAGTGACAGGAGGCCAAGCATAGACAGTATGGAAGAACGTGTGGCAGAGAGACCATTATTTCCATACATTGGCCTCTCAGGGAGCAGGTTGACTGCTGAAACAGAGGGGGTAACAGATTATTTGGCGTGATCCTGATAAGAAAATATATTTCCTGAGAATTGTGTATCCAAGTGTACATTTCTTGTAAATCATGAAGGACCACTGATGTGTAACATAACTAGATGTCTTCAGGGGTGTAGAGCACATCCCTGATGTCTTCAAGAATCACTAACTGTGAAAATGCTTATATATTTAAGGCCTGAACTGTGATAAGGACCTCCCTGCACTCTCTTCAAGTGGATACAATGCTAGTACCACTTTGACCACAGTCTATCTACTGTGGATCACCAAGGAATTCCGCTGCAGTAGCGCCATGCATTGCTTGCTAAACACATCACTCACCCCACACAAACCAAGTTTGTGGGTACACTGTTTAACTATCTGTGTAATTGTCTGTCTGTCCGTCCGATTGTCTGAGTGTCCATCCATTGTAGAATTCTTCCAAGCAAAATGTCTCATCATTCACCATGGCAAAATCAAATTGACCTCAATTCTACCTTGACTCTATTTCTTGAACTAATTACATTTTGGTGACCTTCATCTCATTATCAAGGCCAGTGGACCCATATGTGCTTGTAAAGTGTGCGTGTGTGTGGGGGGGGGGGAGGGTATCCAGTCTGCATGTCAATGACCACTGTTCTAGCATGGAGTTTGATCTGTTTTGGAGGCAATTGCATACAAGGCCAGCATATGTTCCTCCCACTCTGATCCAGATGGCTATGTACATTTATAGCAGGCTGGGATTCTCTCTCCTGAGGCAAACTGGATATGGCTAGTACCCAAGCTATTCAACAACCAGTCACAGCTTTGACGTTTTAGACTTTCAACAGTTTTTTTTCACTGACATGGGCTCTTGGAGTAGGGGAGTGGGAGGGTTCCTTGTATACAGGCATAGGTAATAATGTTGCCCTGGAACAAGGTACAGAAAATACGAAATTGTACATATAATAGTTGGTATAAAGTACAGAAATTGAAAGGGCTTCCAGTACTTAAGTATGGCAAATAAAAATGCACAGTACACCAGTATTGAAAACCCTTTACTCCCTCCCTCCACCAAGGGTCCAAGGCAATGGTGTTTCTCTAACCCTTTTAGTGCCAAATTTTGGACTGAGTCAACAGCTTTACTCGGTGCTGAGAAAAGCTGTTGACCTGGGATATTCTCTCTGGATTCATAAGCATACTGGCTCTTGAGTGAAAGGGCTTTTTACGAGGAACACGAATCTGGAATCGTAGTGATAATTCAGACTAGTTTGACTTAAGACGTGATTGGCACTGAAAGAGTTAAAATAATGCCTGTAAATGTGTCAAAGGATCTGCTGTCAGCCAGCAACCACTCAACAAAACCATGACCAGCTTGTATCCCAAAATGGGAATGTGTTAATGAGACTATCATTTAATGAGTTGGTATTACATTCACCATTATGAGTTTATGTCATATCACCAATACAATATTAATTTAATATAACATTCACCATAATGAGTTAATGTAATATTACCATTACGATATTAATTTAATATAACATTCACCATAATGAGTTAATGTAATATTACCATTACAATATTAATTTAATATAACATTCACCATAATGAGTTAATGTAATATTACCATTACAATTTGGTATAACATTCATCATCATCACTTAATGTAACATTCACCATTATGGATTTCTGTGATATTTATCATGTGTTAATATAACCTTCACCAGTACAAGTGGATGTAACATTCACTGTTATGAGTATATGTTATTCATCATTATGACTTTATATATGTAACTCTCAGCATTACTAGTTCAAGACATCCATGCAGACAACATTTGACCACCAGCCAGTTTTGGATGGTTTGAAGGCCAATGGTTAACTGGGATAGCATGACTTACTGAGATAGTATGGCCTACCGGGATAGTATTTGGCCTGCTGGGATAACTTGCCCTAAAGGGATAACATAGCATACTGGGAAAGCTTGGAGCTGCTGGCATAGTATGGCCTGTTGGGATAGCTTCATGGCTTATTGGTATAGCGTAAACTCCCATAATAGTATGGCCCACTGGCATATAGCATGGACTCCTGTGATAATATGACCTGCTGGTGTAGCATGGACCACTGTGATAGTATGGCCTATACTGGCATAGCATGGCTTCCTGTGATAGTATGGCTTAATGGGTAGCATGGCCTCCTGTGATAGTATGGCCTACTGATGTAGCATGGACCCCTGTGATAGTATGGCCTTCTGGAATAACATGGCCTACTCGGATGGTATAGCCTACTGGAATAACATGGCCTGTTGGCCTGGTATGGCCCACTGGAATAACATGGCCTACTGGGATGGTATGGTCTGCTGGAATAAAGTGACCTTCTGTGATCATAGTATAGCCCACTGGAATAACATGGCATCCTGGGATGGTATGGCCTGCTGGAATAACATGGCCTCCTGTGATAGTATGGCCTACTGGAATAACATGACCTCCTGGGATGGTATGGCCAACTAGGATAACATGGCCCACTGTAATACTATGGCCTACTGGGACGGTATGGCCAGGGTCATCAGCTTTCTTGACAGGTAATAGGTCCATCCAGTATTGCTATGGCCAAGTCAAGCTTTTGGAACATGGTTACTTGTTATTTACAGTGGCACCTTTCTTAAGAGATCCCCCTAAAAAAAGACCACATATCTTTTTAAGACCGCCCTCTCAGAACATTGCGCTCGCTTTTCCATGTTGTTGTACCTCTAATGAAAGACCACCTGTTTTGAGAGACTGCATTTTGACCCACTGTAGGGGTAGTCTCTCAAAAGAGGTACCACTGTATTGAGAAAAGGAGATGCTGTAGGGGCTGGTACCAGACACAAAACACAGGCTGTTAAATATCTGTAGGGATCAAACACAGCATGCAGGTAGTGTCAATGAGTAGCTAATGATTATATATAGAAAAACAATAGAAATATATATAAACAGGATAAAAGTCAATACAAGTGTGGTAGTACTTGCAAAGATTGCCAACCATGAAAGCTCGTCTGGCTTTTATCCATACATTGTGTGAAGTCGTCAATATATATTTCATGCTGCAGCAGTCCTGTAAGAAAACATACCCTTTGGCTTGAAAAGGTTGCTCTGAAATAGCACATGTTTGCTATTTGCATCCTGAGGAGACATTATTTCACTCAAAAAACTTGAGCCCAAAACTGAGAGGATTGATAAAACGACATTATATGTATATGTGTAGTATGTACCCAGTGTAAAGGTGAACACAAGACACCCAGCACTGTGGCAGTGTGCTCGACAGCTGACAGCTGTACCACCCTTTAATAATTGATGGCTTGTCCTAACCCTACCAACCCAATGAATTTACTGCCTACCAAAATTATTTGTTTTTTATCTTTGTACTTTGTTCCTATATTTTTTATTTTAGGGATGTTATGGCTTTTTGACTTTAAAAAAAAATCCCTACCTACCTACCCCCCCCCCCCAAAAAATGGATATCACTGGAACCCAACAATTAAGGGTGGCCTCATTTATCTCTATAAATAGTTTTATTGAATGTTAAGCTACCTGCTTAAAAAAAAGCAGTTTTGGTCCATCATATCAGTCTCACTTATGTGGGATGCCTGTGGCTTTAAAGAAATAAAACAATAGGGCATGCAAACTAATGACTCCCTAGATGTCGCTCCGATGCCAAGAGTGATCACGTGACCGCAGCCATACTGATTTCCAGCATTGCAAGCAGTGGAAGTATTATTGCAAGTTTATTTTACTGGGACCCATACTGCACAGTACATCCCTCCAGGGAACTCCACACAAAGGGATTATTGACACCTCATTTAACCCCTGCTGTGTTGACCTGGACACCTCCAGTAAGCTGGGCTACTGCAGCAGCATGGCCTGCTGGCCCTGGCCTTGTGCATACAGTGGCCCCCAAACAGGTCCATGTAAGTCCCCATTACCAGCCCCCCCCCCAAAAAAAAAGGTAATAAGCAACCATTTTTTCCCAATAATAAGCTATGTTTCATTAAGAGATGTTACTCATTCTTTTCTTCACATGGTCTGATAATCCATTTGTTTACATAATAATGATTCCATTTGTACCTGGTTCCAGATCAGTCCACTTACAGCCAGTTTAGTTTATCTTTCAAAATTTGTTTTTAAAAGGCTACTAATGAATAAAAATATGCTCACCTTGCTATTAAATTAGCTTTCTTGCCTCTGGTAGATGCATTCCTTCTTACAAGTTCCTTTTTAGATGAACAACTCTCACCTTTCCATAGTCTGCCATGCTGGCTCATTACAAGCTGGGCTAATGAATAACCCTTGTGACCTGCACACCATCTGGTGGCAAACTTGGCATAATGCCTGTCCTATTATCACCTTGAAAATGCCTGTGAAGACTTTAAACCATCTTTGTGACATCCAGCTGGAATCCTGGCAGTCTCAATTGCAACTTTCACAGTGTGTCTGGTGGCTTATAGCAGACTTCTCTGTCTCAACATCAAAGGATGTCTTTGAAGACTTTTAGCAGTCTTTGTCTCAACTTTTTGGTGTTGCTTTCAAGGCTCATAGCACCTTTTGTCTTGAGGTTTGGTGCATGCTTGTGAAGACTTGTAGAATGTCTGCCACAGCTCATAGCAGTTTGTGGATAACCCGGGGTGGGGTGGGGGGAGGGATATCTCAGGACATAACAACCTCATAACTTTTGAGGGACATGCCAGAAGGCTTATTCATGGCAGCTTCATTTCTAAAATTTGAGGTTGTTTCTCAAGGTCTTTAAAAATCTGTATGGCTATATTAATAATATCTTAAAGGTTATTAACCCATTCAGTGCCAAATTTCTGAGTCAACAGCTTTTCTTGGTGCAAGAAAAGCTGTTGGCCTGGGATATTCTCTCTGGAACTATAAGCATACTGGTACTTGAATGAAAGGTCTTTTCACGAGGAATACAAATCTGAGATCCTAGTGATAATTCTGACTAGCTTGACGTACGTAGATCAATTTAAGACATGATTGGCACTGAAAGAATTAAAAGGCAAATAAGTTGGGCTTGATGGAGTTTGTGCTACTGATCCTCAGTTGTTTAGAAGCTTGATAAAAGCTAATAGACTTTATATGATAGATCATATGTTTTCACAAGCTTGATAGGAGTTAAAAGTTTACTGGATAGGTCATCTGTTTACATGATAGATCATCTGTTGTTTACAGGTTCGGCAAGGGTCAATGGAGTTTATATGATAGGTCTGAACTTTGTACATGCCTGATAGAGTTAAAGGATTCTGATGATAAATTATTTGTTAAAATGAATTTATGTGATAGATCATCCGTCATTTACAGGTATGATAGGAATTAAAAGTTTATATGGTAGATCATCTTTTGTCTACAAGCTTGAAAGAATTAATAGATTTTATATAGTAGATCATTTTTTTAAACAAACTTTGCCAATTTAAAACAATTTGTCTGACATATCATCTGTTATTCACAGACTTGACCGGAGTTAGCAGTTTATATTATGTCTGTTGTTTACAGGCATGACAGACATTTAACGTTTATATGAAAGAGTATCTTCTTTTTACGAGCTTGATAAAAGTTAATACAATGTAGAGTTTATATGATAAATCATCTTTTTCTTACAAGCTTGATAAATGTTAATAGAATTTAGCTTATGCATCATTTGTTCTTTACTTGCTGAAGTCCAGCATGGAGGTAGATCTCCATGAGTCCAGGGTCCTCAAAGAGAAGGGTCACTGTCAGGTCTCGTTGGATGTCCATGAACACTGGTTACTGGCCCAGGAGCCAAACTCACACCTTACTTAATTTCTTCATTTCTGCCATCATGATTTACACCACCCACGAATTGATTGAATATTCTGCAAACACAAATGACTGGCAGGAGCACCCAGGGATGTGGGCTCACAGAGAGTATAACATTACACAGGAGGAGGGGTCAGATCTAATGGACATTTGTTGCTGGGCTATGCCTGTGGCATGTCAGGGGTGCATGTGATATCATCACAACCTGTGTCTACCTGGCAGACATGAGCTATGGTACAGAGTACCTGATACACATCCCACAGCATCCTGACACAATTGTGCTCTTGAATGCCTGTCCGCAGCCACTATATCATGAGGCTAGAACAAATGAACTGTTTGTGGTTGAAGTCGATACTTAACCAAGTCATCATAAACCCTACAAAATACTACATGTGTTTATCATGTAGGACTCAGATTTGGTATCTTCATACAGTAAAAAATCAATATTGTCAATTTGGCCACTTGTCAGAGTCTGAGCCCACGCTGGGGTGAATTTTTTTGACCCAGTGGTGAAAACTGATTGACTGAAAACACTCTCTGTTGGGCCTAGAACCAAAAAAACCATGAAAGTGCAGTCTGGTACTATAGTGATATTGGATAATACGGGTAGGTGGAGACAATGTCAAGCATACAGCAGCCATGATCAGGCAGAAGAAGTGTATGGTACCTGTAACTATAGTCAGGTTGTCAGGAGCAGGAGCCATGATAAGGCAGAAGTGTATGGTACCTGGAACTACAGTCAGGTTGGCAGGAGCGGCAGCCATGATAAGGCAGAAGTGTATGGTACCTGGAACTATAGTCAGGTTGTCAGGAGCAGGAGTCATGACAAGGGCAGAAGTGTATGGTACCTGGAACTATAGTCAGGTTGGCAGGAACGGCAACCATGATAAGGGCAGAAGTGCATGGTACCTGTAACTGTAGTCAGGTTGTCAGGAGCAGGAGTCATGATAAGGCAGAAGTGTATGGTACCTGTAACTGTAGTCAGGTTGGCAGGAACTGTTTGCTGTCGTGCTTTCATAATTAATTCTAGCTGATTCCAAAAACCCAAAGGGCATCATTTCTACCTGTACATAATACCAGGACTATAATACATGCCATTATTTGGAATATATGTACTTATACATGTATGTGTGTGTATGTGTCACTGATATGACAATGTTATACTCAAACTCAAACTCAAACTCAAACTCAAAACTCATTTATTTTAGCCAATCAATACAATGACGATTTCAATATTGAGAAATATGTACATAATGATAAAAAATTGATGTGGCTAGGGGGACTCCTATTAAGACAAATACATGTCGCTCTCATAGGAGCCACCTTTAAGTCTTTAACATTTGAAACAATATAGATGGCAGTTACTTTAACAATAAATGTCGAAATAAACTTCAAGATATAATACAGTTTACACACACAACATGGGTGGGAAAATATAATTGTTAATTATTTTGACAAACATAGCAGTTGTATATATTACAACTCTGTTCATAATTATTCAAAAAAGTATTTTTAATATACAAGGAAAACCCTTGTAAACTATGAGTATGTATTTTCCTTATAACATTCTTATCTGTATGATTCACTGTGACTGGAATATCATAGTTCAAACTCTGTTTTGCAAATATTTTATTGACTCTATTAATAAAAAGGTTATCATAATGTCTGTTGTTATAGTTGTTTATTTCATTTATTGGGATGAATTGAAAAGAGAGTAATCTTAAGGGTAGATCATTATGGATAAATTTATAATAGAATTTTAATTTAGCTGATGTAAAAATGTCTTGAATTTTTAAAAGTTTGAGAGCTTTCAAAATTGGTTCTGAATGGGCATTGTATTTACTACAATTTATACAGCGTACTGCTTTTTTCTGAAGTTTTTCAATTTTTGAAAGTTTAAATCCCCATAGAAGTATTCCAAAATTTATATGTGGAAGTATTAATGAGTTATACATAGTTATTTTAACTTTCAGCGGAAGTTGATGTTTAAGTTTATTTAGAATTGCGATAACTCTTGATATTTTACTTGAAATTTTGGTAACATGCTCCTTCCATGACAATTTATCATCAATTGTAAGCCCTAGAAAGTTAAAAAATGAGACTTGGATTATTGGGATATTATTCATTTTTAAGTGTGGTTTATTAACTTTTTTATTTGAATGATGAAAGATCATAAATTTTGATTTATCAACATTTAATGATAATTCATTAACTTGAAGCCAAACACAAATTTTTTTAAGTTCTCTGTTAATAGTTTCTGTCACACCATCTATAGATGAGTTGACATTTAGTGTAGTTGATAAGGTAGTATCATCTGCATACAGTATAAAATTAAATAAATCACTGGCATTTGATATATCATTTATATAAATAATGAACAGTAGCGGGTAGGACCTTTATATTTAGGGGGTAGCTTACCTTGGTATAACATTGTATAGTCAGCCGTACATATTAATAATCTGTCCAATCTATCACTTCATATTATCTGGACAAATAGCAAAACAGATACACGTACTTGTGGCTACATCTGTCACAATGGGTCATCTCTATTGCACTGATATAGCAGAAACCAGCGCCAAAGAGCCTGTACTGTATAATGGCATTGTGGACACTGAAATAAACTCCAGATGTATCCAACATCATTGTAGAAATAGAATTTGCACAAATACAAACTGAAAGCCTTGACATACCTGGGCATGGGAAGTATTCATGTAATGTTAGTGTTACTGTGGGATACTGCATATAGATTGAAATTGTAATAGATATGTCCAGAAATTCTGCAGCAAATGTAGCTTTCATTGTAGTCAGATAGACTAATTTTTCCAATGTTGCAACATTGTAATAAAGTACCTTCTAAGGCCACATCCAGTATTTGTCTGTAAATATGCCTGCATATATTTGTCGTATCATGTTTACATTACTTCTATACCCTCGACATGCTATATTTTCTTCATCTTATCTTGTTACATACACACAGACATAACAAACCATGCACTTTTTTAAATAAATACTGTGTGAACTCTGAGTTGTGTCTACCACAGTGACATAATCTGCACATCCCTGATTGAGCACAAACAGTCTGTTAACATACACAATGTGTCCATTATAGTTGTGGAGTGACAGAAGTGATGCCATACCTCAGTCTATGCAGTTAATGGGTACAATGTGTCCAATATAGTTGTGGGTTGAAAGAAGTACATTATTGACAATTTTACTTCTGACCTATGGTCCTGTAGGTATTTAACCCTTTCCCCCTTGAATTAGGACTGAGTCAACAGCTATCCTTGGCATGAGTTGGGCACTAAGTGCCCAACTCATGCCAAGGAAAGCTGGTGACCTGGGGCATGTTATCTTGATAGGTCTCATCTTCAATTCTCAATGAAATTGCTTTTCATTACTGTTGAAATTTGTTGAAAACATGTAAGCAGACGACATTTGACCAGAAGCCAGTTTTGGCGGGTTGAAGGGGGAAAGGGTTAAGGGGATTTTCACATTACTGGACCATTTCTGGTAATTTCTAGTGAGTAAAAGTTGCATGGATATGTTGGTTTTAGGTTTCAGGGGGTCTTCTCACTACTGCGTTTATCCATGCTTGTACAATGGTACCTGCTGTATGTGGCCATCCTTTCTGCCAAGAAAAAGTGGCCACATACAACAGGTGACCTGTCACCACAGGTAAATTTTACAAAGAAATTGACTTGTATGGCTGAGCCTAGTGACCACAAAAAGCAATGCGGCTGCTCATGGCAGTGGTCGCATACAGCAGGTACCACTGTACATGTTTATAATTGAAGGTTCATTGTAATAGTAACCAAACATTCCGTTTTCGATAAAGATTAAAGTGCTCTCATTCAGGGACCAATATTTGTAATCTAAATTGGGGACAGGTGCATGACTTGTCACACAATGCCAGGCCAACTGACTGCCATCTTTTTCAAACACACTATGGTTAGACTTTCATAGGTTTTGCAACAAATATAAATGCTTTTATATGATGTCTGATCATGATACTTCAGTCATTGCTTTGATGTGTCATTTTATAAACAGAAATGGACTACGTGCCACCTAAAGAGTTAATATCCCAGATACTTATATTTGCCATGACATTGTATATGTATATCATCATGGATTTTAAACTTTTTTCTTTATAAGTCCTCTTATATGAACATTTTTGCATGTCAGACTTTCTATTATTGCCTCTTAGGGGAGGCCAGGCACTATCTTATATGTGATTGGCACAAATTGCAACTGCCTGCTGCCTGATTGAGTGTGTATGATTGGTTGTAAATTGCTTCGTGCACTACCTGCTAGCAGATTGATGATATGGTTGGCAATAAATTGTTATTATCTGCTACCTCACTGATTATATATATGTTTGGCAAAAAAAATGCATAACTGCCTGCTGCGTGATTGACCATTTGGTTGACAATAAACTGCTACCTGACCTATTGTATATGCTTAGCAATAGACTGCTACTACCTGCTATCTGGTTGGCAATGAACTGCTGCTACCTGCCACCTGGTTGGCAATAAACTGTGACTACTTGCTACCTGGTTGGCAATAAACTGCTGCTACCTGTTGCCAGACTGTACAGCTTGCCAGTAACACATTGTCAGTAAATGCTGTGGCCATCTTTAATAAGGACACACCAGCAGTGGGACTGGGTTCTTGTGTCAGAAGGAATGAGAAACCAGAATGCATAAAGATAAATGGTTTGTTAATAATCCTGACACCTGGGCCTGACACCAGAACTGATGACTGTCAGTGCTATCTGTTGCTGTTCATATAGGATTTTAGGAGAGCAACATTCCTTTGTACTTTGAACTTTTTGATCAGCAATTTTTTAAACTGCATTGAAGTAAAATTTGTCCCCTGTGGTGCACTTCTTATGCTACAGCTTGCCCTTGCAGTTCAACCAAGACAAAGGAGAGTCTTGTCCAGTGTATACAGACCCAATGGTGTACAGAGATCACGTAACTGACCCATACAACTGTTACCGTATGGTTTTTGATTGTACTTAAACCATGCTTCTGGTTATCCTCAATAATTTCTTCTTTAATCGTTTGTATAGTTTCTTCTTTAACCATTTCAGTTAAATTACTGCTTATTTTGTTTTGTCTTTGGGGCCATTTGTAGTAGCTGGACATGTATTTTGGAAGTTTTCCTCACTTTTTACATAAACTAAAGTTTAGGGACCAAGCAAGATTCAAAATTGAATGGTTCTGGACAAGTACAGAGCCTCCAGTCTCCCGCATTGGCAGGAGATCTCCCACTTTTTCGTACTTTTAATGGGTCCACCCCATTACATTTTCAAATTGTCCATCTGTCTGGATGTCCATCTGGATTTCCATCCAAATGTGCACATTTTCGTTACCAGGAATTCTACAAAATACCTCGATGTATTTTGCTCAAATTTGGCAATATGTTTATCTTACCAGGCAAGATGAACTGATTAGATTTTGGGGTCACCATGACCTAATTTGAGCAAATGGCAACATTTTTACCTTGTGAATCCTTCAGTCAACACTTTGCGTTGAAGGTATGTCTAGTTTACAAAGTCTCCCAATGTCCTGATTTTTATCAAATATGTCTCCCGCTTTTTTGTAAAATTAAAAGAAGTAGCATTATTCCATTGGTGGCTGTAAAGTTGTGCTGTTTTGCCGAGTTGTTGTACTATATATGCACGGAATATTTCTGTGATGGTGTGTTAAATGGTTCAAAATGCAAGAAATGAAGGTGCAAATTTCAAATTTTTCCATGGGGAGCATGCCCCCCAGGCTACCCCCCACCCCGTTATGCTTCTTTCGTTCAGTGCTCGCTCGCTCCCACTTTTCATTACCTGCAGGAGGGAGATCAGCCACTTTGAACATACATATAGGCTAACTTGAAAGCTCTGCAGGTATATCATTTGAACAACCTGTCTTACTGACTATGATTGGTGGATTTGGCCATTGAAGGAAGCCATATACACAAACTTCAGAAAGCTGAGTATAGCATGTAGCCTGTGAGTGTGCCATGGCATTGAAAGTACATGTACTAGCTTTTTATTGATAAAGGTCTGCGTTGAAGGCAAGCATGGCATTATCAACCCTGGATTGTTGTCAACTGCAAATGAAAGTGAGGCTACGTCTGCAAATGAAAATGAAGCTACCTTGGTGCAGGGTCTCTGTATCACTGTACGGTAGCTAGTATAGTGCACCAGAGGTGGAAGGCATACAATATATTTTCAGTGCACTGCCATGGTATACAGCATTGATGCACCCTTCATGGGTGCAGACTGTATGCGGCTGACATCAAAACACAGTGGCACCATAGATGGCACAGCACAGGCACGCCACATTAACCCTTGAAGTGCTAATCATGGCTATAGTCGTTTTCTCATTTACGTTAAACATATAATGGTTAAAAGATTCAAAATTGTCATGAAGGTACTTTTCATTCAAATACCAGCAAGCCTAGTCCAAAGCAAAAAGTAGTCTTAGTCAACAGCTTCTCTCGGGGCACTTTGCACGCATTGCACATAAAGTGCCCCGAGGAAAGCTGTTGACTCAGTGTTAAATCAGCACTTCAAGGGTTTAAATTGTCAAAAACAATAATAAATATTGGAGGGCATGCAAACAATAATGCGTTCATCAGCTGATCTGATTGGCTACTGTGCCCTGGCCACAATAGAATACCAGATACATTTTGATACAAAGTATCTGTGATGGTGTAGCAGAGACAGGACAGGTCCCTCAACAAATGGTGGAAGACAGGGGACCCTCCTCATTGTGACAGATAGAGCAGACACAAGAAGAATAGTGTATTAACAGTACATGGCCACTATGTTATGGTGTCTGTGACATGGGCCACTTTATTGATTGTATGGGCTTACATTACAGGGTCTCATGCAGGAAGCGGGATGGGCCATGGAAGTGGTATGACTGGTCTCTGTCCTCAGCTGATTAATGGTATTAGTGATTGAAGTGTACATGTGCCACAAAGTATCTTATTATCTATAATCAGCCAAACTAGAATGCCTCAGCTCATAAAAGTTGCATCTCTTGTGTGCAGGGTTTGTTTGCGACACATACATGCCCATGCGCCCCATGCTAGCCCGGTATATGTTGTTAAGAGCCTGGATCTTAAGACAAGGTGTGTTCATGTTTGAATAAATGTTTTTTTTTTTTTTTGTGAGGAATATGTGGCATGCATATTATATGTATTGTAAATTGATTTATTTGTGTGTGTATAAATTTTCACGATTTTTGTTTTTTAGACATTTCACTGTTTTGGACATAATTCCTATTCATACAATGTTAAAATACTATTTCACTATGTTTTTATTTTCACAGTTTTGAGCCATGAGCAAAATTAAACAATTTACAGTAATTTCCCACCAGAAGCTCTAACCCTGTTGCTAGGCAACAGTGACAATTGACTGCCCTGATAAAGGTGTATTGATGGAAAGCCAAGTATATATATTGGGGGAATAAAGAATAGTTTAATATTACAGAAATATATGTACATGTAGGACAATTAACTCCTTATATCAAGCTCAATGATTACTTGGACAACAGAACTAAGATCTGTTAACAGTTAATTCATCTAAATTGCTATTTTAGCATTAACAGCTTGCGTGTATTTTGCCATGTTTGATTCAGGGATCTGCCCATACTTCCGTGTTGAATGATACGGGTCAAAACAGCAATGCAGCTATTATGAACATCCCATATTTTTACATGTCCTCACCATTTGATATCCATTAAATGGACAGAGAAAGACATGACTGGGAGATAATAGGTTAATGGAAGTGATGCCAAAAGACTGATGTGAAAAGATATGTGGAACACCGTACAGCAAGAAGTTGCATTTTTTTTGTTTGAACTGTTGTGTTATTGACATGTTGTCCCTAATTGCTGGCTGGGAAACAATCCTTTCATTTCCATAGATTTCTGGTATTTTTGATACACATAGATTCCTAATTTTCCAGATGAGTATCTTACAGGTACTGGATATGTTGCTTTTCATCTCCTATGTGAAGTGTCACGTACCTTTTGATCCCTACTGATGTATACAATTCGTTTTGCGCCGGTCACAAATTGAAAACTCTCTCCTATACTCTCTCAGGCCATTTGATCCCTGTCATGCATCGCTCTGGGTGTTGCTGATCGTGCTCGGTGAGAAGAAAGTGGAAAACATTATTTTTATTTCTGATTCTTATTACACCAGGTACTGTCCACAAATACAAGGTACAGCTTTTAGGACAACTCAAAAAGTGATTGCTGGTTGGAAGCATAATAACATGGGAAAGAAAGCACAAAAGGAGTTGTTGATTGGAAGTTTGGTCCAAAATATCATGTGACACAGGAAGCAGGTGCTGCCACCTAGTAGAATGGTGTGTCCGACAAGCCCTGTTGATTGTTGTAATGGGAACACTGATGGCAACTTGGCACCATAAATCGGGGGAGTGGGGCCCCTAGTATCATGGTACAAGTAATCCTTTTGCCCTGATACAAGGTACGGAAAATAGGAAAATGTACAAACAATGGTTGGTACGAAGTACGGAAATTAAAAAGGCTTGCAGTATGTTAGTACAGCAAATAAAAATGCCCAGTAGGCCAGTACAGACAGAGCTCCCTCCCCCCTCCCCCCCTCCCCGGAAAAAATAGACCATCCAAGTAAAAAGTTTCCTGCAAAACAATGTTATGTTCTGGTTCCACTGTAGTAAGGCCCCTCTTGTAAGGCAATAATCCTTTAAACAAAATGTCTGTTTCTTTCGTAGGAATTTGTGGTAGTGCAGTGGACATTGTTTTGCTAGAAACAGTCCACTGAACTGCACATGACAAGAACAATGGACGCACATGATATCAGTTGGTCTTTGTAGGAAGCGTCAAACAGGGGAGTTGAGATGTTGGTGAAAACATGTCAGATTTCATTCTTTCATCTGTATGCAGTTTTTGTTTACGATGATCACAATAACATGTACTTTAATGTGACAGCCACCTCGGGCTGCACCAGGTAATAATTTCAATCAATGGCGATGAAAGAAAGACTGTGTGGAAGAGAACCACATATAAACAGATCAATGGAGGGAGGGCTGTTTTTGCAGTCAGCTGCTAGTCTTCCTGCTCTGCAATGATTATTTGAAACACAAGCTCCGATTGGTCAATTTAAAAATTAAAAAAAATGGTTCTGCTGGAATTTACTAATTAGGTGTCCGATTAGCCAAAGACATTCAGGCTTAAAAAAAACAGGATCAATGCGAAGCAGCAACCTAAGAAATCGTAATATTGTCACACAACCATAGCCAATGGCTAAATATCGATATTCAGTTGATACTTGAGTTCATATTGTAAACATATTCATAAAATGCTCCCAGCCAATTCACAACAGTATGTGCCAATATCGTGTACACATATCTATAGTCTGCTTAAATCTGTTGGTGTCGCTAAAACAGGATTTGTGGGAACAGATGTGAATACACAATATAGCACACAATATAGCATTATGACAAATTAGTCTATAATGTACATGTGAACAGTGATGATCTCCAAGCCGTCAACGTGTTTTCTCTGTTGACTTGTTGTATGAATATGTAGTGATGTTTTACCCGAGTCTCAGTCTTTTCTGTGGGAAGTTTTACATGTATACAAACAGATGCAACAGTGCGGCATCTCTGTGACCCCCCCCCAAAAAAAATACCCACAGTTCAATGTCTCTATGCTCCATGTCCAATCCAGTGACTGTCTGTGTTTAAACTTATACTTTCATTAATTACTATTATCATGTTGGGTGCAAAAATATAGAAATTCAAGGCCTTAAGAGCCAAATGAATTTATAGATGGGCAATCAATGGGAAACTGTTGAATATTTTATTGCAGCCTTAAATTCCCACAGACGCTTTTTTTTTTGTGATGGTGGCAGTTTGTCTTGCAAGACAAACCACTTGGATTTGTGTTTTTGGCATCTGAAGTGCAGAATACATGTCCAAAAGTGATATTTTGCAATGTTAAAGTATTAATATGAATATATTCAGTGCTTTTTGAGTAATAGTGCAGAATCTTGCTATGATAGAATGGTGATGGAGCCTGCACATTTACCACAGGGCATCATGTTTTCACACCTAGTATTAAGTATACAGCTTGATAAACAATGATTGGAAAAGCAGCCCGATACTTGTACAAATCAACCTCCACTGAAGAGGGAGGATGGACATTGATGTGAAGATTACAGTTATCAAAGCAGAAAAGTTTGGTCAGCTGGAGGGTAAAGCAACAGGTGCACGGTGGCTGTACGGAAAGTGGGATGAGTTAAAGGGTAAAGCAACAGGGTGGCTGTATGTAAAGGGAGTTGAGTTAAAGGGTAAAGCAACAGGGTGGCTGTATGGAAAGGGAGTTGAGTAAAAGGGTAAAGCAACAGGGTGGCTGTATGGAAAGGGAGTTGAGTAAAAGGGTAAAGCAGCAGGGTGGCTGTATGGAAAGGGAGTTGAGTTAACTGGTAAAGCAACAGTGTGGCTGTATGGAAAGGGAGTTGAGTAAAAGGGTAAAGCAACAGGGTAGCTGATGGAAAGGTAGTTGAGTTAAATGGTAAAGCAACAGGGTGGCTGTATGGAAAGGGAGTTGAGTAAAAGGGTAAAGCAACAGGGTGGCTGTATGGAAAGGGAGTTGAGTTAAATGGTAAAGCAACAGGGTGGCTGTATGGAAAGGGAGTTGAGTTAAAGGGTAAAGCAACAGGGTGGCTGTATGGAAAGGGAGTTGAGTTAAATGGTAAAGCAACAGGGTGGCTGTATGGAAAGGGAGTTGAGTTAAAGGGTAAAGCAACAGGGTGGCTGTATGGAAAGGGAGTAGAGTTAAATGGTAAAGCAACAGGGTGGCTGTATGAAAAGGGAGTTGAGTAAAAGGGTAAAGCAGCAGGGTGGCTGTATGGAAAGTGGGATGAGTTAAAGGGTAAAGCAACAGGGTGGCTGTATGGAAAGGGAGTTGAGTTAAAGGGTAAAGCAACAGGGTGGTTGTATGTAAAGGGAGTTAAGTTAAAGGGTAAAGCAACAGGGTGGCTGTATGTAAAGGGAATTAAGTTAAAGGGTAAAACAACAGGGTGGCTGTATGGAAAGGTAGTTGAGTTAAAGGGTAAAGCAACAGGGTGGCTGTATGGAAAGGGAGTTGAGTTAAAGGTTAAAGCAACAGGGTGGCTCTATGGAAAGAGAGTTGAGTTAAAGGTTAAAGCAACAGGGTGGCTGTATGGAAAGGGAGTTGAGTTGAAGGGTAAAGCAACAGGGTGGCTGTATGGAAAGGGAGTTGAGTAAAAGGGTAAAGCAGCAGGGTGGCTGTATGGAAAAGGAGTTGAGTTAAAGGTTAAAGCACCAGGGTGGCTGTATGGAAAGGGAGTTGAGTTAAAGGGTAAAGCAACAGGGTGGTTGTATGTAAAGGGAGTTAAGTTAAAGGGTAAAGCAACAGGGTGGCTGTATGGAAAGGGAGTTGAGTTAAATGGTAAAGCAACAGGGTGGCTGTATGGAAAGGGAGTTGAGTTAAAGGGTAAAGCAACAGGGTGGCTGTATGGAAAGGGAGTTGAGTTAAATGGTAAAGCAACAGGGTGGCTGTATGGAAAGTAGGATGAGTTAAAGGGTAAAGCAACAGGGTGGCTGTATGGAAAGGGAGTTGAGTTAAAAGGGTAAAGCAACAGGGTGGCTGTATGGAAAGTGGGATGAGTTAAAGGGTAAAGCAACAGGGTGGCTGTATGGAAAGGTAGTTGAATGAAAGGGTAAAGCAACAGGGTGGCTGTATGGAAAGGGAGTTGAGTTAAAAGGGTAAAGCAACAGGGTGGCTGTATGGAAAGGGAATTGAGTTAAATGGTTAAGCAACAGGGTGGCTGTATGGAAAGGGAGTTGAGTTAAATGGTAAAGCAACAGGGTGGCTGTATGTAAAGGGAGTTGAGTTAAATGGTAAAGCAACAGGGTGGCTGTATGGAAAGGGAGTTGAGTTCAAGGGTAAAGCAATAGGGTGGCTGTATGGAAAGGGAGTTGAGTTAAATGGTAAAGCAACAGGGTGGCTGTATGGAAAGGGAGTTGAGTAAAAGGGTAAAGCAGCAGGGTGGCTGTATGGAAAGGGAGTTGAGTTAAATGGTAAAGCAACAGGGTGGCTGTATGGAAAGGGAGTTGAGTTAAAGGGTAAAGCAACAGGGTGGTTGTATGTAAAGGGAGTTAAGTTAAAGGGTAAAGCAACAGGGTGGCTGTATGGAAAGGGAGTTGAGTTAAAGGGTAAAGCAACAGGGTGGCTGTATGGAAAGGGAGTTGAGTAAAAGGGTAAAGCAACAGGGTGGCTGTATGGAAAGGGAGTTGAGTTAAATGGTAAAGCAACAGGGTGGCTGTATGTAAAGGGAGTTGAGTTAAAGGTTAAAGCAACAGGGTGGCTGTATGTAAAGGGAGTTAAGTTAAATGGTAAAGCAACAGGGTGGCTGTATGGAAAGGGAGTTGAGTTGAAGGGTAAAACAACAGGGTGGCTGTATGGAAAGGGAGTTGAGTTAAAGGGTAAAGCAACAGGGTGGCTGTATGGAAAGGGAGTTGAGTTAAAGGTTAAAGCAACAGGGTGGCTGTATGGAAAGGGAGTTAAGTTAAAGGGTAAAGCAACAGGTTGGCTGTATGGAAAGGGAGTTGAGTAAAAGGGTAAAACAACAGGGTGGCTGTATGGAAAGGGAGTTGAGTTAAAGAGTAAAGCAACAGGGTGGCTGTATGGAAAGGGAGTTGAGTTAAATGGTAAAGCAACAGGGTGGCTGTATGGAAAGGGAGTTGAGTTGAAGGGTAAAGCAACAGGGTGGCTGTATGTAAAGGGAGTTGAGTTAAAGGGTAAAGCAACAGGGTTGCTGTATGGAAAGGGAGTTGAGTTAAATGGTAAAGCAACAGGGTGGCTGTATGGAAAGGGAGTTGAGTTAAATGGTAAAGCAACAGGGTGGCTGTATGTAAAGGGAGTTGAGTTAAAGGGTAAAGCAACAGGGTGGCTGTATGGAAAGGGAGTTGAGTTAAATGGTAAAGCAACAGGGTGGCTGTATGGAAAGTGTGGTTAGACCTGCATTTGTGATTTCTCTCAGATTCTCTGTTGCACCAGTGGACAGAAGTCATTTGACTTGCACGGCAGTGACTGAACAGACTATTTGTAAACATGAGGAGAATTAGTCTAATGCATGCTTTCACTTGCAGATTATTCATCAGAGGAGATTACGGTGAATTAGATATTTAGTGGATTGGAGGTTGGGGACAACAAACAAATTGAAATTATTCAATTCACATGATTCATAATTGGATTAATTTTCATCTTAATTGATGTCTCAAAGGGGCAGTACGGTAGGTCTGCTGTGCAGGCAATAGATTGATGGACTCATTGATATGATGATGGTGTGTTGATCTCATCAGGTCTCACAATCAGTGATACACTGTGAGGTGCAATGGTAAAGTCCTGGAGAAACTCTGATGAAAGACCACCTGACTCAGTGAACCATAATGTGTATTGGGAGTAGCACAGGGTCAGGTACAGACATGTCATAAGGAGTAGATGTCAGACCCCAAGTGAGAGTTCAGGGGGGTAAAATGACTGTGAAAAAGCCTGAAAGATGATCTTTTTACTGGCAAATGAAGTTTTTGCAACAAAGAAAGGGGCATGCACTGGGTACGCCCTGCCCTGCCCCCCCCCCCCCCCCCCGTGTTGCATCTTAGAGACCTCAGCTTTGAGGAACTGTGTTTGTACATGGTCATTTGTAAAAGTCTCTTTGTCTCCATGCTTAACACACTCAAAACTCTACAACACCTAAGTCCTCACACAAAACAATCACATGTAATGTGTAATTTACCTTTATGTTTCTGGTGAAATATACCACAACAAGAAAAGGCCGTGGTTTAGATTTGTCAAGGAGACCTGTGATAGTATGTACCAGATCGACAGCTTGCTTTGAATTTTGCTCCCCCAAAACTACCTGCATGTCATAAGTACAGATAAGTTTACACAGGGAAGCAACTCCTGTGTACATCTATATTACTATACCACTAGGCCGCTTAAGTCTCCGCCTTTTTTTTTTGTTTTCATTTTAATATATATATAATTTGTATGTAAGAAAAGAATTAAACCAAAAGAACAGGTTTGAGGATGACCATGGCATCGAGCCAGAATGAGTCCAGCCTGCAACTAGGAAATTGATTGGAGAAAGGAAATTTTTGTGACAACAATAGATAGTGCATCCAGCCAGCCCCATGTTTTGCCATTTTAAGTGGCTTTGCAGATTATCAGGTCAAGGACAGTGTCAAGTGGTGTTGGCCTTCATGATTTTGTGTTGCCAAACATCATGAATGAGTAATAACCCTTGTAAAAAGTGGTCAGACAGGTGGAGACCCCTGCAGGCTGACCCATAAGGATTGCTGTTGTGAAAAGTCCTATGGTCTTCAATGACTCATACAGCTGGGCTCTTTCCGGCTTGATGCTATGATCATTCATGCACCGATTGGTTTATTTAATTATTTTATAGGATGCAAATTGTATGTATTATAGAAAACTAATGAAGAAAAGGGCTCAAGAAAGTCTACCATACCACCATTAACTGCAGCATAATTTTTATATTTAAAATGGGGAAAAAAGCCACAGTTTATCATTTCTGTAATCGTTAAATGCCAATTAAACTTCTTGCACCAGTACAGCCCATATTGATCCTGTGTCCCTCATCATTCACAGTACTTCTACATGCTCTTTTGACGAGACCCATTGAAATTCTTCATGCATTCTGTGACTGCAAGAGGCTCCCGGAGAGCCACAGACAAACCAACAATAACATTCAGATCATGTCTTCAAACTGCCTGCTTTATTCATTGCCCATTCTCCATTCTAAATTGCTTCTAAACTGAGGGAAGTCGAGAGTTCACAAACATGATTAAACCTCTTTGAAGTTGTTTATCCTGTCGGCAAGAACACCATGCATAATTGATGACGTATTAATTAATGTTAACGAGTTTACAGGTGGATTCTCACTGCAAGTGGAATCCTTGTCTTCTCATTTTAATGCCATATCAGTTTCAATGTTTTGGTTGAGTACAAAACCAAAAAAAAGGTTAGGTGAGACAGGTGCAGGCATTGTTATTGGTGGCCAGGGCTGGACGGTCTTGTCTTTGAAGTCAGAAATAGTCTTGTCACGATTTTATCCAGGTAGTCTGTAATTGAAAAGTCAATACTGGGTGGAAAATACGAGTTTTAAGATAAAGCCCCTGTACTGACATTTCTATGAAGTTTGCTGTAGTGCTGGGAACTGGGGGTGCACACAGGTATCTTTTGTGTGGGTCAGGGGTGGAATACCAGACAGGGTGTTATGCATTGTTTGGGGTACAAAAGGTATGGGCCATTGTTTGGGGTACAGATTTAGAGCCAACTTGTTACTGTTAGAGTGGGTACACTGGTAAAGTGCCATAGGTATCTAATTCCCTGATCAAACAGGAAATGTGTCCTATAAGGCAATCTTAACTCAACATTACATTGTATTACATTGTTTTTGCACTGGACTGTCAAGATAAATGCCATTAAGTGTGGCACTGACAAAGTCTGAAGTAACATCCCTGGACATTGGAGACATGGTCTGTTCCCACCCCACCCCCCACCCCCACCCATCACAACATGGGGGAGGGGAAGATGTAACAAAATGAGGGTTCAGTGATCAGAAGCAGTCTATTGATTAACCACTGGAAGCTCGATGCTGAATTGACAAAAGAAAAAAAAAAAAGGAAACACTTCCGTTGACAGTCCAATTAGTATGTGCTAATCCATTTTCACATCAAATGAGCTTTATCCCAAAGTGAACCAGGCCTTCCATGATGTCACCTCCGTTGTCAACTGAACAGGGAGGTCATCATTGGTAGGTACTGGGAAGTACACTTTCTGGGGAGGGAAGGGAGATCATGCAAAAAGAGTACTCGTTGTACTCTCTTGAAAATGATTAAAATGTTTAACCCTCCCCAGCCACCATTAACCATATTAACTCAAGTCAAGCCCCTAAGAGTGCTTGTATCAATTTTCCATGCTTTCAGTGTAAACTAAATGTTTATCCTAAACACCAAATTACATGTATAGTGAGGAGAATTGTATGAGCACCCACTATTAGATACATGTCATTATGTCTGTGTCCACCTTTTTGTCGTCCACAGGACTGAGCACTTGTCAGAATGCTTGTAGCATCAGAATTTCCTGCTGTAGCACAGGCAGTCTGAGTTTCCTATCTTCACAATGAAACAATATGTCTCCCTGTAGCACTTTTCTGCACTTTTGTAGCACTTTGGTGCTACATTGTTACAGAATGGCCATCCCTGGTCTGGGTTTTTTTCAGGACTGCTCCTGCTTTCCTTTGCTTTTCATCCATAACTGACCATGAGAAGTTGTAAGACTGTCAAAAGTGTCAAGTGAGATGCTTCATAAATGTGTTGATCTTGTCTGAGAATTCAGGTTAGATGTGTCTTATTCATGAAATTTGTCTTAGATGAATTAAACTTTCAGATCTTATTCAAGTTAGGTGCCCAGCTCATGCAAAGATGTCTCTTTAGCATTTGATCTTATCAAAGATAAAGGATGCATTGCAGTGAAGTTGTCCCAAGATGTGAAATTAGATGTCTCAGAACATATTCTGCTTAGTGAAGATCTGAGTTAAGATGAGACACAGATTCTTCAAATGTACTAAGAACCAGTGAAGATGAATTGTTTTTGATCTTCATAGGAGAAGCAGCAATCAAGAATGGTGCTTCTCTTGAGCTTTCTCAGAGTCCCATAATAGAACAGAACCAAGTTAACTAGTACATATGTATGATATAACAGACAGACAAGTGGCAGTAGAATGCCTGTATGCCTTTACCTGCTTTATGATTTGATTGGTTTTTGTGATTCTGATGAGCTGGCCGATAGACTTACCCTGGTCAGCACTTGCCTAATAGACTGACCCAGGCCAACACTTTGCCAGATAGACTTACTGGACTTTTATTATAGTTCTGCTGTTATCAATTGAAACATTGGATATTTTCAATATTGCATTGTACTTACATCTGAAAATGCACAATAGCTTTTTATACCAACAAGTTGTAGCCAAATTGAACCAAGATATTATTGATTTTTTTCCAAACAAAGTGATTCAAATCATTTATGAAATGGACTTAAAGTTCGGGGATCAGCCCGGCACATTCCACAATGATGGACTTCTCGTCCAGGATCCAGTATAAAGCCCCTATTGACATCCTGAAGAATTGCTTGAAATGCCTTCACCTACACATTATATGGTTAAAGAATGAATGGCATGGAAATGAGGGTGACTGTATTGTGAGCAGACAAATCATCAGCAATTCACATTTAATGTCAATGTGAGTGGCCTGATATGAACAGGTTGTAGTCATTCTATATTTTGTAGATATTAAAGTGAGGGTGCATGTTCCATTGTTCGTCAGAAGGTTTATCCTTATTGTACTTTTGATAGGCTTTATTGCAAGTTGGATGATTTTTTTCTCGTTTCAATGTGACAAATATCTATGTTATATATCATGAGCTGTTTATGGATGGGTTTGGAGTATGTCTAAGAACTGGGATGTGGTGACCAAGAACACAGCACTGTGGACTGCATCATGATATTTTTACTGAGGATGGGGGGGGGGGGGGAAGGGGTTTTCCGTACTAGCTTTCTAAGCATTTACATTAACCAAAGATATTTTCCATGCTTCATACCAACCATTGTTTCTGAATTGTCTGATTTTCTGTACCCTGCATTGTGGCAAAAATTATTAGCTGTCCCAGCAAATTGGGACTGCCTTCACCATCCCTGTCTTCACAATAAATACCATCTGACTGTTTCTTGTGCTCATCTGATGTGATCTCAAAATAAGCAAGCTGAGTGGTCAAGACATGCCACAGTATATTTATCAGCAAGAAATGCCATCATGCACTGAAGCACTGATCAGCACACCCATTCATAGACACTACATGGTAAACTCTTCTAGTGTTCAGTTGGAGGCTGGGTCAGTAGTTTTTCTTGACCTGCTTTGAGTGCACTGTGTTCAATGCACATCATGGAAACCTGTTGACTTGGCCTGTTGTTAACTGTCTGGAAATATTAGCGTGCTGATGCTTGAATGAAAACATGACTTGATGTGACATTTTGTTTTTGTATCACAATTTTCCTTCAGAGTCAGCAAATGGCACAAAATTATGGTTACACACAGTGATTTTGTGGTCAAAATGTAGTATGTGATTGAAATTATAGCAGCAACGTGTGCAATTTGATTAGCAAGTAGCAAGGTGAAATGAAACCATGAAAAGGCCTTTTTATGAAGAAATTGAATCTTGGTCCATTGTACAGTGGTCCCTGCCTTGAGAGACCGCCCCTAGGGCATGTGAAAATGTGGTTTCAAAGCAGGTGGTCTTTCATTAGAGGTATAATAACATGGAAAAGATAGCACAGTGTTCTGAGAGAGTGGTCTTAAAAAGGTATATGGTCTCTCATTGGAGGGGTCTCTCAAGACAGGTACCCCTGTAGTAATCCAACTTTTGTTTGGATGAAAGAGTTCATACAACTTTAGGTGTGATAAGCACTAGAAGGGTTAATTAAGGTTGCCTTATAAGAGAGGACATGGGCTTGGGGTTTGGTGCCTCATTATTATATTACAACCCAGGTTCCAACCATTGAGTTTTTGTCGTTTAAATTAAGATAAAAATGCATCCTAGATGAAAATTTTCATTTGGAGTATAGAATAGTACAGTATAACAGACAGCACATTGGTTTGTCCCTTAAGTCAATTTCCATCAGATTTTCTGGCATTGTACAATGAAACATAACTTCAGCCTCATTAAAAGGGTTAAAATAGATTTGATTCAATTTTAGTTGTTCTTCTGATCTCAGCTGTTCGAGTACCATACAGCAACATATGGTAGTCTTACACTTATTGATATGCCAGGGGCATGTGTAGGTGCCGCATGATATGCTATTTATGAGCAGACAGAAGCTTTATGGCTATGGGCTTATTGAAAGCATTATACGCACTCAGGTGTGAAACTGAAATGAGGCGCAATGCAATTTGTCTGCAGAAGACAGATAAATGTTTGGCTTATCATTGTGGCAGTCTGCTAGTGAATCTGTCATGCACCATCATTGCGTTGATTTAATGCCTCACATGACCAGGAAAAGGGGGGGGGATAGGACGGGGAGCAGGGTCTCCACCAGGAATTATGCAGTGACATGCATATTTCAGGCAGGGTGAAGGGGGAAAAAACAATACAGATCTTTGGTGTGGAACACGTAAACACCAGACATGTCTTAGAAAGAGCAAAGGAACATTGGTGAAAATGGGAGTAGCAGGTCAAAAAAAAAAAAAATGTTGTTTGCAAGCACATGTGTTACAGGGCTGTTCAACTTGAGCATTGTAGCAAAATATTGCTACAAAGGTTGTAAAAATTGCTACAGATTTTTTTCAAAATAAGTGTCTCTTATGTACAGAAGAGTAAAAAACGCTACAAGGAAAGAAAATTTTGCTACAGAGATTTTCAGCTGGACAGCACATGTGTAGATGAAGGCAGGTGATGGCAGTGGTTTGAAGCACTGATGACGACGACGACGACGACGATGATTGTAGTTGTTGCTGGTAAACTACCTCTGCTACATTTAGAACCTGCAATAGAGCAAGCTCAGTTTTGTCCTTCACTTCAGTTTGTTAAATACAGATGGATGTAGCTCTGTTCAGCAGGCAAATTTATGCACTGGTCCTTGATGATTGAACAAGGACGACAGTTTTATGATTTGTAGGCCAGAAAGGACATGTTCAATATCAATGTACATTGCAAGTTGTTGCTGTTTCATGACAGAGTTGTCTTATTAGACAGGTCAGGGCCTCTTGTGAGGCACCTCCATTGTGATAAATAGGGGCAATATTGGAGGGAAGGCATACCTTCTAACTCTGCCATACTGACTTGGAGACTCCCATTTTGGAAATTCCAAAACATAACAGGATTTTTTTAAAAAGTAAAATTGCTTATTTTCTTTGTTTTCATGCACCTTTCATAGAGATCTCCTGGTCACAGATCCTCATGAATTGTCCCATGGGGTGACCTGTCTAAAGACCTACTGCAACATAGAGATGGCACATTCTCTTTGTAAGCAGGTAACAGAGGGCAATGGGGATGACCATTAAGGACAGTTACCTGCTAGAGGGAGCCATTGTAGCAACACATTCATTTGTGTAACCATTAAATATGCCACATGCATATTAATTAATGGCTAAAATGTCTGACCCTCTCACCAGATAAGAGTGTACATCATCTGCCATAATACAGTGCAATTGATGGAATACTACGGGGATGTAAGGGATGGTTCAACATTTTCATCATTTTTGAACTGGTACTTACAGTACACAAGGGGGGAGGGGGTTAAATGGGTCTGTACACTTTCACAGAATATGGAAGATGATGGTCAATTTTTAGCCTGTTTTGTGCAATTTTGCTATTTTTTGGGGGGGGGGGGGGGGGGAGATCATCATTTTTAAAGTACTAATTTGGGGGGAGGGAGGGGGTCATGAAATTTAGTGGTCTAAGTACTAATTCAAAAATGATGATAATGTTGAACCCATCCCTAACTTATATGTGTCGAAAAAAAAGAATGCATATTATGAAGATCCCCTCTTATGTGAAGGCCAGTGTGTGTGTGGAGAATAGGAGTGAAGTTTTAAAAAGTTCATTTATCAAAGGTCATGGGATTTGGAGGATATAGACATTTTGCCTCTCTGGATACAGGGATCTGCCCATGTATATATGCAAGCACTTCCTTGTTGAATGACATGGGCCAAAGCCACACCATGGTGAACAGGAATGTTGTGTAAAACTGAGCTGTTAGATTGTGTTTAAGGGAAGAATACTTGTCATTTTGGCCTTGCCATCGTCACACTTGTTCTGGGTTCAAATTTAAGGTTCTAAATCTCTGTCCCAAATAATGGCATATGGAGATGTCATGTGATTGCCAGTAATATAGTGAAGAAAGAAGATTCTGTAATTTTTTTTTGGGGGGGGGGGAGGGGGGGAAGGAAGACAGGGATATCAAAATCTAATTGTACAAAGCTACATTCACTGGTAGTACAGAACATATAAAAGCCCTGTGCCATTAGCGGTTTTTGATGGAAGCTTATTTGTACTGAAATGGTGTCACTGGGGAAAACAATTGATTTCTATAGAGATCAGTCCGGATATAGCACTCCAGTCTGCCATAACTGCTGTCATTCAACATCAAAGTACTGCAGACAAAATTACATAGCCATCAAATTCAAGAAGTGTGTAGCCTAATTTTGTTAATCATGTAATTTAGGTGAAAACTAGAGTCCAAACCCATACAGGTTGCAGCCCAAGAGAATAGCATATAAAGATTTGTCAGAAAGGTGGGCCCAGCCTGAGGGGACTTTGAGACCACATAGACCTGACTATCTGGCCTTTGTACATATAACTGACATGACAGGGACCAGTGATAGAACTGTGGCAGTCACTTGGCTCCTCTGGGCCAACCTCCCTCTGGTTTAAGTATGGGGGGGGGGGGGGTAAAAGGTGCTGGTCTTTTTTTGCCCTTACGTTTCTTGTTTGAGAAATGTCCATATTATTGTGGCAAGTGTCTTTTTCTTCTTCTTTTCTTCCAAAACTGAGTCGTTACATTCTTATACATTGTATACATTTGATTGTCAGGTCTGTCACAATATATATATGTTTGACAGTTTGCTACAATGTGTAATTACAATATGTGTTCAATGATGTGAAAACAAGGTCTGCTTTGCAGGCAACAGCCCAATAGTATATCCCATTGAGATGTCAGCCACAACTCTGGTGTTGGGCTACCTGGTAGGAAGTGGCTTGTATGTACTCATATTGCATGAATGCAACACAAGCAAAGGGCTGGCAGGATACCTGAGACAGTACAGCTTTAAATCAGGTTAAAAGACAAAAAGGTTTGTCCATTGGTTATAACAGTTTGTGCCCGGGGAGTGCTAGAAAGTTTGTTCACAGAGGTGCCATTATGATACAGCCACAAGTGCTACGTCTTGATTCCCCCCAGTTACTCGGTCCCCCATTGTTTCATGTACCCTAACCACTATTGACCTGCTGACAATTATGGCCCCAAACAGGGCAGGGTGGACTGACAACATGATTCAATTGAGCTATTGTTGGTCATGATTCAAGATTCAGTAATTAGAGACAATATGTTCATGTAGTGCAGCCAATATTGGCACCAGGCTATCAGGGCTGGGTTATGTAACCAGTCTCGCTGAGGTCTCTCAGTTCACTTTTCTTCAGGTTGTCTGTGCTGAAACAGCGATTTGTGTTCGTTGTGAAGGTTAGATGTCAGTCTGGTCAATTGTGTATTCTCAAGGACTTCTAAGGTAGATCCTGTGGACCGCAGTGCCGTACGGGACTGTTGATTATAAGGATCGTCAGTAAGGCGCACTGAGGAGAAAGGTAAACATTTGCTTTCCATTTCACTGTCATATCAGAGACCTGACCACTTTCATCCCTGACAGTCGTGGGAAGTCAGGTCACAAGGCAGTAAATGATGCTGCAATGTTGTATTAGCAGCTTGTCATTTACATAGCTTTGTAAGAGAAGAATATGCTTCTTCTCTGCTGTCCCGTTAATCATGACTTCATTGAGCCAACTGACTTACAGTGTAGATTGTTTGCGAAGTCATATCACATTACTGTCATAGCCAGTGCGGACCATCTTCACTACTGGCGTTTTAGCATACCTGCAAAGTCATCCACTTCCAGCGTATTCACTTTCATAGGCTTGGACCTTTCAGTAAAGATTCTCTAGACACTTGATCAAATTGTGACTAAAATTTAATGAAATCGTGGAATACCTGTCATTCAAGACAACCATTACAACAAAATCCATGTGTCAAATTCTGAGGTGTCCTGGTCAATATAAAAATGTGTTAATGCACACTGGGGTGAGGTCTAAAAGTGGTCTATCACAGCAGATGGTCTCTTAATACAGGTACAGCAAACATGGACAAAAGCGGTAATCTCATGGGAGTGAAGTAGCAGTTTATTTGTATGCTCAAGACACCATGGCAGTGTTTATAAATGCTGTGTTCACACTCCTTTGATTTTATTTTGGGAATTAACATTCGCATTTTTGTGCATCCAAAAGACCATTCAAAATGTCTGTTCAGACTGTTCACCTGACTGCCGAAATAAGAGCGGATGGATAGTTCACACTGTAAGGTTTAACTTTCGGATTCACCTTCCGAATTGGCGTGCTTTCACATGTTCGATTTTCGGCAAACATGTGCATTTTGCGTTCACACACACAACAGAACTTGTGCAAGTAGACACTACCAGTTAACATTTGTGGACGACAGTGACCATGGTGGCTGCAAGGCACAGGTTTCCCGTGTTATCAAGGGAGGAAATAATTTTATCAGTTTCTTAATGGGGGTGGTGGTGGTGGGGGTGGGGGTGGTGTCTTAATATTAATAATACATGTACGACATAAAATTGTTACTCCGTGACAGAGCTTAATTTACAGAAATATACACCTGCGTATGACATGTGTATCTCCTTTGGCCTCAGAAGATACAGATATCATCTACTGGTGTATATTTCTGTACCGAGGGCTCCTTCACGGAGTAACTAATAGTACTGGGAGGATATGGATCAGGTTATCTCCCACTCTGTATTTTTCTGTTTTTGTGGCTGATGTAGCTATAAGTACTGGATAAATATTGGTATTATCCACTTGTACATATATGAGCAACAAATTACATCTTATATCACGATATTATGGCAGTTTGCAGGGTTCTAAATTATTATATTAAAATTATAATTGTTTTTGTGTGAGATCAATATAGCAAGCTGTAATGTCACCCCAATTTGTATTGTTATCTTCTGCTTACTGTAAATTGCTTTATTGTCACATGTTTCAAATTTCAGGGTTTTTGTATTTTTGACATTTCACTGTACTTTTAATTTCACAATTTTGGTAATAATTCCTATTCATGTAATGTTACAAAACTATTTCAAGTCTTTTTATTTTAATGGTTTTGTGCCGTCAGTGAAATTAGTGAAAGTAAGAATACAGTGAAATTAAAGCAATTTACAGTATATCTAAGAGCACCTGTCACAATATTATGTCAGTTACCTAGCTTTATCTGTCACTGATATCAAGGGTAGATTTAAGGAGGGGCCAAAGGAGGGTGTGGCAAATGGTACCCCCTAATATTTGTGGTCTTAAGTGTGGAGAGTCTTCGTCCCAAAGCACTGCATTATATCACAGGTCTCACTGGTTGTCGTTGGGAGCTGGGTAGGATTGGATTGAGTAGGGATTAAGGTAGTGCCAAAAGAGTAAGTTTAACAATATGTCCTGGTTAAAGTTATTTTATTATCCAAGAAACAAAATAAGAAAGAAATCAAGTAAAAACATAAAGTGAGGAAGGGTCGGGACCGCCACCATGCAAATACTCGCTGCCTGCACCGGTCCTGGCAGTGGTAACTTCAACCATAAAAAAAAAAGGTGAGAATGACACCTGCTAGGGCAAGAAAAGTAGGAGTTGTGTTAATCTGGTTAAATATTTTACAGGAAAATAAGTGGAAGAGGACTACACTTGATCTGTACAAATATATCACTTAGCAGGGCTTGCCTTAATCCCATGAGACATAGCCCTAATCCCCGGGCCTTGAGACCCGGGGCAGGAGACTGCCATGGCCTACTGGCAGCCCAGTCTTGCCGCCTCAAGATAACCCTCTTTGGGCCATACCATCGCACGTTCTTGGTGTTTGTTAAATTGAGGTAAAGCATGCGGCTTGCTAGAGATGACATGTTACACACTAGACTCCTAACAATGACAATAGCCTGGTGTGTGGGAACATTTTACTGCTAAACCACATTTCAAAGGTGTTCTGGTTTTAGTATAATTGACATCTGTGGTTACTGAGGCAGCTTTATTCCCTTATCCCACTCAGAGGAGTCTTGACATACCAATCTTCAAACTTCCCTCGAGTGAGCTGTTGTGTATCGTAAGTGTTCCCGCAATGAGCTGTAGCTGTAAGGTACAAACAGGTGAGGAAGATGACAGTCTTCATCCTTAATGTTTTTCATCCAAATTGTGGAACGAAATTTTTTTGTCTGCGTGTGACTTGGAAAATTTTATGAAAGACCACCTCAGAGAAGAGCACGTCACTCAGACAGTAGACATTACTGCTGTTTTTTTTTACTTGTCATATGGCAAGTTTATGGGTAGCTGGGTAGATGAACAGACAGTATACAGAGATAATGAAGAGGTTAAGGACCAGTGTAACACACTTACATACATAAAATCCTGATCAAAGTGACTCCTGTACAAGGAAATTGGGTCTGAAAAAGTCCATGCACAGTTTAACCCATTAATGGCTTTAAATTGACATTAACAAGTTAAAATTGACTGCTGTTGCAGAAAATTGGGAATGTAATGAAAGAGTGTAATGTACAGTTTAACTCATTAACGTCTAGAATAATATAAGTGACATGAAAGTGACTGTGGTTGAGGAAAATTAGGAGTGTGAAGAAAAATTATAATGTACAAACAGATAAACAAAATTTATTTAATAATATAAACAAGACGAAATGTATTGCTATTGAAGAAAATTAGGACTGTCATGAAAAGGTATGATTCAAGGTTTAACCCATTCATGTCATTATAAAAGAAGCATGTATGCTTGATTGTTTAGTATATTTTCATACAACTGTTTTCTCATAAAATGGGAAATTGTTTCCTTGAAAATGATGAACATCTGAACCCCATGAGTATATACCCATTAAAACTCTTGTTTCAGATCAAGTTTGTAAGCCAGATCAAGAGAAAGGGTCTCCAGGAAAGTTACTGACTTAAAATCCTGTCTCAGATTGCAAAGGGTTAATTTCCTTTGTTGACAACACGGATCAGGAAACCAAAAACGGAAGCAGCTTGATTATAACTCATATATAATTTAGGAACACAAAGTCAGTGGAGTGATTAGTCACTTGGATTATACATTGATTGAATCATTTATTCCCACACACACACATCGTCCCAGGTGTACATGACCAATACCCTTTCATCAAGTAGAACTCACAACTGGATCCTGCTACCGATTGCTTTCAGACACATTTTCCACCTGCAGTTGTTGTTTTAAAATACACAAGCGTTAACCCGTTGTGGCGAAAGCTCCACAATTCATGCATTCAAAATGTCTTTTACGTAAGAGTTTTTGGACTGCAACGTTTAAGAATTTGGGTTTGTATTTGGGTAAGTGCTCCACAGAAGAGGGTTTTATCTCTATTTTATCTTGAGTCAGGGATACCAACATGCGTCACTAAGATAATGCTTTAAATCCATTTTAAACCTTTCCTGCATCATTGAAAAGAGCTGAGTCAGCAGTTATATTTGATGAGGGTTGGATGCAGCACACAGAAATTGTGCTAAGAAAGGCCACTGACCCACAGCATGGTATCCTCATAGGTCTTTTCTACATTTTTCTTTCAGTTCGAAGCTGACAACATTTTGCTTCCGGGCACTTGTGGGCAATTTGAGTGGGAAAAGGGCTAAGGAAGCTTTTGATGTAGGACAAGCTGTGCCCATGGGTGTTATTTAAAATTCTATTGCAAACTGCTTTCACTGAACAACAAATTTCAGCAAAGCAATCAAAACAGATCACTTTTTGATGTGGATGCACTTTCAACTAACATTTTTGCATAGAAAGAGGTCTATACCATTGACAGCAGGGTATTGGCTAGCTAGAGAGCTTTTGGTATTAAAGAGACAGGTGGAAAATGATGGTAATAGATTTTGTAGTGCTTTATGATGATATGTTGAAAAATATTGATAAATGCCCTTCCCCCAACTGGCGAAGTTTGAGGGGTATCCTGTTTTTTTCTCTGTTCATCAATCCATCCGTAGCAGAATCTTTGCAAGCAACTGATCTCAGGATACACAGGCCACATCAAATTCAAATTCAAATGTACATCATTTATACCTTGACACTGTTTGTTGACCTGATTACATTTTGATGACCTTGACATACTTTCCAAGGTGACAGGATCCATGTTTGTGTAAAGCTAGGGGTATCCAGTCTGTCTGTGAGAACTGTTCTCATTAGTGACAACTTTGTACAGCATGGCAGAATGCTCATTTTTGCATTCATTGAGAAGAGGGTACCAGAGAGTGGATTGAGGCCTACATTAGGTATGGGTACCAGCTGATCAATCTGTTTTAATTTTCTTTATTACCTCCGACATTTTCTTGTCTGGTTGTCATTACTATTGTTGTTTTTGGCTCAAAGCAGGAAAAGTCAACTCATGCCAGCAGTTCCTTGTTTGCTTGCTGCAAAGGTGCCAAAGCCATTATACATGCTGAGTCAGCATTTCCAGTCATGTTGCCACCAGGGGGCAGTGTGAATTGATGACATATGCTGCAGTATTATCTGTATTATCTTCCATGAACATCATAACTGAAAAATAGATTAGAAAGAAGTTGCACGTTTGATGTCAGTAAATGTCTTTGTATTTGATATACAGGAATGTGATTATCCCTGCACAAAATTCAGAGACAAATTGCAACCACACTTTTTTGTTGTTTGATTGACAACATTGTGTATAATCCCAAGTGGTAATGCATTACCATGTCAGCTTCAGTGGAACTTTAATGCACAGTTCAGAGAAAAGTTCTGAGGGATATAAAAAAAAGGTTGGGGGGGGGGGGGACATGGGCCTGGTAGAGTTAGTGACCCTGTTAGTCACAGGTAGAGTTAACACAAACAGCTTCAGATGTGCAGGGGTAGAGATCCAGACGATGTTTATAAAAGCGCCATTTGCATGTCTGAAATTCACTTGAAAATCAGGAAAGAAGCCGGCAATTTCCCACTTGACCTTATTAGCTCCACAGGAGACATCATATCTCGGTATTAAATATCACGTAAAAAAGTCGCCAGTTCCTTGTTTTTTCTTACAAAACGTGTGTTTTTTTGGGGGGGGGGGGGGGAAGTCACTGCATGAATACGACTGAGAGGATAACCGCAGTATGGACGTGCTTCAGGCAGACGGCGAGGAGGAGTAAGAATAATAGAATACACTGGAAGTTTGTATCTTGAGACAGACTTATGTTTTTGATCCACTTGACATATTTTGAGACAATATTTTGAAGATGGAAGAATCTGTTTTAAAATACCATTTGTACTGCAGAATGATGCCAGGGGAACATGTAACTTGTGAGTCTCTGCTCCACTCAGTAGGTATTTCCAGGCATATCTGTACTACTGCTACCAACTCCGGGGCATGTAGATAAGCCAGGTGTCCAGGTTTAGCTTTTAAATTGGGGTCAAACTTTTAGGAAGAAAGTGTGCAGTGCTCCTGGACCTCCCCTTGTATGGAAACCCCCAAAACAGCCCCCAAATGGCCTTGGAAGAAAACTGGCTTTTTCGGGGGGGGGGGGGGGGGGGAGCAATGTTATTAAAATTTCGCACTCTCTGCATAGGGTTGGTAGTCTTTTAACCCTTAAAGTGCTGATTTAAGATTGAGTCAACAGCTTTCCTCGGGACACTTTGCGCGCAATGCGAGCAAAGTGTCCCGAGGAAAGCTGTTGACTAAGACTACTTTTTGCTTCAGACAAGGCTTGCTGGTATTTGAATGAAAGGTATCTTCATGAGGAATTTGACTCTTTTAACCATTATATGTTAAATGGTAATGAGAAAGCAACTATAGCAGTGATTAGCACTTTAAGGGTTAAGAAGGGTAGCTTCCATTGAGAGGAGCCTTACAAGAAGGAGACCACTGTATATTAGTTTCTGCACTCTGGAGTCTGGAGATAGGTATACACATACATGTACACCATTATTTGTGGATCACAAATCTCCAGGCCTTCCCGCCACTCTTTCAATGAAGATGCCTTTAAATGGGTGTCATGAAATTTTGCTACCCAACTTTTATGATGAATTCAGCTTGCATTGAAAATCATTTGTTTTGGTTTCTATTAAGGCTATAGTCTATATTCTTAGTCATAGCCCAGGTCTACATATTTCCGTGTTGTCTCTGTATCTGCAATTACCCACATAGACCACCTCAGCTTCTATGGGCAATGATTTGCCACGTCTTATTTGCTGTCAGTAGGTACACTGAAAAATATCTGTGTACCAATTGCTTCCATTTCTTTCCTTTTTTTTTTTTTTTTTTTGATATTTCTTGCAATTAATGTGGAAACCATGCAATTTTTAACAATAGAAGGAATTCAGAAATTAGTGCGGAGCTGTTCTTGCTACCTATGTCGCTAGGCAACAGAACTGTACTATGCCTCCACCATGATGAGGACACTTTCATTAATTTTGTGACCAAAAGATCTGAAAATTATACTTTTTCTGCATAACAATTGAAAACTTCTGAATATTTTAAGCAGCATTTTATGTTTTGAACTGCATCCAAGGCTTTTCTTAGGCTTTTGCTTTCGAAGATTGCTTTTTTAAAAACTAAATGCATGAATCTGCCCCCCTTCCTGTCAAGTTCTTTGTTGCAGGATAGAGGGCAGCACATGACCACAGTAACTTATATATATCTCCTATTCTTTGTACGCAGAAGGTGATTACTCATTGACTGACCCACCTGGATAAGATTCAATTGTGTCATCAGTGAGAATGTCATGTCTCATATTTCCATGTAGCTTACAGGTTGCTAGCTTGTTGGGCACGTGGACCGGCAGACCTTTATAAGGACTGGGATATAATTAAGAGAAGACTTACTCACTACATACCTAAATAATGCTAGTAACACAATGTTAACCCTGGCTATATGATGCATGTCAGACAACTGTCAAATTCAGTCCCTGATGAGTCCAGCAAAAGGACAAACTGCATTGCTTAGTTTTCCCTGCACTTTGACAATCATATCTTCTTGTTTTTCGACTTGCACAGTCAAAACATATTGAGTAAAGGTCACATTCTTTTGTCATTTTTTTTTTTATTAATTTTTTTATAACGTTTCTGTTGTACAACTTTTAATCTCTTTGTTCAAAACCTGTCTAGTACCTGTTGTGCCCTGGACATACGAAAATTCATCAAGCACCAAACAGTCACAAGGGGAGTGCTCAGAGGCTCAATACAATTGAACCCAGACCCTAACAGAATTAGAGCCACAAAATTAGAAAAGAAGATTTGCTTCAAAGCAAATTTGTCTGTGTGCTGACAAAGGGAACTTGCTGCCTCATACATTCAAATTGAAATTTGGAAAGCTACACAAGAGAAAACATCAAATTAAGGGAAAAGCCTGTAGCAAAACAAGGCTTTTGGCATGAAAAAAGTATCTGTGGGTAAAAAGGAAATGCCATTCAGAAAAAGAAAAAAAAATCTTTGTAAAACCAAATGTCAAGTGTCAGCAAACAAACAAGATTTGGTCATGTAGTGAGAAACTGAAGCTAATTCAAGTTCACTTTTTATTGCAACTGTTGATTGATTTATGGATCACTGTTGACACTACAGTATGGACTGATGACAAAATGGTCACCATATCATAGCATTAGTATAAAAAGTATTATGTCTGACATGAGTGTAAACAACAAATCCTAGGGATGTACATATAATATTATTGACTGCGGATGACAGATCATGGCCTGTTTTATGTCTGATGTGTTACAAATATGTACAAGTCTGCTATTAATTACTTTTAATTTGCATAATTTCTACCTCATTGATAGGGCCATACACTGTTTAGAGATTCTAGCTTTAGGGGTGTTATAGAGCTTAGCTCTGGACAAAATTGATGATAGACAAACCTAGTATGTGAAGTCAGAATGGCACATATGCACATAATAGTTTAAAGATGTATATTCAACATTAACATTTTGTAAGTCCCCATAATAGGTATACAACCAAATTCTGCAACAACTGTTGTTTGTGGTTCACTGGATGCTCATACAGCAAAAAGTGGTGAAGTTGGAATGACACCTGTGCCCATAATAATTTTGAAAAAAAAAAGAGTACAGATCCATATCTTTAACATGGATTGCAAAACAGGCCAAGCCTATATTAATCACTCTCCATGGCACAGATGTTGGCGTATACTTTCATACCCAACTGTTTGGTGGAGGAAACCGAAGGACTCTGAGAAAACCAACGTGCACAGTCAGAGTGGTAGGAACTCTTTCCACTTGCTTGCCGGCCGTAAAATGAACCTGGACCACATAGGTGAAAGGCGAGCATGTTGCAGCTCCGCCAACTGTGCACCCATAATAATTTTGAAGATATTCAACACTTAAACTTTTCAAGTGCCTGTAATTTGCATAAATCAAAATTCTGCAACTTTTGTTTGTGGTTCATTGAATTGAAGATATTCAAGGTTTTAGTTTGCAAATGGGCATGACTTGCATAATTTTCCAAACTGTCACCCCTCTTCATCAAAAAGCCAGACTTTTATGTATGAAAGTACAGTGATGCTCAGTTTTGAGTTTGTACATGTTATAGTCTTCAAGTAAAATGTTGAGGAAGTTTGCAGAGAGAGAGACAGAGAGCAAAACTTGAAAAGCATGGAGATGCTTCATTGTCATTTCTGATTGGATAATATTCAAAGTGACAGTGAGCGTCATTTCTGGGGCATCACATTTCCCCAAAGAAAAGTAAATGCCATGCTGTGATCACCAGCATATCTGGGGAGATAGAATGTGTGAGGGGGATGGAAGCTACTTGGATGACAGAAGGGTGGGGATGGGGTCACTGCTGTTACTGTAAGCCACCACTATCACTTTAACAGACTTTAAAAGACTCTCAGAAATCGGAGGTTCAAAACATCTATGGCTTTAATTATATGCTAAAGTTCAATACCTGCCATATTAGGTTCCAATTAGAGTGGAAAAAAGTCATTTTTCACTTGCGAAAACTGGGACCACATTGAGTGATGAAAGTTTGAGGCAGGATGCTAGGATTTGGTCGTGTATGCCGAGACCTGATACTTGTCTGTGCGCTGACTTACACGCCACACGGCCACAGTTAATACATTACAGGTGAAAAACCTATTTGTTTGCTTCACAAATGAGGACAGCTTAAAATGATGCACCTTTCACAGCTATTAGGCTGTCGTTGGCCAGCTAACATTGGCACAGTATATAATTGACCAGTCAAAAGACTACCAATATGGACACAGACTGTGACCGTGCTGGGGATGTCTCTACCTCATTGCAGTGTTTGTGTTGGCTGGGCTGTTCTCTGCTTCATTGATCAGCACGATATTAAACAGGTATGCTTTTTAATTCATTTTTTAAAATAGATATTTAGGCTTTTTCCGGATATCAAGTTAGAGCTGGTTTGGTATGCAGGCACAAAAACTTTTTTTTTCAATGTGGTTAGTTTTTTTCTTCGCCTGGGATTTTGTTGGATCCGTCCCATTAAAAGGGGATGGGATCAAAGCTATCTTTGTCATTTGTGATCACAGCAAAATGAATAATTGGGAACTATTGCTTAATGCTACACTTAACCAAAATTAGATATTCACATAATTCACTCTGATTATGATTATGTTGAATTCATTTTTGGTAAAATTGTGATTTTGGTCCATGAATTGACTTATGATCATTGATTACAAGGGGAATTAGAATAATGTGTGAACTGTGACATGGGAGAGGTCGCCCTCAACCTCTGCCCCATTTGACATTGCAAGTACATGTATAGAAGGGCCACATCAAAGTGAACCACAGAGACTGCCCCTGCAGGCTAGCATAGGCCAGAGAGACTGTCCTGCAGGCTAGCATAGGCCAGGGAGGCTCCTCCTACAGGCTAGCATAGGCCAGAGAGACTGCCCTTGCAGGCTAGCATAGGCCAGGGAGGCTGCCCCTGCCCCTGCAGGCTAGCATAGGCCAGCGTTCCAAAAGCCAAATGCTGCAGGTATTTGATAACTTTTCTCTCTTACAGAGGGTAATTCACATCAAGGCATGCCCCACGTGTGTATGGATATAGCCCAAGGCAGTGAGTGGAGCTCTACCCAAGAAGCTTCCAGTGTATCTGGACTGAAGTCTATGAATGTCAATGTGAAGTGTTCCTCACACCATACCTCGAAATAAGTTGTCAGAATCAAACCAAGTGTGTGTTTGTGTGTGTGGCATATCAAGCAAGCTGATTTATTGCCTTGAAAGGGGACATTTCTTGAACCCTTGGAGATGATTAAACTTTGATAGGGCAAACACAATGTTGACTTTGTTGACAAATACATGTATGTTTGGATTTGTTTACTTCCTGAAAGAAGTAAGAAGTGTCTTTCAATGTTTTTATTTGTTTAGATATGTGAATTTCGGATTAAGTTTATGATCTCAACCATCTGGCATTACTCAACCAATCAGCAACTTGGAGATAAATATTCAACCTGGACTGTAAACACAGGGTGTGTATATTCATGTCTTAAACTGACATTATGAGGTAAAACCTTGAAAATAAAATTTTGATAAACTTGAGGAGGAAATGAAACAATGAACACACTGACATCAGGTACAGAATGGCTGTGTGGGACATGAAAGTGTTAAACTAGGATCATATGGGCTCCAGGCACATACAAATTTGGGGTCAGGCACTGTGTATGGCAGCGAGAGACAAGAAAGAGTTAAGCAACAAAAAAGAGTTAAGGGTGGCCATGTGGACACAGGGTACAGGCATTCTTTGTTAATTCTACGAGCAGGCTTCCTCTCCTCATCCACTTACCAGCAAAAAGCACTCCATATTTTTGTCTGCTACCAACATACCTGCCACATGTGTGTTGGCAGTTGTTTTTGTCCAATTAAAATTCCTTTTTCTCCTTGAAAATGCAGACGTGAGAGGTTTGAGCCCTCAAGTACTAAGAAGCACTTACTTGGTCATGAGGGGGACAGACTTGCAGGTTGGTTTTTGTCTTTTATTTTGATGGTTGGTGATTTTTTCTGTTCTGTCCATTTTCCTGTTCATTCATGATGTGTAGATCTACACTGAAACCAGCCAGGTCACGCGTCTGGAACTGCTTAGTGATGATGCGGTACTTCCCGAGCTGGCATTAGTTTATAGGTGGTCAAGATGCTGGCATAATGTTGCAGGACAATGCCTTAAAGTGTGGGAGCCAGCTAAACTGTGGTGTGTGGACACTGCCTGGGTATAAACACATTCACACTGTTGCAATGAGATAAGACTTTTGGCTGCAGGGTTTGGCTGCTTTCTTCATCATCATTACTGACCATAAACCACCGTTTCCCTGGCAACTAGCATTCCTACCCCCTGTGGGGCAAAACGGCAGAGGACTGAGCCCTGATTCACAGTGAGTAGGACATTTCCCATCGGTAGTCATAATTTTCTGCCTAATCTAAGAACATTACTTTGAATTAGTGCAGTAAATGAATACCTCTATTGCCAGATCAATGTAATTTGGCCACCTTCCATATATACCTGGCTTGTCCTGCTAGTGGTCCACAGGAGATGTTCTTCCCATTATTGTAGGCTGCAGATGCATTCCTAATAGAGGTGGCTCTCTCTCTCTCAATTGCAGATTTAAAAGACAATTTAGCAGAAAAAAAAAGTGCTTGTTTAGGCAAGGACTGGTGGCTGCCTATAGAAAGCAACAGCTTGCCTACAGATTGTTTGCCCTCGGAAGCTTGAAGGCCGGATTCAATATAGGAAGCGATCAGAGCCAGCTGTGTACTGCTGTCAATTGGGAGACTCCAGACGCCATCTTCATCTGCACAGTCACAGGGTTAATAGTTTATAAGCCAGGCAAGGTATAGGGATATACCCAGGCAATGAGAAAGTGGACCAGGAACCACCAGAACATCAGATGAATGACGTTTTACAAATTAAGTTTTAATGTCGGGAGTTGGAAGATGAATATGGCAGTGACCACTGGTGTCATGGATGGCAACCATTTTGTGGCACAATTGCATATGAAGTGCTGTGACTGAGATAGAATTGTCCAAAGAAACTTTTCCCTGCTTGCACAGAAGAGCTCTGTCCTTGTGTTCTCCACCTAGTCCCAATCAAGACAAACAATCGTCAGATACTCTTTTCACAAATTTTCTTGTCGAAAACTATCAATCGAACTAGATTTGCAGGAATAATGAATAGAAATAAGATTAATGTCTGATTTACCAAACAGTTTCTGCCTGCCAGAAAAATACTGGTGTAATAATACTAAAGGGCTCAAGGTGGATAAACAGTTGAAAATACACACAATGTTCTGCACAGATATTGGACATGCTATGGTGTGTTTTTATACAAGGTTGCGTAATTATAGCAATATGTAGAGTGCTTTGATACAAGATGACGACATTGTAAAAATATGTCATTTTCCAACATTGAAAGTTAATTTTTTATTTATCTGTTTGTTTGAGGTGATTTGTCTTTGTACTTGTATATGTACTGGCCATATTCGTTGAAGCCTATGTTTGTTGCAATACAAAGATCATAAATGGGAAATCAAAGAGTGCACCCAATGGTGTCCTCCAGTGACAATTTATTATTTGTATTTCATCTAATTCCTCTGACTTTTAAGATGGGTTTCTGCAATTTTGTTCATATTGTTTAGTGCTAAGGTACCCTCATCAACGTGAAGATAATTTGTACCAGAGATTTTGTTCTCCTCTTCAAATCAATTTTATTTGGTGACTTGGATTTCTGTTACAAATGAAGGACTTTGACCAGATGAGCACCCTGTAACACACCCGTCCATTGCAATACAGGTACACCACAGTTCACATTTGACTCCCAAGTATTACAATTTAAAATTCTTTGGCAAATAACAATATGTGGATGGAACTATGTAAAATTTTATACCGGAGAGGAGAGATAATCGAAATTTTAAATTAAGGTCAAGTAGAGATTTCTAGCCTTGTAATGTCCAGTCCTGTTGTGCTCTGAAAGCATAGAGGACAAACATGTCTCACATGGAGGTGAATCACCTTACACTGGCAGCAATCAAGCAAAGCTTATATGCAGTGAGTTCATCATGATAAAAAGCTTCAAATGATCAAATACATGTTGGGTTCGGCCATTTCATTGTAGTTGATTGGAAGGTATTAGTGTGATACAGAAAGGTAAAAACCAGAAAAAAAGTACTATGAATAACACAAAAGTGAAAAAAAAAATGACATTGCTTGCTTTTTTGTATAAAAAATTGGGACTTTTCTGATTCAGTTCATGAACAATCAGGCAATTATCAGGCCAATCTGATTTTTTCTTTTGAACAGATGTTATTTTATGGAGGTCTATACGTGTTTTCAATATCTAATGCCAAGCCAATCCCAGCTTCCTTGAGCCAAATTATCACCCTAAATCATGATACGTGTGAGCAGATGCAGACAGACTGGGAGAGTGTGACAGATTCATAAATCAATCAGTTTGAGCCTCCTTTTCCTGCCCCCCCCCCAAAAAAAAAAGAAAGAAAAAAGAGGGAAAACTCCTGAGGTCCCCAAAGTTGGTTGTATTCAATTGACACATGTTTAAACTGTTTAGCTGTGTGTGTGTGTGTGGGTGAGCCCAAAGGTAAGGGGAGAGGATACACATGGGGGTATATCATAGCAGCTTTAGAGTACTGGGGTCTGGCCTCTTGTCACTTGTGATTCAGGTGGAGGTCAGATGTAGGGATTTACCAGGTTGAGGTGGCAATACTACACCAAGGGTGTGAAACCAGCAACTCTTGCAAGTCGCACACACCTGTCAAACTGTGTTCTACCGATACATCCCAATAAGGGAGTCAGCCACACAGGGAACAATGGACCATTCTCTGCAGCATGAAAGGCACACCCGCAGACTTCTGGCTGTCTGTGCCTCCCTGCCTGGTTGTCCCGGGGTCTGAGCTATGGAACCGCAGTAACTATTAATTTTCATGAGGATGTGTGTATGTCCATACAAAGGAAGTTACATAAGTATGTCAGATTTGTAACTGTATCTCTGCAAATACAGGGCAGCCATTGAAATGAGAAGATGACAGAATTCCCTTTTGTTATATGATCTAGTACACAATGGCTATTTGACAGGATAATTATAGAGCTAGCTCTCAGAGGGTGTCTTTGCCTAATTATGGCACTCATCCTCAAAGCCCAGCAGACTAAAATAGTCAACCCACAGAGTTAGCAGTCTGTGGCCTCACTTGGTTTCTGATTCCACCAGTGGGAATTCAACATATGGTACAGCCTGTGCCGAGTATACTTGACAGGCTGCAATCTGATTGGCTGCTTACCCTGTCTTGGTTACTCATCCGGCCTGTCAGTACACAAAGTGGGAGGGGCTTGGTATTGGAGTGCAGGCCCCATGGATCACTGCTCTGATGGCAAGTGCTGTAGTTTTGTAACAACAGAATAACTTTACAGTGTGTTGGAATGTGGATAGACTGATGGGAAAAAGACCTGGTATATTTTTTATAGTTTATACTGCCTGGGATGTAGTAACTTTGAAACAACAGGAAAAGTGGGCTGTGCATATGCATGACATGTAGACGGACAGTGAACTGCAGGTAAGGGTACCAAACACTACCAGGGATTCTGGGATAAAGACCTCGTTATCTCTATTCACAATTAGCACCTCTATGCATCCTATCCACCCACAGATGTCCCTGCCTCCCAAAAGTGGGGGTTAGGAGGTGGGAAGGGGAGAAAGGGCATTTAATTTCATTATTTTGGAGATGCGTTCGTAGTAGGGTTTGGACGATATATCGAAATACTGAAAAACCACGATACTAACCCGGTACCAAACCGTATCGTGATACGATCCTTGTTTATCAAATTTTCATGATACAATGAAAAACTTCAATTTTATCATAACGTATGAATTTCAAATGAAGAAATTTAAGAAATCCCTGCATGGAGATGAACAGCCAACAAAATACATTTCACAGCTACATCATCAATTCATTACTGGTGTATGTGGACACAGCAGAATGATTTATCATAACACCAGCACACAGGCTGTGATACTGACTGTTGTATGTGAATAAAAGAGTGTGATCACTTTACACACTCTCATGATATATCGTGATACGTATCGTGATACATGGCTCTGTATCAAAGTATCATGATACAGAAAATAGTCCTCCCAGTGTATTGTCCCACTGGAAGAGTAACCCAAGCTAGGTTTATATTTAACAGTGCAGATACTGTAAATTGCTTTATTTTCTTGTGTATAAATTTTTACAGTTTTTGTATTGTTAACATTTCACTGTATTTTTAATTTCACTGTTTTGGACATAATTCCTATTCAAACAATATTAAAGTACTATTTCACTATGCTTTTATTTTCATGCTTTCGTGCCATTAGTGAAAATAATCGAAAATAAGAGGACAGCAAAAGTAAAGCAATTTCCAGTACATGAATTCCGGGGAGCAATTGTCCTCACAGTGTATTGTCCCACTGGAAAAGTAACCCAAGCTTGGTTTAATATGAGTCAAACTTGTGGACTTGATGTCAATGTAGAATTTCTGCACGTTTATGATATCAGGTATTAATTAATTAGAGATACTTATGTGTAAAGTCTATTTTTTTTTCCTGTGTACGAGGTTTTTCCAGGAGAAACGTGACATTCAGACTGACAATAAGTTCCACTTTTTATATTGATTATGTAATATTTGACTGTACTGGTAACTGATGGTGTCAACTCAATGCATCACAGCTTTATGAATATGCCAGTATAATGGTGACAGGTGATAGAATTTCTCCCACGTGTTTGTAGAGATTATTTACAGTATTGTAATCCACGTCATTGCACTACAATGAAAGGAGGCCAGTGATTTTTTAATTTTTTTTTAATTTTAACTTTTACCAAAGGTGACACATGTTACCAATGTCTGCAAAAAACAACAAAGTGTCTGTAAAATATGTGAACTAGCCAGGAAAAATCCTCCCACTCAAACAATGCGACCATTCCAAGGACTACTTGAACATGTATTTCTCAGTGTTATCTGTTTTACCCTTACGAACGTCAGTCTGCCTTTTAGGGGGTGTTGTGTTTTGGAGTTTTTTTTTTTCATCTTGCCACAGTGGTAACCACAATACAAAAAGAGGTTTGAATAGAGTTAGCTCAAATTTGGCACAAAAGTATGTAATTTGAATAGGGCAGTAAGTGATTAGAATTCAGGGTCACTGTGACCTTGCTAAAGGCCTAAGAGAATCATTTTTGATCAACAAACATGTTGACATGCATTTTATTTCTGTTGCACCAAATCATTTACATGGAAGCATCAGAAGAGGATTGGGGATTTTGTATTGTAACATAATATAGCGTCATGAAGGTATCTTGCCAGACATGCTACAAACTCTGCTTTCAACAGGTTTATTTATGAAATTAAAAAATAAATAAATAAAAAAAATGGATTGGAGCAGATAATTGGGTCAAAGAAACACCCAATTCCATCAGAAAAATACATTATACAATTTGACAAGAGTTGTTTCTTTAAGAGAAAAAAAATCAAGTTATCAGTAAACGGCATAGAATTATAATGTATACTTGAACCAGAATATATTTTCAGTCGTGTTATTGGCCACTGAAATTTAACGTGTGTCATAGTAATCAGATGAGCCGGATTAAGATGAAATCTCTCATGAAGCAGGGTTTGCACATGTTAGTACATAATGGAATCATGTGACAGAAATCAGCATTTTTTACATGTGTGCATCATCAAATATGGTGAGGAAAACAACACCTGCAAGAAAAAAGCCTGGCAGTGTAACAGCACAAAGTAAGCTTCCCGGAAGATGTGTGTTTCCTGCAAAAAAAAAGTGGCAGCCATCGTGCAGAAATTATCACTTTTGTGAATGAAAGAAAAAATTAAACGAAAAAAAAAAAAAAAATTGTGACCATGTTGCAAAGCACAAATACAGTACAGAAGTGGGAGAAGCTCCAAAGACCTATATAGTTCTACTATATGTATATGTTGATCAATATGTGGGTCAAAGTTCGCATATTTAATGGTACCCTGGGTTGATGGGGGGGGGGGGGGGGAAGAGGGCACAGAAAGAGAACTGGGTCCTGACCAGAGCTACACTTTTAATGCTGTTAATCCTCATTGCGTAATTTGTATGTTGATCTCTAGTGTTTCCTGGTCCTCTAAGTTAGTACACACCTTGATCAATGTAGGGTTGATTTTTTTTTTTTTTTTTTTTTTTTTTGGTTTTGGTTTAAAGGGTAGGGGGTTGCTACTGCATGACACATCAGGTTCAATTTACCCCAGCTGCAGCTGAAGCGCCAGGTTCCAGGTAATGTGGAAACCAGGCATCTGGGGACTTGCGTGGAGGGTCTGTGCCTTACCATCGTGAATATGCAGCTCCCAGCTTAATATACCTGCAGTAATCCATCACTAATATGGAATCAGTTAGAAACTAGTTTAAATTTGTCATCATAAAGCGTAAAGCAGACAGTTATAGAGTGAGGGTGAGGGATGAGAAGAGATTGGAGAGCAGGCCTGGGAGATCACTTGGTCAGGGGTCACTGAGCACCAATCAGTGACTCTGATTGAATCCATGGGCAGTGGCCTCTCTGTCTCTTATACTGCTCCTATTTTAAATGTATTTTGCAGATATCTGTCAATGGGGGATCAGGGTAACTTTTGATTTATGACCACATATAATTATATCAAATCTGTCCCAGACATGCAGGTTGTCAATCTTCTTCTTGGGTGATGCAAATATTCAAAATCCTGTTTCAGAGACACATCAGTGATACACTCTAGGATAAGAAAACGAGAAAAAAGTGGTCTTTTAAGATTGTGGTCTTTCTCAACAAGGTGGTGTGTCATGGTGTTTTGAGACAGGGCAGTCTGCTATATGGTATTTCAAGGCAGGATGGCCTGTCGTGGTCTTTTAAGACAGGATGGTCTCTTATGTGGTCTTTCATGACAGGTACCATTGTGTTGGTTATTGGCAACAATAATAATACAACTAAGTGAAAATAAATTAAAAAATTCTATTATGCAGAAAGTCCCAAAGTACACATAGATTCAAATAGCCAAGCCTCCATGTTCATCTGTACCATAGTGACAGACAATGAATCTGTCTTTCTTATTGAAGGGTGGTAAGGGGTGCATCCTAATACACTAGCATAGGTTATAATTTTGTCCCAATACAAGGTTAGAAAACAAAATTAAGAAACAACATCTGGTACAAGACAAAAGGGGCTTGCATCTAGTATATAAGTACTTACTGTAAATAAAAATGCCTAGTATGTCAGTATGAAAAGCCCCCTACTCCCCCCCTCCCCTTCCCATTGTCTGCCTCATAGCTGTTTGTCATTTTGGAGACTTGATTGCCAATCTGTTTCCACATAAAAATTCAACTCATTACCAATTCATCTTAACTGGCAGCCCAATGAAACGAGGGTAGCTGACATGTATGTTCCTGTGATTGAAACTAATCAAATTACTCCGTGTTAATTCAGCTTCATTGTAATCTTGTGAACACTACCCACATGTTGCATTCCCCCATTAACTCATTCCATACCAGTCCTTGATTTTTCCGTATATTTACCTAGATTTAAGAGAACAATTACATCTTTAAATTCTTCATGAAAAGAGCTTTCGCTCAATTACCAACATGCCTATCGCCTTTAGTCAGTGGTTCTGGTACTGCCTGGCAAGTCATGCTGCAGCTGCTGCAAGGGCAGCTGCAGCATGACTTGCCAGGCAGTGCCAGAACCACTGACCAAGGCCTGTGATCATAGTATGGAATAAGTTAACTGAACTGATTGAAGGAAGGTTGTATGACAAGTACACAATATGCAACAGAGCTGATCAGAAAATGAGATGATTCATTAAGGACTAGGCATTTAATTATGGTATCCTTTTTAATCTTTCAGTGCCACATTTTGGACTGAGTCAACAGCTTTCCTCAGTGCATTTCCAGTACAATGCAGCCGAATAGTGCTGAGGAAAGCTGTTGACCTGGACTATTGTACTCTTTGTACCTACAGGCATGCTGGTATTTGGATGAAAGGTCTTTTTGCAAGGAACATGAATCGAGCACTCTTATTATGATTCAGAGCAGTTCATTTTTTAGTAGTTTGACTTGAGTTGCAGTTGGCACTAAATGATGATGATTTGAGTATGTGGCTTCCTTGCTCAGGGAATGTGTTCAATGGAAATATATTGCAACAATCAATACTGTTAACAGCCTTGTAATTTGATTCTGAACAAGTTATGTTGCTCTTGGTACAAGTTTGACATAAGCCAAGTTGCTTGGGACCACTGTAAGGGCCTTGATAGGGTTAAAACTTGAGTTGAACATGAGCCAGGTTGCTGAGGTGCACTGTCATAGCTCAGTTAGTGTAGCCTGAAGTTACACATGAGCCAAGTAGCCTGGGAATGCTGTGAGAGCTCTGTAACTGTAAAACTGAAGTTAAACATAAGCCAACTTACTGGGCAGGGCTGTCAGAGCTTCAAAAGTGTAAACACTCAAGTTGGACCGAGTTAGTGGGGAATGCTGTTCGACTTTCAACAGTGTAAAAACTCGCACTGGACCAAGTTAATGGGGAATGCTGTCAGTGTTTCATTAGTGTAAAAAGTCAAGTTGGACCAAGTTACTGGGGAAAATGCTTTCAGACTTTCATTAAATTCGAATTGGACCAAGTTACTGGGCAGTGCTGTCAAGAGTTTCATTAGTGTAAAACCCGAGTTGGAACAATTTACTGGGGAATGCTCTCAGACTTTCATGAAACTCAAGTTGGACCAAGTTACTCTGTAGCGCTGTCAGAGTTTCATTAGTATATAAATTTATCAGACAACTTGTTCTTGTAGTTTTTAGTGATTATCTTATGAATTAGCACAGTTGTGAATTAATTGTGAATACATGTGCTTAGATCTAATTTGCATCCAGCTTTATTTATGTTTGTTCCATCAGCTTATCAGAGTCATTAGGATCATTGAAACATTGAAGATGTTGCTCCCTAACAAATTTGAAGTGGGAATTGCGCATGCATTTATAATTATTCCTTTAACCATATAATGATAATATGGGTGTTACATATGGAGCTTGACAATGTAAACAGAGTTTAATTCATGAATTATATTTCTTTAATCTTAGGTGCATTAAAGAATTGTTGTTACAGTAGTCCCTCTTTTGAAAGACCACTCCTTTGGGAGACCACTTCCTTTGAGAGACCACAATTGTCCAGTGTCTCTGCAGTACTTTTTATGTTATTTATATCTCCTTTAAGAGACCACCTTTTAGGTGGCATTAGGGGCGGTCTCTCAAAGGAAGGACTACTGTAACAGGTTAATAACCTTGTCTGGTCTTGAGCTAAGATATAAAGGAACTTTAGAACACTATTAGAGGTGTAATGGTCACCTAGCTTAAATCTTAATTTTCTTACTGGTAGAATTAGATAAAAACCAACTTCCAGTTAGAGAGGGATTTTGACCATTATTCCTTTGGCCGTGAACACTGGAGTTGGAGAGGGCTTAGGCTGGAGAGACAGTTGGACTTCAAACTTGATTGGATTGATGCAGGTGAAGAAGTGTCCATTGCCAGTACAGCTGCTTGGCTGAGTGGCTGGGATGGTCACTGTTCTGACACTACATTTCCACTTGTGTCATTCCTTTTTTTTTTTTTTTTTTAATCCGAGCACTGGTAAATCCTCCATAGGATCATTTGCACTTTGAGAATCTTTGAAGCTCAGCCAAAATCCATTCTGGCTTGGTTAGCTTTGTTTAACCTTGTGCAACACATGCAGTTGTGCCAGTTGAAATTCCAAATTCTTCTGTGACACCAATAATGGACAACCTAACTTTGTAAATAAATGTGCACTCATGTCAATCTCTGTTTGGAGGCTGAGGACATCTGGTGTTCAATGTGGGTACAATGTCTGTTCTTCTGTATGGGCATTAAATTGATTATAAATGTGTAGATCAGGTTTAAATGTCAGGTTTTAGTCAGGAAAATAGAAAAGAGAAATTATATAAACTTTCTGGTGCTCTAGCACATTGACAATTTAATCTTGTAAAAGAGAGAAAAAAAAATGCACATTTTTGCCAATTGTATTTTGGCATTATATACTGTATATTATACTAGGGCTGTCACTACTGTTGGGGAGGGGGCATAATGGATTTCCAGTAATCCATACTGGACCGTTTTTCATGTGTTCACTATGTAGAAAGAGAAAATTATTGTCCATAGAGTATACTCAGAGCAAATCTTTGAAGCCATAGTTGTCAACATTTATTTTTGGTAACATGTGATGAGACAGAGTTAATATCTGTGCCTGTCATGAAGAAACAAACAGGAGGGAGAGGAATTTTGAAGTAAAATCATTTAAGCAGGAAGCATTATAGAAATGCATGAAAAAGTCATTGAAAAGATTGTGAAGAGTCCTGGAATTTCCATTGACTCGATCTGTATAATATGAAATTACATCAATAAATTTCATATAATGGACAAATGTGATTATTTGTGTTTGTGAGGACGAGGAATCATGCGCAGTAGTGCTACCCCATATATTTATGAGAAGAGCACTGATCTTTATGGTGTGGAGATCAGAGATGTGTGTGTTCATCACTCTTTATGTTTTCACAAACCCATGGGCAATCTACAGTTCAGTAAGTAGGCCCATTTCACACTGTCAATGCACCTATTTAAATTTCCTGTAAATCTGAGCCATAGGTTTTACTCAGCATAATGTTGTGAAGCAATTGAACTACAGTTTTTCATCATTTGCACAAGAATGTCCAACCTGTACACATATGTGTATCGCAACAGTTTGAATTTCGCAGCTGATTTACTCCCTAAATTATTGCTGAGCATGTACAGTACTCACCAATTTCAATGTGGTTAGTGAAAATGTAATTTCACATGCTTGTTGTGGTTGAAGACATTGGTCTCACAAATACAAGTAACTATGAAGACAGACCTATGGATCATATATTATACAAATTGGTGTCACTTAAATTTGTCATGGTGAGAATGTAAAAAGGCATCATAGTCATGAAACTGATCCTGTTTATAGTGTCGGTGAAAATAGTGTTCCCATATCAGCCTTATGTATGAGATGCCGACCTGTTTGGTCTTCTATAAAACTCCTGTGTGCCGGGTACAATGCTTGAGGCATAGACCTACTGGATTGAGTAACTATGTCACATTTTGTGACAATTACTCAGGTGTTTCTTGAGATGAATCTCAGATTTTATGCAAAATGACAGGATTGCTTATGGAAAATTTCTGTTTAATGCAAAAAGTAGGTCTAGGCATGTCATTTAAAATGATTTATGGCCAATAAGTAGGACAAAACTGCACAGCGCCATCTATATTTGGATCTACCCAGGCCCCAGAGTAAAGCATGGTCGGGAGGAGGGGGGGGGGGGACTAAATGTTCTCTATAAGTAACATTTTAGCCCCTCACATCACTATTGCATTGAAAGCTTAAACTTATTCCTGTTGTGTGTACCTGAGTACATAGAGTTTTTCTTCATTCTCAATGCGGCTCTGGGGAATTTACGGTCATTAACATGTTTTATGTTTTCCAATGGAGAAGCATTACGAATTTTGTGGCTGGTATAATAAATATCTTATATCTTGTATTCTGTACTGAAAGCAGTTTTATTTTGTGTTCCAGTGTATCCTTTGCCCTCTCACCCCATTAGAATTGATATCATGAAGCCCCTTTGGCAAGACATCATGCATTTAGACATATCAAGTCAAACTTTTGTGTCCTTTACACCCATAGGTATCTTTCTACCAACATGTCATGTTGTTTTGGGGGATCAGTTATTACCATGAGCAAGACGGAAAACTTACCATTAAAGTAAACAGGTGCTGTCACTGGGGTCTGTGCAAGCTGGCCTCTACAGTTACACTGTCTGGTCAGCACTGTCACTGGCTGTCTGCCTCATCTTACCTCTTTGTCACTGTCTATTGCATTGTGCCATGCTGTCTCAAGTGGAGCTGAAGGAAGGGGCAAGGACGTGAGTCTTGTCACCCCTTTGAAAGTACAGAAAGAGTACCCTATCATTAAGAGACAGACGCTCGGGTAATCTCCCCACAAGTGTAGCAACTTTGTGTGTGTGAGCGTGTGACTTTGTCAGGCGTATTGTGCACCAATACCTCTCTGATATAGCCACAGCCTCGGAAAAAGACCAGAAGGGTGGCCTCTGTATGGAGGGACCTTATAATGGGGATGGCAGGCCTACACTTTTCGCAGGAATGCCTCCATAGCCAATTTGAACAAAAGTCAGTATGCTCCAATTGACATACAAATACTAGATTCATATTCATTGTGATCAAACCTTTCATTGCAATACCAGCATGCCTACAGTTGTAGAGAGCATAAGACTGATCCAGGCCAACAGCTTTCCTTAACCCTTTCCCCCTTGAATTAAGACTGAGTCAACAGCTTTCCTTGGCTTGGGTTGGGCACTAACCCATGCCAAGGAAAGCTGTTGACCTGGGGCATGTGATCTTGATAAGTCTCATGTACATTTCTCTGTCAAATTGTTTTTCATAACTGTTGAAATTAGTTGAAAACACTGAAGCAGACAACATGTGACCACCAGCCGGTTTTGGCCGGTTTAAGGGGGAAAGGGTTAAGAATGATCCAGGTCAACAGCTTTCCTTGGTGTGCCTCAGGCAAAATGCACCCAAAGCAAGCTGAAGAAAGCTGTTGACTCAGTGGAAACTTGGCAGTGAAGGGGTTAAGAGGTGGATATTGGTGAGGTATGACCATATGGTGAGGGGAGCTCTGTGAGGGCACTTTCAACATAGCAGGGAAATGCTACCAAGTCTAGCTGAACAGGTGTTTTAGGACAAGAGGAGGCGAGCACTGCCGCAGTGACATGGGGAGTAACCAGACACCCCAAAGCTACACACATAAAAGGTAGGAAAAATACCTTAGAGCTGCAGGGCCACCTCCGCAAGTCACTCTATAGTTGATGTAATAGAATCACAATTGATACCAACTTGAAAGCCCTTGTTTTCAGTGTGGGGACCTTTGCTTACATCAAGACACCTGCTTTTTCAGTCGGGTACCTCGAGTGTGAAGTGAAGGAGTGGAACTAATTTAGGCCGACAAGATAACAGTGATGAGGTCTAGAGATGAAACCATGAAAAATGAAAACTACAACAATGGCTTTCTTCTGGAATATGAGATGGGATATCATGTTCAAAAAAAGTTAATTCCGAGCAAAATAAAAGGTTAAATCTGTGACTTCCATGTCAGCTCCATGTGTAGTCAGATTTGTCACCGTTCATCCTTGTAGTGCTTTGATCAAGAAAACCCCTGCAGCACTGCATGGAGCTCTTCACGATTTGTACCCTGTCGTGGCCCGTGAGACCGCTTACTCAGGGCTAATGCTATTTCTTACGGGTCCTTGAAAAATCACTGCTTTTAGTGGGCCATTTGTTTTAGGTGTGGATTATAAGGTGGGATGGGGCCTGTAGCTGTGTTGTTGGGACAAGCTTGTGGTGAACTTTTAATAGTTACCCACAAGCTGTTTACTGCATTTGCTGCAGAAATACTTCTTCAAAATTAGTTACAACAGCAAGTGTTTCAGGTCTACCAAATGGTATGCCCATGGTTCATATTGGAATAAAGTTTGAAATCTTTGATTGAGGAGAGATAGAAAAAGTTGGGTGGTTTTTTTTTTTTCCTTTTTGCTTTTTCTCATTGATATTGGGTGTGTCTCTGACATTTACAAAACGTTTATCCTGAAAACCATCATACTGATCAATATGTTTTCCTGAGGGTCTAACTTGATGGACCTCATTTACATGATAGTACAGTGTCAAGGCTGTATGGGCAACCACAATCCCCACACATACACATGCACATGCACACACACACACACATGTGCACTCACATGCACATTCATCTTGTTTATAACAAACTGTCATGTAACCAATTAGGAAAAAGTTGTCCAAGATTGAATAATATATGGAAACGAAGCTGATCACCCATGATAGTCATCAAAATATCATTGGATGATATTTTGATGACAATCATAGTTTATCTCTGTGGTTACTTGATTGAAAAAACAGCATTTTGCTGGGCACCGGAAAGTTTTGAAGTTCAAAGGAAGAGTTGACATTTAAATCGTTGAATATGTGAAATGTCATCTGGACGGTATGCAGGCGTGGGCCACACTGGGTGCCAGCCATAAATGCCCAGCTTTCAAGAAAAAAGAAATCAGCAAACCACTTTACTTGTTATTTTAGATATATAAATCCAAAATGAATCACTGGAAATAAGCAAAAAAATATAGCTTTACAATTTTTAAGTATTGAAATCTGAGTGAAAGGGTACTGGTATATAATGTATGGCAATGAGGCAACAGGTATTGGTTCCATAGGGCCAGGGGGTCACCAGCAGAACTCTGATATGTGTATAGGTAGAAAAGCCCTATTTCAAATTGGAATCTGTTTTTTTTTTTTTTTTTTTGAAAAACCTGAACTTTTATAAATTGAAGGAAAAAATGAAATTAAGTGTGTCCATTACGATTTGTAAAGACGGTCACAATGTAGCAGTGTTGCAAAGAAAAAAAAAAAAACAAAGAAAGAGAAAAGTACAATAGTTATTCCTTGATGGTTGACCGTAGTAACAGAATCAAAACCCGAATTCTGCAAGCGGCAACAAAGCTGCTTTGCCGTTGCAATTTGATGAAAAACATTATCTTCCAAGGGATTCTTGCCCCTTGTTTTATCAACACTTTCACTTCTTTGTGATAGAGCCCACGCATACAAAGGTTGCCAGTGTGCAGTGAAACCTTGTATAATTACTTGTTCCGTGGTGTTTGGTGACAAATTTGCCAGTGTGCAGTATATATATCTGTCCATTGTTACTTCTGTCAGCTCGCCTTAACTAACCGCTAAGGCCGGATACATTGTGTAACGAAAATGTGTTCAAGGCACCCTGGGCTGTCTCTTAATTAAAGTCGGTGTCACCTGTGTGTTGGGTCGTCAATACAGGTAAACGGAGCTGTATCAGGATTGGTAAACTCTGCAAGCTGCCACTACGTGCAAATATTTGATAACCAAATGGAAAGGATACAAGGCTAGCGAATGTGAGGTGAAAAAAACACTCGCTGGTCTCCTATGTGGTAAACTGAGGTTAAGTCTGGGGCAGGGGAAGGATTGTAACACCTGAGAAAGATTATATGTCTCCATTTGTGGGATTTGAGATGGGAACATAAACTAAACACGCTGAGATGATTGCAAATATGAACAGGTATTTAAAGAAGTTATCAGACAACATGGTCAGTAGCCTTACATAGCAGTATCAAAAGACCATACACGGACCACCCAAGGACCACTTTTACCTCGACCCTAACCAATGATCAGTTTTGCCCCAAGAGCAAAATTTTCGGTAAATGACAATTTTTGCCACACCTGTGCACAGTGTTGTCAACTACCCGTTGTCATTGTTCTGGTTCGTGTTCACAAATTCCATGAGTCTGCAAGGTATCTAGGCAATGTTGACCTGTGTAGAGAACCATTATAGCAAAGGAAGAGAAACAGTGGGTTGTGCATCCCCTTAATCTGTCCATTGTGTCTAGGTAACTGTTCCTGTGGTCCACAGCATGAATCCCGGCTTCTTCCTTTTCCTGTGTGGGTTCAAGCGTAAGGTCTAAGTGTGCTCAAAAGAAACATTGCCACGGCTGCCATTAAATTGCTCTGTGCTTTTGAGCCCTAAGCTCCTGACACAACAGAAATCTTGAGCCAGATCGGCCGTGTTGTAGTGAACATACTCCATATATCCCTGCCATGACTCATGTTAGGTGTGTTCCAGCGTCCTACCTTAGACATGATTATGATGTCATTGAGACCTTACTCAGATTTTGGAGCATGAAAAAAATTAACGTCATACAAAATCCGAGATGGGTAGGATATTTGTAAACAATTCTGTCAATTTTTTATGCTTCTTTTGTATACAGATGGCACTCATTGTTATCAATACTGTATTAAATCTTTCCTGTTCTGATGTTGATTGCCTGCTAGACTGACCTTTTTTTGGGGGGGGGGGGGCGAGGGGGGGGGGTATTTACCCAAATTTTTGGTAGGGGTGTGCAGCTTAACCCTTTGAAAACCCACCCATCTTCAGGGCAATTCTCACCAAAATGATAACTTTGTGTGGGAATTTTTAAATTAAATAATAGAGAATAGGGCCCATAATTAGCATGGGAAGTGCTACATGGAGACAATTTTGGCCTTGAGGGATTTTTTATTGCAACTTTTGGGCCATGAAAAGGCAAATATTAATTTTCCTCATTTAAGTAATTTTTTTTGCAAAATACTGGACCATAATTTGCTGAAAAGGGGCCTTCAGAGCATCACATACCTACTATGGTCAAATTAAGACTGAGTCAACAGCTGAAACACCCCCTCCCCCACGCATAATGTCTCCCTACTCCAATCGCTTCAAGTAGGGAGATCTCCCTACATGGAAAGCTTCCAACGTGGCACATCTGCCAGACCAGTAACAAAACATTCAGTTCTGATTCCAAGGAAAGTTTCTGCATGTCAAATTTTAATTGCATGAAGAGAGAGCCAAACAAACAAGACTGAGCCTGCAACTTTGTTGTTATATCATATTCTACAAACCCTTGGGGTCAAATGTGCATGTATTAGTAAGGCGTAACTGGATCTAATACGTCTGGCGATTCTCTGTAGAACGGGGTGGTGAACACTTAAACGTAACCTTGTGAGAGTTGATATAATGCAATGGAAGATAATGACGAAGACTGTTATGTGAAGAGCTAATTTACCATATGATTGGAGCACAAATGTACAGGATCCTTGCACACTAGCAGACAGTCTGTCTATTTGATCATGGACATGCAGTGATCCCATGGGAAAAATCCAGTGTGAAATGTATTTTGTACCTGTTTCCAGGAAGTGGTAGTTGTGTAGCAGTTCTTGTGCTATTCCCAAGTCTTTAGCTGTGTGGTGACACTCATCTGTACATTACAGTAAAGCCATGATATACAGTGGTACCTACTGTATGTGGCCACCCCTTCTGCCAGGAAAAAGTGGCCACATACAGCAGGTGACCTGTCCCTGCAGGTAAATTTACAAAGAAAGTGAATCCTATGTCCTAGCCTAGTGGGCACAAAAAGCAATGCGGCTGCTCACGGCAGTGGTTGCATACAGCAGGTACCACTGTGCCGGTACTTAGGTTGTGATGCATCACAGACACATCAGTGGGGTTTCTGGCTCTGCTGACATTAGGTTGCAGAGCTTCTAGCATCAGTAAAATCTGTCCATCCGTCCATCCACGAACTTGTCAAGTGTCAAGCTGCTGTGAGGACCCATACTTCATGTACAGTACTCAGGCTTTGATGCCTTGTCATCTCTTAGTCATAGTTTGTGTTTACCATGAAGAAAAACACAAGCAGTCCAATCAAAGCATCTGTCATGTATTACCTGGGGTGAAAGCCTTTATTGGTAACAGGACAGTTACCCAAACAGGCAGCCAATCTTCTGATGTGTCTGTGGACTGTAGCAGGTGCAGGTATTAGACTCCATTGTGGCTATAGAGTGGAGTGGGTCAGGCATTTCTCAAGGGCCAAGACATCAGTGGGTCTGTACAGAAGGATCTTTCTGATGCTTGCTATACAGGACCAGACCTTTTGGAGTCTCAGCAACTGGTGTTTGTAGGTGGCATGCACCAGGAAAGTAGAACCTTTATGGTGTTGTCATAGTATCTCTAGCTGGCTAGGAACAGTAGGACCAGGAGATAGAGAGGGGAAGAACTGACCGCAAGATCTCCTTGATAAATCGAGAAAAATACATATTCACATTAAATTGAAATTTGATTATAGATATACACATAATGATCTACCAACAAGATTGCTCGTGTTTCCATTCATTCCTACAACACCAGAGACAGCCATAAACTTTTTATTGATAGAGTCAATAGACTCTTTGCTCAACATAGTTTAACCCTTTCCCCCTAGAATTCACACTTGAGTCAACAACTTTCCTTGGCATGAGTCGGGCACTAAGTGCCCGACTCATGCCAAGGAAAGTTGTTGACCTGGGGCATGTGATCTTGATAGGTCTTAGCTACAATTCTCAGTCAAAATTGTTTTTCATTACTGTTGAAATTAGTTGAAAACACGAAAGCAGACGACATTTGACCAGCAGCCGGTTTGGGCCGGTTTAAGGGGGAAAGGGTTAATATATGACATTCCACATTTAGTAAATCAAATGGACAATAATATAATAGAAAAGATCCACTGTCATAGTTTGCAAGGTTTTTCAAGTTATATAAAAAACAAATTCTTGAATAATTATCAACATGGTTATAATATAATTAACTGGTGCATTTGTCAAAATAACCAGTCATCATGTTCATACCACAGTGCTACATTCACAAGGTGATTTTCCAATGGGACTGAATAATCATACAATTATATGTATTTGGTTATATTTTTTAGTCAGTGACATTTACAATGACCATGATAATCCACTATTTCATTTGCCATCAATATTGTTTACATTTTTTGTTACACTGGGGGGCTTCAATGATAACTTTGTTCTTGTTTTGTCCTGTGTGTTTTGTAATATACATTTTGTGTGTCACTCCATGTTTGTTCTGGAGAACCCCTCGATTAGTGACATCTCGATGTACTATATATAGGGCGATCCAGTTGAAATAAATATGTTTCAACTAAATGTGTCTTAATGGGAGCTCCTAAGCCATATCAATATTTATAATTTTGTTTATTTGTGATTTTTTTTTTTTTCCGGATTGGCTGAATAAAGGTATTCTGAGTTCTGACTGCAGTTAGAAGCTAAATGCTTAAGATGTATCGGTTTCAAACCGAGAGCATACAGAAGATGGTCATTTTGAATTGAAAAAGCAAGAGATCTCTCTCACACATCCATCTTCACGAATATCAGATTTGTCCTTTGTCTTTTACTTTCCTTATCTCTTTATCTTTTGTATCAAAGTGAGGCCTATCATGACACAGGCTTGTAGGACATAATAAAACATGCATTGAAATTTATTCCTGAATAAATTGGTTGAAAACAGGATAGTTTTTCATACTAAATTTGTGAAAACACAAAGACTTTACAGTCAATTTGTCCTGGACCCAGTTTTCAACCAAGCCATATAGCGTTAATCCGTCATGGCCAACGTTTTTGTCAACAAAAGTTATTTTCTGGAGTGAAATAGCAACAAGATAGGTACACACTTGAACATTGCCAAGTGTCAAATATCTATTCAAAGTATGAATGCATTCACGTTGTTAACATGTACAAAGAACTCTGAGGAAGACTTGACCATGTTCACTTGTGGTATTGTTACTATTGTTACATTATTGTCGTACCATTTAGCTGTACAAATCTTGAGGTTGAGGGGAACCCGAGCCATGTTTACTCGTTCAAAATGAACAAACTTTGGGTTTGCGGCTTGTGGCGTGCCAGTGAGGCCATGTAGACAGTTAAATTGGGTTTAACAAGCTTGTTCAAAGCACTTCTATCTTGGTTAAACTGTGTGGGCTTTGGACAAACACTTACAGTGATTGGGCCCGTGGCATTCCTTCTTCATTTTGCGATATAACGTTTGGCTCCACAGCTTGCACGGCGTCCTCTCAGCCAACTATGCATATAAACTGTGATTACATTTGGAGGTAAGACAACTATTTCTTCATTTGTCAGCCAAAAAACACTTACTCAAGCTGGCCGAGGGTGTCTACATGGAATGTATGGTTTAAGCAGATGTAATCAGAAAGAAAATTGGTCAGCATGGTTTGAGAGTTTGCTTGCTTAGATTTGTAAAGGAGAGACAAGGGACCCTTCATTGCACCTTTGCTGCCTGGCAGATCCAGTAAAAGAACGGTTTTGGTAGGTTTTAATTCTTACAATTTTTTTTTCTTTTTTCACATTTGTACACCTCTAGTGTCCCCATGCAGTGCTCTGCTTTGATATTATAGGTATTGCCCCCCCCCCCCAGATATTTTGAATCAGGAGATCAAGAGAACAAAGAAGTGACCCATTTTAATTCCTTCAAAATCACCTCATTTTAACAACTTTTGGAAGCTTCAAAGCAGGAGACTGCCACCAAATCAGGAGATATGCTGCTAGGTACATTGTATAGGTGCATGCAATCCAGCATTCCTAATCCAGTGGCTTGGATACTGACCCCACACAAGAAATTTGATGTGTTAAGCAGGCAGAGTATATGTTGACATGTTAAGCAGGCAAAGTATATGTTGATGTGTTAAGCAGGCAAAGTCTATGTTCCCCTACCAAAGCCAATTTGATTTTGGTCCTGAGGCAAAAGAGATCATGTGAATTTTTAGACGCATTTACATGATGCGAGTCTTAAATTTTTCAGAGGTCACACTGTTGGTGTCTGACAGAGAATAATTTAGATATACGTGTACCTTTAATAAAGGGTGCCCCAAAGTCTGCAGCTATATTTAAGCCTCCAGTCTCACAGCCTCTCAGGATCCCACGCATTTCATGTTGCACAGTTGACGCTCATGTTTAATCCTTTGGAAGTGAGGCATACCAAATTTTTCTGTCTTGATAAATTTTTCTTTCAGTCTATTTTGTTGATGTCAGATTCCTTTTTTTTGATAACTGTGAATGTTTCTGATGAATGTTAAAGTTTTGCTAATGCAAAATTGAAAGAGTATCAAAAACTGAGATCTGTAGACAGCTGCAGTCGAGACTGATAATTGCCTGCAAAGCAGACCTTCTGCTGCCCAGTCTAATGATTCAATCAGAAACAAAGTAGGGTGTTTAACAGACAAGACAGATAATGAACTGGCAGTTAGTTGTATACGTAAGTTAGTTAGAAAAATGCCCTTTGCCAGGCTGAAACAAAATGGTAATAGTAGTTAGACAAGATAACCTTTCATGAGGCTGACATGAAATTATAATAGCAGTTAGAAAAAATGCCCTTTTGTCAGGCAGAAAGAAAATGGTAAGCATTAGCAGTACAATAAGATACTCAAAATTCGGTAACCAAAACTCGGTTCAATTGTTGATTGTGGCAGACTGTATTGCTTAGTGCTTTTGATTGCTGAAAAAACAGTCTATTTTTTATTTATTTATTTTTTTTTTTTATCATAATTCAGACAGCAAACAAGTTGTGACAACTGTGTGCTCTGTCTGAGAGCAACATCAGTAGTTTCTAGGGGCAAACCAGCCAAATACATGAAATTTTCAAGTATGGTGTGTATTCAGGTCATTGACATTCAGCTATCTTAGTGGTCACAGGTATGAGAAACAGTCTGCCAGGGGGCAGTGTGATGTGTTGTCCAATGATGATACAATGTATACAAAGTAGCAGAACTACATTGATACTGATTTGGGGGGGGGAGGTATATTGTCTGTTGTGATGTCACCAGGCAGGCACCCACATATACTGAAGTAGAGAGAAAGAGACAGACTTCTGTAGCCACAGGCCCACAGCTACAACGACCTGGGTTTAATTAGGCTGGTGTTCGTAGGTCACTGCTGGAGGGGAAAGAATGCCAAACTTTGTGGTAAATATCTCACAAAAATGAAAACATCAGATGCTGGGGGGGATTGTACTGAGAAGACTGTTAAAAAGGGAGGGGCGATTGAACAATGATTGGGCAGAGAGCACCTGTAAATTACTGGGTAATGAGTTGTCGTGTGCAGCGCAAGATACTATCAATGAGAAGGCTGATAGACATAGCTGCAGGTTATCAATTAGCCACAACACTTTTTTCAACCTTATCCCTGAGGATAAACTTTCAGATAAATTGAATTTTGAACACTTAAAAAAATGTCAAGTTTCAGAAAGTCTTGTGCTGATCAGGTTGCCTGTTATACTAGATGTCTGCAGATTCATTGAAGACCTCTGGTTATCATACTCCAGCAAAGTGACAAAGATCAATACTATAGGTACACATACAAGCAGACAGATGACATGAGGTGAGCACAGGACAGTCTTGTTCTTATTGTTTCAAATTTTACAGGGTCTTACCAAGGAGGCTACACATGTACCCTCCTTGGTCTCACTTATAAATACTTATATCTTATCTTACCTGGCCTTGACTTGGATGTTTCACTCTCTCCCTCAGTGGTGTTTAAAGTTGTCATTTCTTATTAGATGCTGATTAGATTGTCTAATGAGGACATCAAAGAATGTAAATACTCATCCCCATCATTGTGTAATAGATTGTCTGAAAAGGCATAACAGACTGCAGACTTATTAATTACAATCAAGAGATCGTGAGATAAGGGGAGATAGAGGCAGGCACACGCTGTGACTTGTGTGTTTTGATTGACCCCAGTCAAATAAGCCAGGCCAAAGCCCCCAGGCATGTCAATGTTTTTACAATTAACTCCACGCTTGTTTGAAAGTCCATTTGAGTATAGAGAGTAGCAGTAGGGTGTAGAGGGAATTGATTTTAAAAGTAAATAGCTGTGAGCATTTTCACATCTTTATTTCGTTGATTTTGTATGTGTCCTCATTGTGACCCCAACTCTTGATGCCTGTATGACCCTTGGTTTTGTTTTTTATTTTCTTTTTTTCATTCTCAATCATGCTACCCAAACACAATCAGAATCAGTGCTTCAGACTCAAGACTCTCACTCTTTTTATGTGTGGTGGAAAAAAAACAAACAAAGGACAAAGGTAGACAAAACATGATTACGACAATTGGTTTAAAATCCCAGCAATTGTAGACAGAAGTGTTGGCTGATTACTGGTCTTGCAGACAACTCTTCCCATTGATTGGTAGCCCCAGGCTGCTGACTAAGTTGGTGGGCTCTTGTTTCTGTCATGAATAGTTGATCTGTGTTCCTGTCTGCACATGAGTCACAGTCACAACCCCAGCAGACTGGAGGGAGGGGTAAGTGCTGCAGGCAAGTGGCATAGCACTGTGTGTAATGGAGAAAAGTAAGGAAACGAAGCTTTAATAGCAACAGGCAAGTGAAATAAGGGAAGAATCTGGTCTTCTCTGTGGCACATCCCTGGACAGATCAATACCTGAGTGAAGCTGTCGATCTTTTCAGTCGCCCCCCTATGCCACAGAAACCAGCTGGCCAGTGGCTGTTAATACAAATGTGATCACAGGGATAGACACCCCTGGTAGACACCCCCGCTGCACTGATTCTGTTTGTGTACCAGGGCCCAGCAAGGCTGGGGGCCATGTTCAGCAGGCAATACCTGGTGATTTGGGGACCACAAACAGCCTAAGCTATAACCTTAACCAGGGTACCAGCATACTGGAACCTTCTCATCCCCCCATTTTAATAGCTAGTCATTGTTACTCTGTCTGGCTCCATGTATTGCTTACTGAACAAAGCAATTGGCATGTACTTGCACTACAACTGTATAGTTATTGTGGGGAGGTACAGAGAACACAAGCTATTTGATAACACTGGTCAGAATCAAAGGCCTGGTGGTCAGCTAAACTAGCAAACTAACTCCTGACTGTGAGCCAGAGGTATTGCTTAGCACACCCATCAAAGACAAAAGTGGATGCTCAACAGTTAAATAGTGTTATCAAACAATTTTCCTGAAGGATATACAGGGTTTTCCATACTTTTTAATGAATCAAAATCATTACCTGTACCAGCATACTGGACCCCCCCCCCCCCCCCCGACACACACATTGACTTTACATTAAGTCCCATACCTGTGCATCTGAATGTATTCAAGACTGATCACAAGGTAGGAAGGAAAACATAGTACAGTGGAACAATTGCCTGCTTAACAGACCTGCTTACTTTACAATTGTAATAATTAAAGAATGGTCAGCCACAAAGGCATGTGATGAAGTCTCCCAGCAGTATGGATAACAGCAAGAGGAAGAGAATATGGAAAGACCAAAACATCTGCCTCTCTAAAAAATAAAACTCAGGGGGGAGTAGTGTAATAGACATAGAGCTGCTAAGATGCTTATATGCTGGACTCAGTAGTAGCTAATAGCATCTCCAGACAAACTGATGAACACAGGGCTCTTTGATGTCGGCTTAAGGCACATTCCTGGACAGTCAGATGCAGGTGAGAAAAATACCTGTTTATCTCTCTCTGTGGCTTAAGTGCTGGTCAGTGGGGTTGAGAACTTGAAAGGGGGAAAGAACAATTACTGCAGTCATTAACAGTTAATCTACCCTAATTGGAAGGAGCCCTAAACCCCTTGTTGTTTACAAACAAAACAAAGACTGTGTATTCCTGTTAATAGTTGTTAGCCAAACTATATATAATTAGCATTTCTAACAGTTAAACCCCACATAAAAAAGTACCTCTTCACATGGGGTGCCTTTAGAGGAAGCTTTAACTGAAGTGGATGTTGAGTTTGACTAAATAGAGCTAAATAATCACAGTCTCATTTCTACTTGGCTTGGTAATGAGGCTTTGTACAGAAAGAAGGCATTTGTCCCCATGCTGGTGCCTTGATCAGCGCAGCTTTGTAAACGATGGCTACAAGTATTCTTGTCGCCAGAAACCTGTTTTAGTGATGTGCTTGGCATGAAGATACTCAGTCAAGTACTTTCTTGACTCCTTTGCATGAGAACATTTGAAAGCTGGGCCTGCTGGCAGATCAGATCTCTGTAATCTTCATGGAAGAACAGATTCGTCATTAATGGCATTCAGTTTGGTTGAGTTGAGAAAAGAACTACATCCATAGTAAAGGTCTGCTACTCAGGCAAACACTCTACCACATTTTGTTTTCAATTCAGGGTAAATAACTAACAGTCTTTATAAATCAATGAAATGTTGAAAATGTCACCAGTATTTTATTCTGAAATATCCGGTGGTTTGCATTGACTATATCTGGGTGCTGAATTCAATGAACATATGGCACTGTAGAAATGCCAATGCACTTAGTAACACTAGCCGGATGTTGGTTACATATGAGTGAAAAAAACTAGAAAAGAAGATTTGCTTCAAAGCAAATATGTATGTTGCTTACGAAGGAAAGTTGTTGTCTTGTACATTCAAATTTAAATTGGAAAAGGTACATCAGAGAAAACATGAGGCTTAAGGGGAAAAAAGTTATAACAAAACAAGGCTTTTGCAGGTAAGAAGGAAAAAAGGAATTTCAACTGTCAGCAAACATACAACATTTGGGTCATGTTCTGAGAAATCAGTAGCTAATTTTAGTATGCTTTTTTGTTGTTGCAAGTTTGAATCATTTACCGATCATGACAAAATTGTCACCATATGGTTGCATGAAAGTGTTATGTCTGACAGGAGTGCAAACAACAAATCCTAGTGATGTCCATATACATGTCATTGACTGCCGCCAGATCTTGCCCTGTTGTATGTCTGCTCTATCACAAATCTGTACAACTTTGCAATTATTGCTCCTAATTTGCATGGTTTCAACTTCATTGATAGGGTGACACACCATTCAGAGATTCCAGCTTCAGGGTTGCCTGATAGGTTAGCTCTGGACAGATTTGATGATGGAGATACCCAGGATGTGAAGTTAGAATGGCACATCTATGCATAATAGTTTAGATATTCAATATTTAACTTTTTCAAGTCCCCCTAATAGGCATAAATCCAAATTCTACAACTTTTGTTTGTGGTTTACTGGATGCGCCTAACGCACAAACCTACAAATTGAAGTTGGAATGACACCTCTGCCTGCAATAATTTTGAAGATATTCAACATTTTAACTTTTCAGGTGCACTTAATTAGCATAAATTAAAATTCTGCTTTTGTTTGTAGTTCATTGGCTGCACTCACAGCACAAACCTGATGGTTTGAAGTTGGAGTGCACCTGTACCTATAATAGTTTTGAAGATATTCAAGGTTTAGTTTTTTAAAAATGTCCTAATTTGCATAAATTTTTAAAACTCAACCCTCTTTATAAAAGCCATACTTTATGCATGAAAGTATAATCATGCCAAGTTTAGATCTGTGGATAATAGTCTTATAGTCTTCAAATAAAATGTGAGTGAGTGAGTGAGAGAGAGAGAGAGAGAGAGAGAGAGAGAGAGAGAGAGAGAGAGAGAGAGAGAGAGAGAGTGAGAGAGAGAGAGAGAGAGAGAGAGAGAGAGAGAGAGAGAGAGAGAGAGAGAGAGAGAGAGAGAGAGAGAGAGAGAGAGAGAGAGAGAGAGAGAGAGAGAGAGAGAGAATGTATGTCACAGAGCACAGGTTGTTGTGTATACACAGGTCAGTGCAGGTATTCCTGTCAAGTTCCTCTTTTTTACACCAAACTGCATCATACCATGCGCACTGTCCTCTCCGTCATGATCATACACAGTTGCCAAGTGAAAACACGTCTTCACTTTCATTCAAATTTGAATTTTAACAGACAAATGGCAAGCAGATAGATAATTTATGAAATGAACAGGTGCAAAATCATTTATGTGGCAAAATGAATGAGCAGCAGGGCAAATGACCATGAAAAAAACAGCAAGAGCAACCAAATGAGAAAACAGGGAGTTGGAAGTGACCCGTTGAGACGTTGGCAGAAAGCAAACTGCACCATGTATGTCCAGACTACCCTGTGTGTGTTATTCATTCATGAAGCCTTGATGGGGTGTACAATGTCAGCTCTGATGTCAGTCACTGGGACGGCACGCTGGTGTGTCAATGTTAAATGAGTACTGGAAGGGGTGCACATGCTGCAGGCCTCCCTGCCAGCCCGTCTCCTGCCTCACTGCTAATTGGTCCACTAGAGGGCAGCAGTGCAGTGACACCCAGTGGTACCTTGTCTGCCACACACAGAAAAGAACATGAGGAGTAGTGCACAAGTGCAGCAGGCCCCTTTAACAAGAGGGAGGTGAGTTCTAATGCAGCATCTTCTAAATGTGGTCACATTCACTTTTCAACTGAGACAGTAGCAGTTGAGGATTTAGTGAGCAGAGGCAGGAATGCAGGGTGAGAATGTATGGATACATGCCATAGGAGCATCAGAGACTTGATGGTCATTGATTGTGTGCAATGACAGTTTTATCGTGTGGCGTACTCCCTGGCAGCTGGTTGACAGCACACCTTGCCTGCCTGGCAGTAAGCCTGGCCCGCCTGTCATGCATCAACCAGCAACGCTCAGTCCCGGACACCAAGCAACCGGTGCAGAAGAAAGTCTTACTGGGGCACAAACCTGGGTTCAAAGTATTGCTCCTGATATCTTCCAATTTACCCTCAGTGACAAGTCTTTGTTGTCAGCAACTCCTGTTTAAGATCTTCATTCATAAAACAACAGGTATGGAAGTGCCTGTAAATATTTATTACCGATAATGCTGGCTGTTTGTGTTCAGTGTGGTCAGACTTTGTCAGATTACTGCGATGAAAACAGCCCCCATGTCTTCTTGCAGGTGGTGGTCACCTCCCAGAGGAACACCTGGTTCTATCATTCATTGTACATAACCAGCAGCAACATGGGCCGTTATGACCAGGTACACATCAGAATGTACCTGTCATAGTGTACAGGTGATGTACTGCTGGCAGGCTGTCTGCCCATATGTCCACTGCTTGCACGTCCCCCATACTGAATCCAGTGTCTGTACTGTGCACATGGCTTGGCCCATTTTGCAGAAAAGTTCACCAAAAAGATTGACAATCCATGTATGACAGACTGTTATATATTTGCTGGGGATGCAGAATTTGTTTAACCACTGCACTTCATAATGGCCCTTTAAAATGTTAACTTGGGGAAAAAGAGAAGTATGGTAAATAAACAATAAGTGTATACATGTACATTATTTTTGAAAATACATTTACATCACTTGAAGAATTCCAGGAACCAGTCTGTGGTATTTCACTATTTGATCCATGTCAAATTAGGCTGGATGTTTTTTTGTTTTTGTTTTTTTTTTGGGGGGGGGGTTTCTTTGTTTTTTTTCTTCTATTTTCTTCTTCTTTTTCTTTTTTCTTTTTTTTTAATTTTTGTGAGGGTCCACCCCATGTGGGGATCCTTTCTGTTTTCAGGTTGTCAGTCATGCTATCCTGCTATGAATCTGCCATGAATCCTGAAGATTGTTAGCAGGATAGCATGACTGATCCATACCAGGATAGCATGACTGATCCATAGCAGGATAGGATGACTGATCCATAGCAGGATAGCATGACTGATTCATAGCAAGATAGCATGACTTAGGTCAGTTCTGTGTCCTCTATCCAGAAAAGGTGTTATAAATGGAGATAGATACAGGAAACTAGTACTTGTGGTATTCTATCCTGGAAAGGGTTAATTAATTAGTGGAGATAGGGATTCAGAATTAGACATAAGGATTTCTATCCAGGAAAGATTTTGAGGTAGGGATTGGAATTAGACATGTGGTATTCTATCCAGGAGAGATTTTGAGGTAGGGATTGGAATTAGACATGTGGTATTCTATCCAGGAGAGATTTTGAGGTAGGGATTGGAATTAGACATGTGGTATTCTATCCAGCAAGTGGTTAAATAATGGAGATACAGATTGGGAATTCATACCTGTGGCATTGTCTTTAGGAAAGGGTTAATTAATAGAGAAAGGGATTAGATATATGGTATTCTATCCAGAAAAGCAGTAATAGATTTTTTTGGGGATGGGGAGGGAGGGAGGAGAGGGATTGGGAGTGCGGGCTCTGGGCAGAGGTACATGCCTGTACATAGGTCTGGTGTTTAATGTGTTACATTGTATTTATAGACAATACTAAGACATTGACATCACAAATTAAGTTATGTAACAGTAGTACATACTGATACATTTTCAAACTATCTACATTTATTTTGTCTGGTTCAAAGTGAAGTATTTACAATCAAATGTGGGTCATGGTTTTCAAAGTACACCAGACTACATGAAATTGCAGTATGCCAAAATGTATTGCTACCCTTCAAGTCTTATGGCAGATGATGTAGGTTTTAGATTTCAATTTAATATACTTGAGGCAGTGCCCTCACAAATTAAGTAACAGAAGTACTGATGTATGATACATTTTCAAATCAGGTATATTTTTTCAGTTTGGTTCAAGTTTACATCTTTACAATGACTGGTCAATAACGTAGTTTTTAAAGTGTACCACACTCAATGAAAGTCTGGAATTCTGGTTACCAGTTTAGTCTGTATGCACTCAAATATCCAATCTTCAACCAAGCTGGTTTACTTTTATGCCGCTTTTCCATAAAAGATAGATTTTTAAATGATGCCTTAAGCCTGGGGAAAAATGTTGAATAGAAATCAGAGAACTACAAAATCCCACAGTGTAGGAAATGTAGGTTGACTACTTTACTTTGATGTCAAAACAAGCTTTCCCTTTCATCTCATTTGGTTTCAATGCAGTCACTCCAGACTTGGTGATAAGACGTGAGTAGATACAGAGCATCATGAGTCACTTGTGTCAGTGGCCATATTTATCTGCAGACTTTCTTGCTCAAGTCTCTCAAAAGCAGCCGGGTGTAAGTTTTGGTTGCTTTGGTATTTTCATCTGAATTTTTCATTAATAGAAAGCATTTTGAAGAGAATTGTAGACAAAAGCTTTAACCCTTTCCCCCATTGAATTAAGACTGAGTCAACAGCTTTCCTTGGCATGGGTTGGGGGTTAGTGCCCAACCCATGCCAAGGAAAGCTGTTGACCTGGGGCATGTGATCTTGATAAGTCTCATGTACATTTCTCAGTCAAATTGTTTTTCATAACTGTTGAAATTAGTTAAAAACACTGAAGCAGACGACATTTGACCACCAGCCAATTTTGGCCGGTTTGAGGTGGAAAGAGTTAATGATAGCATGTCCCAGTTAGGCACATGGCCCAAGCAAGTAGAGGAAAGTTGTTGCCACTGTCATATTGGGACTCTATAAGGGTTAAAAAGACCAATATCTCTTGGGCCAAGCCATTAAGGCTGAAATAAGGGAGGAGGCATGAAATTCAGTGAAAAGAGGAGGATAGGCCTGGATGGGATGATTAAATCCTGGCCAGGGCAGACACCATGTGGAACTAACAAAGTATGATGCACAGTGAGATGGATTACCGTTCTGATTCATTTCAACTCCAGGCATGTTTTAAAAACTGATTAAAACATTATGAAAGACAGATCCATTTTTCATTGGGTTATTAACGATTGCTTGTCTCACAGGCTTTTTGTATTATTAAAAAACCCTGTAGGCAACTCATTTGTTTTTGTAAAAGAAAATAATCAAGTTTTATACAGCTATCAAAATGTAATATTTTTCTATCAATTTTATGAAAGTTCCAATTTCATGTATGGACAAAGAGACATTGTGTACAACCAATCATTTTTGAAAAGTTTAAAGATGAAATTATGCCATATTACATAGATGTTTCAAGCATTGTATGTATTTCTTTTGTCACTCACCCCTCCCTTCCAAAGGGGATAGGAGGTGAGGGGCAGGTGGATGGATTAGGAAGACCATGGTGCACAAGCAGAGGTTACTCAATAATTGTTACAGAGTTGTGATTTGTTAAATATATTATTCAATTTGATGGGGAAAAGCATAATTACAATTTACAGGTAAAGGGGAGTATTTGAATATTCACTGTGTATAAAGTCACAACATAACTGTCATTTCCACCTGAACTTGTGAGTTGTTGAACTGGAAAGAGTGTGATTGTTGGGGTGTCATTATGTGGCCCTCTGTGTGGAAAAGTGGGTGATCTCAGGGTGTCATAATGTAGGCTTCTGGAAAGGAAATGTGGGTGGATCTTGTGGTGTCATGTTGTAGGCTTGTGTGTAGGAAAGTGTGGGATCTTGGAGTGTCATGTTGTAGGCTTGTTTGTAGGAAAGTGTGGGATCTTGTGGTGTCATGTTGTGGGCTTGTGTGTAGGAAAGTGGGGGGTTTTGGGAGTGTGGTGATGTAGGTCTGTCTTTAGGAAAGTGTGGGATCTCGGCATGCCATGCATGATGTAGGCTTCTGTGGAAGAAAGTGTGGGATCCTAGGGTGTCGTGATATAGGCTTCTGTGGAAGAAAGTGTGGGATCCTAGGGTGTGATGATGTAGGCTTCTGTGGAAGAAAGTGTGGGATCCTAGGGTGTGATGATATAGGCATCTGTGGAAGAAAGTGTGGGATCCTAGGGTGTGATGATGTAGGCTTCTGTGGAAGAAAGTGTGGGATCCTAAGGTGTCATGATGTAGGCTTCTGTGTAGGAAGTGTTTGCCAGGATTAGTAGCACATGTATATCATATATGGAAAGCTGCAAGTTTAGAAACCACGCAACTCAATGTACAAAGTATGGCCATGTATGTGACTACCTCAGTTTTTATACCAGATTACTTTAACCATAGGCTCTCAGGTGGCTCACCTACCAAAGTATTTACAGTTGATACAGATTTAGAGAATATTGCTGGTAAAAAAGGGAAGCTCGGGGGGGGGGGGGGAAAATTATGTTAATTATAGTCAGTGCAAGCTTTACGGTAGGTCAAGGGTTGTCATGAACCCAAGTCACAGAGGTCAGCGTTAGCTGTCAGGGGGTACAAAGAGGGGTAAACAGACAAGACAAATGAGGGATTTACATGGCGTCAGTTCATCCGACACAATGTTTTGTGTAGGCCTTTATAAATCCTGATCCTCACAAAATACATTCTATGGTGCTATGTTCTCATAGAGAGGAACATTTTGGAATTTGATGGCCCATAGGGTGTTGAATTTGTGATTATATCCTATCTTCTGCCTAGTTAGCCCACAATGACCAGGTTTTATGTTGGCACCACTTTATTTATGGCTAAGTCACTGCTCAACTACAGCCTTTCTTGTACCCCATATATGGGCGTATTCATTGGGTGTGGCCAAGTTGTCAATCATCCTTACAAGATAAACATGGCAGACAAGTGACTGTCCCCGTCCATTTTGTAATTAAAAACACTCGTCTCTCACAAATGCCATTTGAGCCAAAGTAGAATTTTTTTCTGGCTCTCTGGCTGATATTTAGATAATATCAGACAAGTTTCCTGTAGTTATTTCCAAGTATTTTTATTTCAGTTTTACAGATAGGCTTCCTAGAAATGAGCCAACCAGCCAAACACTGGTCATGTAACAAGGATCTTCTGATTACTAACTAATATGTTTCAATAGAATAAGAAGTAATCTTTTATTTTGATATATAATCATATTATGTGCTTGTAGTACAGTGGTTTCTTGGTGCTTTGGTCATGACTGGCTTTATGTTATTTTGTGAAAACCTGATTTATTGGTCACTTTGGAAACTGTACATGAATATCCGTGCAAGCCAACTACACAGGTGGCCATCCATTTACAGAACATAACCTACTTCACGCCAATAGGCCAAGGAGAAAGGCCCTTAATGTAGGCCTAATAGGTTTGCCTGCAGTGAATCCCTTTCTCTAAGATGAAAAAAAAAGTATTAAAATAAAACAAATAACAATGGGTTAAAGATGAATTTGGGTAACAATGGGTTAAAGGTGTATTTTGTGTGTGTTTTGTTTTTTAGTTTTTTTTTTCAGTTAGTGGCAGAGAGAACATAAAACATGAAAATGTTATTCTCCCTGTAGCAGAGGTCATTGATGTTTGTTTTAAACATATTTTATTTCACAATTAGGGAACATGGATTTCCCTATATGAACCCCTCTTGTACATCTAGATTGGAGGGGATAGGGTTTACAAAAAGACACAGTTAATTAACAAACTTCGTGACCATCCATAAGAATTGACAATGTACAGACAAGACGGACAGGGGCTATACCAGCATCTAGTAGTCTATTAAAATGTAAAAAAGACACCAGTTAACCATCAAATCGTTTTGATTTTTCTATGAATGTATGCGCTGCCTTAAAAATAGTTATGTTATCATCGCAAGAACAATCTGAGCACCCATATAACAAAGTGTTGGTAGTAAAAGGGGCCAATCTTATAATAGCTACGTGTAAGTCAATTCGAATATTATCATAATTTGGGCATCATAATTTGGGAACACAAAAAAGTAATGATAAACATCTTCAATTGGATCACCATAAGCACAGTTTCCAGAATCTCGGACACCAATACTATGTAAAGAAGAGTTCAGTTGACTGCTGCCCATATGCAATCTTGAGTGAATAAATGATATTCTCCTATTACCGACAAAATAAAGCATATTTTTCTTTTCCATTTTATAAAGTTTTTCTAGGTGGCTTTTAAACATTGAAATATGTTCAGCTTGTCTAATGTCCAAAGGAAGCTGATTCTATAAACACACCATAGATGGTAAGAAAGAGTCATTGTGAACAGCAGTTCTTGTTCGAAAGTGGGCAATATTGTGTTTGTTGCGTACATTATATTGTGTTTGATAGCTAACATTTTGGGGAAGCAAGTTGCGTAAATATTGCGATGTTTCATTGTTGATGATTTTGTTGATAGTTATAACTTTCCTATTTTCGTGCCTTTGGCTAAATGTTTCCCACCCGGTTTCAATTTATAATTTAACATGTGCTGTTCCATTCATAGCTGCAGTAACAACTCAGGCAGCAGCCAACTGAATATTCTCTTAACAATAATTCTTCAGCCTTACTAAAATTCGACCACACTACATTACCATGTTCTAGAATGGGTCTAATGAAAGACAAATGAATAGTTTCTGATGTTGACCTGCACAGTTTGTATTGTAAACTTCTCATAATATTCACTAATTTAGAACCCTTGTCCAATTTAAGTCATTTTGAAACAATAAATCTAGATGCTTCTGCTCCTTGACCGTTTCTATGTCATTATCGCAAAATACTGATTGGGGGTGGTTTCTAGGTGTTATTTTTCAAGAGGTAATCAGATCCTTCGTCTTAGTGGGGTTAAAAGTTATCAACCACTGCTGAGCCCATGCAGCAATACATAACAAGTCCTCAGTTATTACATCAGAGTCAGTTTCTGGTTGGTTTATCTCAATCTACAGTCCTTAAATAAACATATATTTGATCGTGTGATATTCACATCATTTATATATATTAAAAACAACAACGGACTAAGTAAGGAACCATGTGGCACACCAGCCTCCAAATTTCCCCAATCCAAACATATCCTATTGGACACCACTCTTTGTTTCATTCCAAAAAGATAACTTTAAAATAATGCCAGCAACGGGCCTGGTATACCTGATTTTTCAAATTTAAATAATAAACCCTCATGCCAAACTTTGTCAAACACTTTAGTAATGTCATAATGTATTATCCCAATCTCTCTTTGCTCATCTAATAAACCAGCGAATTCATGGTATAAGTAAAGAAATTGATTTGTGGCCTTAATTCAATACGCTACCCAAGACACCCATGTGATAAAAATGTATTATGATTACTTGTATATCTAACTACATGCTTCACCAACTGGAACACTCCTATTGAGACAGACAATTTCATGTGCATGACTGTTAAAATGTGGTTTGCTATTATATTTGTTTTCAAATTGTAAAGAAAGCTGTTTAATGTATAACTGTATTTCCATGGTTGTTGATATAATGACTTCTGTTTGTGGTGGACTTGAACCCTCATATGTGTATCACTGATTCAGCTATGTATGATTTCCTTTGAAGCAGACCAGACAACTCATGTCTTGATGTATCTGGTCCTGGATTTTCGAAACCTGAGTTATTCAGAAACTTTGAGTAATTATTCACTGTTGGTGATTGACTGGACATTCACCTCTCTGGCATTCAGAACTGCAGAAGCTTGAGTTTGAGTAATTATTATTATATATATATATATATATTTAAACTGCCAGGCCTACATGTGACTTGTGTGTTCAAAGTAGAATAGCTGTCAGTGACAGAGCTCAATAGGAGAGTTCCAGTCAGTGAAGCATGTAGTTAGGGACACAATACATGAAAGAGTATGCAGGAGGCCTGGCAGAGGTTAACAGTTACAGCACCCTGTGGTTTGTAAAGTACAGCTTACTACGTTCACTGAATTATAGAGGTATAAAGCTTCTAGTATACCCTCAATAAACTCCCCATCTGTGACTCACCAATGACAGTAGGGACCAGTAGAGTCTGACTGAGGCATGTGTCTGTCAGTGGTATATGTCGGGAGGGTCTGCCTTTTGAAGTTGGATTTGGTGATTAAAACCATGGCCCCCCCCCCCCCCACCAGCGTAGGGGATTAGAGAGACTAAAATTGGGAGAATTAGTACTGAGAGGTCCCACAACATCTATGATAGTATTAGAACCCTTGTTGGGATACAGGAGGGGTGTGTGGAACCCTGAGTGGGGTACAGGAGTGGCACAGCTGAGTTGCACAAGAGGAATGTAATGTGAGGGAACAGTTAAGCTTCTTAGGGTAACACCCCCCAGGAACAATGGACCTCCGAGTGGGTCCATTTAGAGCCTGAATAGTGGATGGTCTGTGTTGTATGTTGGGGTAGGTCACTTCAAAGAAGGGTGGTTAATTACAGTAGCTGTGATGAGAGCAGTTATCACACCTGTGTGGGGGTATCAACCCATTTAGGGGGAAATGTACAAATATTTGAAATGTAGTTTGGGATGTGTGGGCAACTGTAGTGTTACTTCACATCAGAAATCACAACATCGTCAAACAGCATTCTATTCTGTGAGAAAATTACTGAAAAAGCTTCTTTTTTTTTTCTTTTTTTTTTTTTTGCTTCTGTGTGTGCACACACGGGCCAAAATAATGAGTTTTTGCATGTCAGGTAAAAAAAGAACAAATGGATATTTCCCAATGGTGCAGATGGAAGAACCCTCCCCCCACCCCCACCCATCACCCCTACCCCAATGGGAAGCAGCTGCCAGGCACAGGTTGCAGGGACCATGTTCCACTAATGGAATCTGTCAGATTTTTTCAGCCTCCTCAGAATGAATATGCAAACTGCTCAGCTCTCTATTCCTGGTCCTAATTTTCATATACCCTTCCCTTCCCAAAGAGCCATACATGTATTAAAATTATATTTTCAGTTTACCAATGCTCATAAATTTTGTACCCTCTATTTTTCAATAGCGATCAAAAGGTTTGAACTGAATAGTATAAAATGTACATAGGAAAAAAAATGTTTTTGCAGCTAAAAAGCAGGGAGCAGGGAGCAGGTAGCTGTGTTTGAAACATTTGGCTATGATTTCAGGTGAGGCCAAACACAGGTAGTGGTAGTTTGTGATACTTGTCTTGATATCAACACAGTACTCTATGAGATGCCACATTCACAGCCGCCCCCCCCCCCCCCCCCCCGCAAAAAAAAATCATATTTCTAGATCATTGGCATGAAAGAGTGTGAATTTTCAAGAGTTCAGAAGCAAGTCGTGTTTTGCGTAACATGCCCAAGGCACATTTCTGATTTGATTGGACCTTGCTTGTTCTGAGGTCAAAAGTGCACATACATTTTGTGATGTTTTTGTCAAGTTGAGATATCTGCAGCAATTTTGACCAATAATGTCCCTCAATACTCACGTTAAAATAGCAGTCTGTCATGCTATTGTAGGTCCCATGAAGTGTCAATCATGCAGGGCAGCCAAATGTAGAATGTTTTTTTTAACGCAAGATCATTCTTGTGTGTCGTTGCTTACCGAGTGACCTACCCATGTTTTCAAATAGCAAGAAGTGTCTTTTTCTTCAAAAATATAACCCCTCTTTAATTGCGCCAAGATGAAAACTCAATAGTGAAGAGCATAACTGACAAAAATTAAATTAAATGGAAAAATGATGAAAAAAGCAAGATATTATTTGCTCTTGAAGTATGATAATTAACAGTGAATAAGGAAGAGGTTGGATCATTTGAAAGCAATAACTAAATTAAAGTGGAGAGCTTTATTGTGGTGACAGGTGATTATGGGTATGGTGTGTGGACTGACAGTGATGCTCAACCTGGTGATATGGTCATAAATAACCTGATAGGGATGGTTTTAATTGGATGTCAGTGGGGCAGGCTTCCTGGCCCAGGATTGGCTAAAGGGGCGTGGTCAGGTGACCCATCCCAGGCTGGGAGGCATAGGTGACTGACCCCTCATTGTGCTGACCACAGCTGACTGTTGTCTGTTTGTTGTATGCGACTCGCTGACAACACTATGTATGTTTTACCTTGCAGGGGTAACAGGAACTTTTGAAGTACAGACCAATGAAAGCTGATCTGTGGGAGATGTGGTTTACATAGTGCACTGGACATAAATAAACAAGAGCAAAGTTGGCAGCGTGACCAGTAACAGGACATTGTGTGGGCAAGAAGGCCTGCAGGAGAATGCTGCATGCTGGGATCCATGGGGGTGGAGTAGTTTAACTGGGAGAACTTCCACCATTCTCTCCTTCCACAACAAGGAGGGTTCGTTTATGGGAATTCTGCATGGGACTTGTGCATTGCCATTGCATACAAATTATAGACACAACTGAGGAAGTGACGGTTAACTCTGTGGGTCTTGCCATGCTGAGCTGATGGTAGCCCTAAGACTCTCTCTCAATATGATGGTGTCTATCCAAATGTGGTCACTACTGACTCTGTGTACATCGCTCCTTGCTCTGGTTACAGGACAGAGCCAGGGGTCCTTGGATTATCGAATAGTTGAGGAATTACCGCCGTCATCCTTTATTGGAAATGTTTTATATGACAGCAAACTCGATGAAAAATATGAATCTTCAACATTGCAGACTCTGCAGTTTCGCTTTTTAACTCAGCCCAAATTAGATAGGAATTACTTCAGCATTGAGGAGAATACCGGTGTACTGCGCACCACGAACCGAGTGGATCGTGATCATATTTGCCCTCAAAAGCAGACATGTACTGTCCAATTGGACATTGCTGTCCAACCTATGCAATACTTCCAGATTATTAAAGTAACTGTAGAAATAGTTGATATCAATGACAACACACCTAGATTTCCAGATGACCAGATGGTATATGAAATTCTTGAATCAGCGTCACCGGGAAACAGCTTTGTTATCCCAAGTGCTGTAGATCCTGACAGTGACAATTTTAGTATCCAGCGTTATCAGCTTGTGACCTTGTCTAGGACTAGAAAATTCAAGTTAAAGGTCACCAATAAAATTGATGGATCAACTGATGTCCGGCTGATACTCACAAGTAAACTGGATCGTGAACAGAGAGATTTTTATCAAGTAAAAGTTTTAGCTGTGGATGGTGGCGCCCCTGCATTGACAGGTCAGGTTTTGGTCAATATTACAGTGCTGGATGCCAATGATAATAGCCCAAAATTTAATGTTTCAACATATGAAGTCACAATAAATGAAAATGCTGCCAAATACACTACCATAGCACACTTGCGTGCGTACGATCCAGATGCCCATCATAATGGTGAGATCGAATACAGCTTTTCCAGTCAAACTCACAGCAGTTACGGCAAGCTGTTTGGAATTAACAATGTGACAGGAGATATATTTGTCAAGGGGATAATTGATTATGAGGCTGGATCCATCTACCATTTGTCTGTGTTAGCACGAGACAAGGGTCCAGATTCTCTGCCGGCACAGGCAACTGTGATTGTGCGAGTGCGGGATGTAAATGATCACACTCCACAAATAACAGTTAATACGCTTACGGGCACTACTGATGCTAAAGTGGAGGAAACACAGAAGATTGGAGTATTTGTTGCACATATATCAGTGGTTGACAGAGATCTTGGATCAAATGCTGCCTTTAACTGTAGTTTAAACAGTGGCTCTTTTACACTGCAGCAGACATACTCCACAGAGTATCAAATAGTGACAGCAACCAAGCTTGACAGAGAGAGACGATCCTCATATCACCTGACACTGAGGTGTCGGGACTGGGGCAAGCCTCCCAAGTCCTCATCCAGAGATATCCTTGTTACAGTTCTGGACAAGAATGACCATGCTCCCAGGTTTGTGAAGCCGTACTACTACGGCAAAATTACAGAGAACAATTTTGAGGGTGCGTACATTTTACAGGTGAATGCCACCGATGGGGACTTTGGGCCAAATGCAGACATCAGATATAAACTTCACAAGGATGCTGGAGCTCTTTTTCGAGTGGAGCCGCAAAGTGGCATGATTTTAGCTAATGTGAAACTTGATCGCGAACAAGTAGATCGTGTCAGGTTCCACGTTATTGCTATGGACCGGGGAAAACCTCCCCAGTCAGCCACAGCAATAGTCTCAGTAACCATAAATGACCAAAATGATTCGCCTCCAAAATTTTCTCAGTCTAGCTATTCTTTTGGAGTTTATGAAAATCAGCCGAAAAACACCGAAGTAGGTAAAGTGTTTGCCGTTGATGCAGATGCACCGCCTTTTGATAAAATTTCGTTTGAAATGATCCCAAGTCAAAATGCCCTGAACACTTTTAAGATTGATCCAATCAGTGGTATCATCACAACATTAAAGCAACTCGACCGGGAGAGACAAACTGTTTACTATATGGTGGTTGTAGCATCTAACAGGGGTTTCCAGGGAATGACAAGTTCTGTCAGTGTGTCTATCTACGTCGCTGATAAGAATGACAATCCGCCAGTGTTTGAGTTTCCTTCACAACATAACAATACTGTATACGTATCCAACATGGCACCCATTGGATATGTTATAGCCAAACTCCAAGCTAGTGATTTAGATATTGGCAGCAATTCCAGACTCTCATTTGGGTTACGCCATGGTCACTCCGATGTATTTAACGTAGACCAAGCGACTGGTGCAGTTACTGTTGAAACAAACCTTAAAGACATCGAATATGAATTGTTTGAGCTCACTGTCGAAGTTAAAGACTTCGGGACTCCACAAAAAGAAGCACTGCAGAGTTTGAATGTGGTAGTCAATAAGTCGATAATATTTACGCATTATGATGCACATATTCTTGCTGGGCACAACTTTACGATTGTGGTGTCTCTGGCCTGTGTGTCTGGCTTCATCACCGTCATCCTGGTTATTGCTATCGTCATCATCCGACGACAGGACAGACATGCCAAAGACCATAAATACAACTGCCGAACAGAGGCATTAAAGATGCTGAGTTCTCGTGGCAGCAAGGACTCCAACTCGGAGACAGAGATGGGGAAGGCTCTGTCCAATGGGGAGTGTTTGAGCAGTGAGGGACCAGATCGACCGAAGAAGGAGGTCAGCTTTAGTCTGGATCCCGAGGCAGGAGTGGATGATTCAGTTCCAGATAAGATGCACCAATCATGGCCATCCACCATTGACCACAGAACTATGGAGGTAAGTACAACTGACATTTCTAACATACAGTAGAATTTCCTATAAAGACCACCTCCATAAGGAGAGCATTTCTATATATTAAGACCACCAATTTACAGACCCATTTTTATTTAGCCTTCATAAAATTATATTGCCATTAAGACCACTTCCCTATTAAGACCACATTTTAAGTCCGTTAGATGGTCTTAATAGGGGGATTCCTCTGTTGTATTATTCGGGAGTGGTAGCCAATGCAATTAAAAAAAGGTCACATGACTTTTAGATTTATAGAGTCAGAATTACTTTAAATCTTATTTTTGAATACAACCTGGACCCACGACCAGGGACCCAACCTTGGCTTATTTTTGTTTCCAATTTGGCATAATATTAATAAACTTTATTACAATAATATTTCAATAATTTGCTTTTGTCTTACTGATAAAGTGAAAATTTGCTTTTGTATTACTGCCATATGCACACCTACATGGGTAGACATTGAGCCAGAGATGTACATGTATGGTCCGTATGCATTCTAAGTCCTGCTCAGGTACCTCTCAGGCTTAACCTGTGCTTAGTTACTTCTCTCTCTTAAGCCCCGCTTAGGTTCCCCTATGTCTGTCCTCCTTAGGTGTCCCAATCTTAAGCCCTACTTAGGTATCTCAGCATTAACCCTGCTTAGGCACCTCTCAGGCTTAAGCCCTTTTTGAGTATCTCTCAGGTTTAAGCCCTCCTTAAGTGTCTCTCAGTTTTAAGCCCTGCTTAGGTACCTGTCAGTGCTAAGCACTGCCTAGTAACTTCTCAGACTTAAACTCTGCTCAGTTACCTCTCAGCCTTAAGTCATACTCAGTTATCCCTCAGCATTAAGCCCTGCTTAGTAACCTTTCAGACTTTAGCTTATCATGTTTTTCAACAGATCGGATCAAACAGTTAGGTCCTGAAGTTTAACATGCAAAGTTTAAGAATACTTCACAAATTGAAATTTTATCTCTGAAAATATTTTGTAGATTTTGAATTCACAGGTAGTTATTAAAAAACTCAAAAACATGAAAACACTTTGAAAATAAAGCATTTACATTTTTCTTTACTGAGAAAAATAATGCAAGATGATAGTTCGTTCAGTGTGATACACCCCAGCTGGGGGGGGGGGGGGGGAGAGGAGATATATCAGTTTGTTTACTGTATGGAATGGTACCTTTATTGTGGATTAAAACCTTCACTGTGGTACAGTGCATTTTACTTTAAATCAGAGAGTGGTCCTACAAATGATTATATATCATTAATGTATGAGTAGGCAATACAAAAGTGATCTCTGCTCTGGTATTACCAGGGGAGCCTCCTTGGTATTTGTTTTTGTACAAGGGAAAAAGTGCCGGGCTTCAAAACTTCATGATTTGTGGTCAGAAGTAAAGAAATATGAGCAGTGGATGAGTACAGTGGTACCTGTCTTGTGAGACCACCCCTAGGGGAGGTCAAAATGTGGTCTCTCAAAACAGGTGGTTTTTCATTACAGGTATAATAACATGGAAAAGGTAGTACAGTGTTCGGAGACAGCGGTCTTAAAAAGATCTGCAATCTCTCATTAGAGGGGTCTCTTAAGACAGGTACCACTGTATTTGAAGCCAGAACTTAGGATTTAACTCTCAGTGCCACATCGTGGACTGAGTCAACAGCTTTTCTTGGCACACTTTGGGTACAATGCACCCAAAGTGGCCCGAGGAAAGCTGTTAACTTGGGACTATTATATTCAATGTGACTATAGGCATGCTGGTACTTGAGTGAAATGTCTTTTTTTACAAGGAACACGAGTCTAGCATCCTTATTATAATTCAGAGCAGTTTATTTTAAGTCATTCAACTTTAGTGGCACTTGGCCCTGAAGAAGTTAAAGGAGTCTGTGGGGAGGATAATTACCGTTTAATTGTGGCACATGGGGTTAAAGCACCATGAAAAGGGGCATTTTACAAGGGCAATGAATATTATATTTATTGGGGGCGTACATTGGCATCACCCTAGTGAGGGTATTTTGTAACCAGGGAACTGCATCCTCCTACCACGACCTTTGTCCAACGTATTGCCCCAGAGGTCACCCAGACTTCCTGCTTGTACAAAATTTCAATTTTTTGGTCTGAGCTTTTCTTGTACGCTCTTGTCAGCATTAAAAGCACCATCTGAGTTGTCTTATCCCATTTTAACATGTTACCTGAGCTATAAAAATATACAGTGGTCTATTAAGCAAGAAAGGTGTGCTTTTATTCACCTTGATTGATCGCCAGGTCTGTAGTTCGTGTTCTTTGTACTGGGAGAACAGGTGTAGTAGCCAGCAGAATGTTCATAATCACTTGATGTCAGAATAAGACTTGTGAGTGTTTTGGAAGACCTCTCTTGACCTTATTCTTCCCTTTTATTCCACAAAGTGGCCAAAGCTTGACAGATGTGTAGTCATCTGCAATTATGTTTTTACATTTTTAAAAATTTGTTGCCTCCCTTAATAGAAAATAATGTGAGTGAAAGCTGCTGATGAGATCAGTGGTCACAGCATACTGTCGGTCAACAGCTTGTCTTGGATGGCAAACCTGCACCGAAGAAAGCGGTTGATTTAGTGTGATTCCCGGGGATAAAAGTAGCATCTACCTGAAGTAGTTCCATACAGCTACCTACAGGTCCTGATGAGGGCCACTTGTGTTCAAGTGGAGTGGCATCCACGTTTGCTGTCACACGCAAGTCACACGTGCTGGTACTCCTGCCCGCTGGGCTGGCCGTATATCATTGTATTGTATAGAGTTGTAGTGGCAAGTATTGTGTGGGTTTAACAAAGCAAAAAATAAACACCAGGCTAAATGAAGTGCCACTCTTAAATACATGTGGTTCTGTTGGTGTTCAGGAAATTAAACTGTAAACTCTCAGAAATTTGGTAAAATTACATAGTTTTATAAATGTACTGGCAAAATGTATTATTTAAACAGTGGATAAACATGTTGCCATACAGTTGTGAGAAATACAAGAAACAGCAACCCCCCCCCAAAAAAAAAATGAAAAAATGAATAATAATGTAAATTACAGAAATTAAAAAAAAAAAATTATGCAAATTATGGAAATGGATTGAGAAGACCACAGATTGTGTGATGGCGCTGCAGAGGAACAGATCATGTTTGAAATTTGGTTTCAATCCTGTGTTGCTGATTACAGTCAAATGACAGTAGATCCCCCATGCAGACTTTACACAACTTTCATAAGTGGGTCACAGTATGTGTGAGGGGAATGTGATCTGTCACAGATCCATTATGTTGCAGTCCCAGTTGAAGGAAATTACTTTCAGTTGTGCCACACAAGGTCACCAAAGACCACTGTGTGTAGAAATGAAATTGATGGTGAGCACACACAAGCGCCTGGACCAAGTGTGGGCTAAAGCAGGCTTCCAGGCAGCTTTCTGTCTGTACCACTGCACTCGGCATGTTTTACAGCAGGTCCGTCTTGAATTCTTTGAGGGGGTGGTGGCTTGCAGGCGTGACCTGGGTGCCTCTCGATGAACCTGTTGGTGTACGAGCCTCAACTGTCATACAGGGGTGTGTTATGGGAGAGTTGGACTACCAGCAGTGTTGAGGGTCAGGGGAGAGTGGTGGCAAAGCTTATTGACTGTATTGAGACAGGACAATGATGTATTGACTGATCTGAGATGGGATGTCATATTTATTGACTCAAATAAATTGGGCATGTCACTTTATATTGCTTGTGATGAAGGATGATGCTGTCAAGGTTTTTAAGTGTATACAATATTTTTTTCTTTGGGGGGGGGGTAGCGTTTAACTTTAAATTTAGCTATTTTGGACACCATTTACATGAAACTTTTTTTACATTATCTTTCTAATTTTAAAATGTTTGTATTACCACAATAAAAACAATGATATGGGACAAAATACTGACAGACTTAAAGTGATTTGGAGAGGTAGTGTATGTGGACAGTCTTAGCAGCAGAGTGGAATAGTAGGCAGACTGATAGCTCTGCATGACAAGTGGTTGAATTGGCTTCTATATAATAGTTTTTATAAGCCAAACTGTTCCAGTCAAAATTTGATGTAAAGTGTGGAGATAGATATAGCAGGTTTTGTACAATGCAGGCTGGTTGTATTGTATGGCAATTTCTTCTTATCCCATGTTTGCTCTTGTACTCCCTACAAACACCAATGTAATATGGCTATGTGATCTGCTTCCTCATTATACGTAGTGCATATGCAAGTTAGCCATGTGGTGTTATAGTAACAATCGAGTCATGACATGAATAAAACATGGTTTGAAATCACTTTTTTGTGCATTTATTTCACTGTAAAACATGGGATAAATACAAACTTGTTTGGGTATCTTGGCCCACAGAACAGACTTGTGTGTTCTTTGGGGCACGTACATCGCTCAGCCTGGCGCTTTGCGCTGTACCACACTCCAAAGAAGACACTTGTCTGTTCTGTGGGCCCAGATACCCACACTCACTATAGTTTGTCTATTTATGTACCTATTGTGCCTGTAGTTTTGTGTGGAACATGGCTTCAATGCTGTGATTCCAGGGGATCAAATTAGCAACAGTGATGAATTCCTGGCCTTAATCAAGGAGTTTAATTAGTTATTGCCAGTGTAAAGTACATAGTAAACACAATTCTTTGAAAGAGTCCTGGTACCTCGTCCTCAGAAATACATGTAGTTGGCATCAGTTCAATTATGAGTCCTTCTTTGCAATCCTTTTAACGCTGGAAATCTGCTGAAGCCCAGGATAATGATACTGTCACCCTTTGCCAGCAGTCACAACAAGCCATTAAGAGGTCACTACAGGCTATGCTGTGTTTGCCTCACCGTTGGGGAGGTCACTGAGGTAAAAGGGTCAACTGATATGAGGGCATAGGTGTACATAAACTAGAGCTAAATGGTTTGTGAATGTGGCAGTGTGGATAGACAGCTGGGGCCTGTAGGGAACACCAGATAGGCCTGTTTGACACTGTGGATACACACTGTAGCAATATGAGACACACATTCTAATCACAGCACATGTAATGTAGTAGTCTAGTCTTTATTGCCATACACCAGCCAATTAATCTCCATTTGTCTATTTGTCTGCTCCATTGAAATATGGCTAGTGTCCGACAGATGATACCAGCAGAACAAAAAATGTACGCTGACAGATCTCTTTCATCTGGGTCTGAGTGAAGGCAGGCACTAGAGCTCTGACAAATTGGAGTTGTATATATCTTATGGCCCACAGATAAGACAACATTATTTACACTGACAGAAGCTTGGTTGAGGGACAATTGGTTGTGTCCAAATATGGACAGTAATCTGCACTGTGGATGAGAAAAGACAAAGATCAATGGAGTATAGTGGGGGACTTGTAGTTGCAGGCAAGTGTATCCAAGCACCGGGTATTTGTCAGCTATTGCCTAATATCCACTGTACTGTAGGATTGACAGGGTCTGCCTTGCTGTGGGCTGAAGAATGAACTCATGCATGTCATCCTGCTTGTCAACTGTTTTATCCTCAGAGAGAGAGAGAGAGAGAGAGAGAGAGAGAGAGAGAGAGAGAGAGAGAGAGAGAGAGAGAGAGAGAGAGAGAGAGAGAGAGAGAGAGAGAGAGAGAGAGAGAGAGAGAGAGAGAGAGAGAGAGAGAGAGAGAGAGAGAGAGAGAGAGAGAGAGAGAGAGAGAGAGAGAGAGAGAGATGAGAGAGAGAGAGAGAGAGAGAGAGCTGCTCTCCTCATTGATCCAGATATTTGCACAAATAATAGCACTACATGCAAACATGTTCATTACAATACAGGATGGAAATTTAATCAGTTAAATATTTAATTTTCAAATTTCCCAGTTTCCTGTAAATACATAAGCAGATATTTGCACAAAAACACATGGAATCACAAATGTGAGTGTTGAACATGATCATGCATATGTGAAATTTGATCAGCAGTTGTCAAAATTTTAACCCTTTCAGTGCCAAATTTTGGACTGAGTCAACAGCTTTTCTTGGGGCGCATTGGGTGCAATGCACCCAAGATGTTTACCTGGGATATTCTGTCTGGAACTGTAGGCATACTGGTATTTGAATGAAAGGTATTTTTATGAGGAATACAAATCTGGGATCCTTATGATAATTCAGACTAGTTTGACTTGAGTAGATCGACTTTAGATGTGATTGGCACTGAAAGAGTTAAAATGTCTCAATCAGGAACACTTGCACAATCAATTTTGGCTTTTACCAAAATATTGTGGTTGTGATGTCAAACGCATGGTTTAATGAGTGCCTGAAATAACAAGAGTGTTTGGCCTGGGTCTGGCACAGACAGGTCTACCAGGCCACGCCCACTGTCCACTGCATCTGTTGCCACTGAAGCTGACAACAGCGCAATAATTATCCAGATTAGGGTAAGTGCCCAGAGGGATCAAGACCAGGGCTGATTATAATCCCTGACGAGGGGAGGAGGTCCCCTGCTGTATTGTTTTATCGATGGTAGAGGAAAATTAACAGTTTGTAAATATTGCAAGTACATTTATCAGGAAATAGTGTTAGTTATTTTCTTAGAACTAATACATACATATTTATCATTTATGGGTGAGAAGAAACTAAAAAATTTTTGAAACTGTAAATTTTACATGCCTCAATTTGTCAAAATGTGGTTGAAAGTGTTTGTAAATATTGCAAGTACATTTATCAGGAAGTGGGTTTTTTTTTTTTTTTTATCACTTAGAACTCATACACACATATTTATAATTTAGTGTGAGAAAACTAAAACTGAAATTTTTCACACTAAATTTTTCATGCCTCAACTTGTCAAAATGTGGGTGAAAGTGTTTTAATACTAGTTAGAATAGCAGATCATTTCTGTGTCACCATGGGCATTTAAGTAGCAATATCTCTTCAGTACCACTGGTGCTTTGTGGGAAATTTAAATGAAGTATACCTTTAATTTTGGAATATTATATCTGAACAAGGAATATATGAGTGCATACTGTTGAGAGTATTCCAGAAGTTTTAGGTCAATAAAAAGGAATACATAGATAGGGCAGGAACACTGGGGTAATACACATCTATGTGATTACTTTCTTTGCCATGTGTGCACATACCATATTGTCCTCTGCAAAGCCCCTGCCTTATTGCCTACTCCCCCCACCACCACCACAATATTCTGATTCCAAGTATTTTTAAATAAAGGCCATATGCTCCAGTTTATAGCCATTTGTATGTTAGTCCAGCTATGATATTCCAAATATACATATATGTATACAATTAAAGCTTGTAGTTCAATTTCCAAAGTACCCTGGTGTTTTCAAGTGAGATTACAGTACACAATATATGTGATGCATCCACCTGCACATAATCCACATGATATATCCACCAGTACACAATACATATGATGCATCCACCAGTACACAATACATATGATGTATCCACCAGTACACAATACATATGATGCATCCACCAGTACACAATATATATGATGCATCCACCAGTACACAATACATATGATGCATCCACCAGTATACAATACATATGATGCATCCACCAGTACACAATACATATGATGCATCCACAGGAAGATTTATCTGATGCAAGCTATATTTTACCAAGTTTTGGCCATAAGGAATGCCATTCAGGTGGGATATATAGCTGTCTATCCGTGTTTCTCATATATCATTTCCTAGAAAATACCTGCCAGTATTATGTACAGCTCATTATTCTGTGTGCCCATTGGCTCATATAAAAGTCCTAAAGTCATGGCCAGATTTTCCATGGATAATGAAATGTGAACCAAAGGGAAGTTTTTATTAAATTTGGCACATGTCATAGATAAAGCTGTCAGCATTTTCTGTGATGGTGGAAATCTTGGGACTTGATTCTATTCAAGACAAAATTACTGACACACAGAACTTGGGCTAAAGGAAGCCTTTAAGCTGCAGGTGATGAACTGTGGCACAGATAAATTGTGATAGTTAGTGGCCCAGAGTGTCTGTAATATACCATAATACCTCAGCACTTTATGACAAATAAACCTATCCTTCTTAACACAAGAGGAAAGAAGTGAGCAAACTCAATGGGTATTTCTTGTTTGCATGCCAGAACCTTTTATTTGTGGAACCACTTGTGGGTATTTTAAGTCATTCTATCATTATATTAGCCCCATCAAGACAGAAAATGATGCATATTTACCATGACAGATGTTGTTTGACAGACAAATCATAAAAGGAAATGGTTTCAGGTAGTTTCACCTGGGCAGAACATCATCAGGTCTTACAAAGAAATAAGTGATACCCCGAGTTCTGCTTTTACCAGCAAATTTCCCAAGGTTCAGTGCAAGACCATTTGAGGACAATCTAATGGCAAATTGACGAGGCAAATTACAGAGTGATTATTTGTGCATGGTATGTATTGACTATGTATTCTCTGCACAGCTGTCATTTTAGTAGGATAAAGCCAGGCAGTGTAGAGGCTCAGTACTGGTGAGCTGTGCTGGATTCTCCTGGTGTGGGGGGTATCTATGCTGCCTCAGACACCTGGATCATGCAGGCACAATAAATCAATTTAGATAGGCCTTTTTATGTGTTCTTATTTTGCCAGAGCATTCAAACAATTAAACTGTTTAAAAACCACTTCTTGGAATAAAGTTATGACAGGAATTGGAACTAAAACGGTGAATTTAAAGCTTCAATAAATTATTTTGAACTGAATAATTAATAACAAACAATCTCTTGTGGAGAGAAAACACTTCATTGGTGGTGGATCTCAGGAGCCAGTTTTCAAGTAGCATGGCACCAACTTTTTGAATCGTACAAAGTCTGTACTTTTCATGACATGATAGTATTCCTGTAAATCATAAGTCGAAGTTTATATTGGACTTTTAATCCATGTAGAAATATTACCACATGGATTAAAAGTCCAATATAAACTTCGATTTAGATTTACTAATCAACATGTGAGAAAAATGTCTTTGAAACAATATAGTATTCCTGTAGCCCTGAGGGACTGTGCTAATGTATTGTCATATATATATATATGACCTTTTTCCCATTAAAAAATGCCAGGAAGCATGTAATGTAAGTATCCATTAATGACCTACAATCAGTCAACAGTGCTGTCCAGCTGAAAACCTCTGTAGCAAAATTTTCTTTAAATGTAGCGTTTTTTCCACTTCTTCACATAAGAAACACTTATTATTGAGAAAATTTGTAGCAATTTTGAAGAGAGGTGTGGCAAAATTTTGCTACAATGCTCCAGTTGGACAGCCCTGGTCAACAGCTGTCCTTGGTGTACTTGGGACACCAGGAAAACTGTTGACTCCATCCACAGAGTGTTAGATTACCTGCTTAACTCTCTCAGTGTCAAGTTTGGACTGAGTCAGCAGCTATATTTAGTATGCTTTAGGTGTATTGTATTGCACCCATGAGTGTACCAAGGAAAGCTGTTGACCTGGACCATTCTTGTGGTCTCTGCAACCAAGGAGGCTACATGTTTGTGTGGCCTCCTTGATGTAACTGTAGGCATGGTGGTACTTGAATGAAAGCTGTTGACCTGGATCAGTGTTATGGTCTCTACAACTATAGGCATGCTGGTACTGGAATGAAAGCTGTTGACCTGGATCAGTGTTATGGTCTCTACAACTGTAGGCATGATGGTTCTTGTGTGAAAGCTGTTGATTTGGACCAGTTTGGTCTCTGTAACTGTAGGCATGCCGGTACTTGAATGAAACATCAGTTTCCAAGAATATGAATCATGTATCATCAAGTTGATTCAGAGCACATCCACTTTGTGTACAGTGGTGATAGGTTTGATAAAGAAAGATAAGTCATGCCAAGATGTTAAGAGTGATGAAATTCAGGGAAAAATTGTTCCCATTATACAAAGTTTGATTTGAATCCAATGTGCAAGTATAGTATTTCTAATTGATCACATCAATGCCAGATCAAAATTCCACTGCTTCATTCTACATTATAAAAGACATATACTAGGTTATGTGACCATGACCGACATATGTTCCTGGTACATGTAGTTGTTTGTTGTGCCTAGAATAGAAAATGTAATCAGAGCCCCACCCAAATGACCAGGTACCCTAACCTTGTGGTAGTCCAAGAACAATAATTTTAACTCATTCCATACCAGTCCCTGATTTTTCCGTATATTCACCTAGATTTAAGACGGCAATTGCATATTTAAATTCTTCATGAAAAGAGCTTTCGTTCAAGTACCAACATGCCTATAGTCTTAAGTCAGTGGTTCCGGCACTGCCTGGCAAGTCACGCTGCAGCTGCTGCAAGGGCAGCTGCAGCATGACTTGCCAGGCAGTGCCAGAACCACTGACCAAGGCCTGTCACCATAGTAAGGAATCAGTTAAACAGTGTGTTTTTCAAACTGCATCTCTACAGTGTCACAGTGACACGTTTTAATGTGTAGGCTGAGCAGTTCTGCGTGTACCTATCCGGGACTGGGTATGTGTGCTGCAAAAATAAACTGTGGGTCTACACTGTTTTCAATACATACAGCATGGAGTGTTTTCAATTGACAAAGAGGCATATCAAATTAAATCAGATTAAAGAGCATTATAGGCCAGATGATGTTTTGTTACAGGTTGGATTGTGTCAGAATGAAGGTAAAGTGTTTGTAAGCAGTGTCAATACACTGTATCAAGTTGTATCACTAAGTATCTGTGAGATACAGTGCTGGTGCAGCAGCTGTGTGTATGTATTGATATGTTTACCTGACAAACAGCAGGTACTCAACTGGTCAACACATCTTATCTTGTGCATACAACATCCGGACATGATATACCCCATGATATACCCCGCATATCTGACTGGTTGAAGTCTTGGCCCCTCACAGAGACTGACAGTACATAATGCATCCGGTCAAATCCTCTCAGGGGCCCCTCCTGTCAAGTAAAAACCCCTGGGATTATAGGATTAACACTCAATTATCTAAAGGGGGGAATTTATTAACTCTTGAAACTACCCACAAGTCATTGGAGTATGTCCTGATAACAGTGATGAAGTGCAGATGATTATGACTGGTACAGTAGTAGATGATGGGGTCATAACCATAGTGTACTGGGTGAACAGGAAAAACACAAAAGTCTTTGGCCTCAGATTGCTTTGTGACCAAAGTGCTCCAGCTTTGGTTGAAATATTCATGAAGTTGTGAGGTTTGGGAATTGTAGATGTTCTTTGAACCTCCTACGGATATGACCAGGGCTATTGTTAGATGAGCAAGCCACTTACAGGGGGAGATTTTGAGGGATTAGTTGATGATCATCATTAAAGTATATTTCTATTGTTCTCATCAGTGCTTTAGTCCTCAGGGATTTCAGTTAAACCGCTGCTTACCTTTTGTCTCTGGGCCATTTGTGGTAGCTGGACATGATGTGAACCTAGATGGCTGTGGACGAGTGTGTTATTTGAATGACCTGTCCTGACCATTACACCCATGGGTCTGTTGGAACTGATTGACCATTTTCTTTGTGTAGGTCAAACTACTGGTGCATGCAAGGGGAAGCTATTACACATATAAGAGTGTTGAATAACATGGAAGTTCAAAGTATGAACATATGTTACAAGTTACTGTCCTAAAATCATGTACAAAACAGCATGGTTTTAAAGAGGTCAGTCATAGGTTCTTGTGTCAGAAAGAATAACAAACTTCTCTGTGCTTTGTCATTGTTTCTTATTCCTTCTGACTCAAAAACCCACAGCTTCTTATGGCGTCTCTTTACGCAAGTGAAACCCCTGCAGCCAACTTAGCTTTATTGTCTTTTCATACTTTTACTAATGTATTATTCACAGTTTACATTTATAAATCAAACTTGGTATTGTTAAAACTTTTTTGTCAAAGTTAGGCTTATATTCTGTTTTGGTGGTACATAAGGCCTATATAAAGTCTTCCTGATTTTTTTTCTAAAAATGTAGCCTGCTCAAGTGTTGTAATCAATCAATTATGGGCAGGGGGGTTATTGCAGGTGGAAGTGGCAAGAAAAGCTGGGTCAACAAAGGGGTAGAATAGGCAGGGTGGAGTATGGCAATCTCACAGCAGAATATATAGGCTTACTTTACAAACAAGCCAGCACAGGCCACGAGCCAGACCCAAACTGTCTGTAATTACCACAAACCAAATGTTTACCTGCTATGTACTCAAGCTACTAACCCATACTGAACACTTCCACTGGAGCATAATGATAACAAGGTAGAGATTCCTGTCATACTCTGGTTCCCAGTCAGCAGCCAGTGTTACCCAATGTTTGTTGGTCTTGGTTCCTCCATGGTAAGGGTCACATATATCAGGTTGCTGGCAGCAGTCCTTGGCTGTATCCTGGCAGGCACATTAGGCTGGTAAACACTATCTTACTCATTTGTACGCAACCATTTTTGATCAGGTTACATGTAGTAGGCTGATAACAGTATGGGCAACCATTTTTGATCAGGTTACATGTAGTAGGCTGATAACAGTATGGGCTGGTCGTTTAGTTATGCATTGCCTGCATAACAGACCAAGCACTGTGTATTAGCTTAACTGGACAGTGCAAGTGGATGGACATAATGCTGCAGTGTGTATGGTCCACTTAACTCTCTAATTGCTAAATTGGACAAAAGTTTGCTGTGCAGGGAACTGACATAACAACACTAGATTCATTTTCTTTGTAAACCAAGCATTCATTCAAGTACTTGCTTGCCTGCAGAGATCATGAGAATGGTCCAGGTCAACAGCTTTCCTTGGCACATCTTATGTGCCAACAACATGCCAGGAAAGCTGTTGAATCAATTCAAGCTTGGCACTCAAAGAGTTAACTGAGGAGGAGGCAGGACCCAGGACTCTGAGCAGTTTGCTGAATAGCAAAGGAAGTCGGCAGCCCAATGTGTGCAGCAGTCCTTTGTCAACGTATCAGGAAGTTGTCAGCTGAATAACAGAGCAAAAGGAAGCAGGCAACACAGTGTGCACAGCAGCCCCATATAATATTCCGTTGTCAGCTGTCACCTGACTTTTAATCACTCATCTAGTTTTAATTGAGACACAGGCATCATACATAACACGTTGTCAGCTGTCACATAACTTTTAATCACCCATCTCCTTTTAATTGAAACACAAGCAAAACATTTTTAGACTGTGTGAACCTGTGGCACTAACATTTTCAATTTTATTAATTATGCACAATAAACCACTGACTCTCAGGATCCATGCTGTTTAGAGAACTTTTATGAGCATATTAAACAACACTGTGGGATCTTCCAGTAAATTCTGAACTTTTGAAGTTCAGCTCCTCTACTGGTTGTCTCTGGTCTGCTTTGGTTTAACTCTTTAAGTGCCAAACTTTGGAATGAGTCAACAGCTTTTCTCAGAATGCATTGGGTGCAATGTGCCCAATGCATGCCGAGAAAAGCTGTTGACCTGGGATATTTTCTCTGGAACTAGAGACATGCTGGTACTTGAATGAAAGGTATACAAATGTGAGATTCTAATTATAATTCAGACTAGTTTGACTTAAGTAGATTGACTTTAATCGGGATTGGCACTGAAAGAGTTAACATGTGTCTTTTCATAACACGTTTAAATTCTAGTGGTGCCCAGTAGAAAACTGGGGTCAGGAATACTTGCTCACAATTTTCTACTGCCAAACTTGCCCGTTGTCATGTTGTCGTCGTGTGTATATGAATCATTCTGTCTCCGGAGTATTTGTGCTTTTATAACTGCTTTCATTTTTGCAGAGAGTTGAAGTTTGGACAGTGCAATAATGATGAAATAGTTTGTTTTCAAATACAATGTATTGGGAACCCTGAAATTGAAGGGAAAAAAGTCCAGTGTTTTTTCATTCATTTTCATTATTATTATTTTTGTTGTTAGCATGAAGTGATTAAATGAGGTTCCTCCATATTCCCATGTATTAAAGTTGTCAGTGAAGTGGTGATAGTCTCACCCAGACTGACAGTCTCCGTCTACACATAGATTGACAGTGGTGAAGAAGAAAAGGAAAGAAGCCAGTAAAATGATATAACTGCGTGATAGTCCGGTGTCCTGCTGCTTGCACTGTGGTACTGCAGTTGACCTTCACATTATGTCCGTCAGACTCCTGTTACCTGCCGTTCTTTGTGGTGTGTTCATCGAGACTCCGTTAGGAGACAGGTGGTGAATGACAACAATCCAAATGTGCGGTAAAATTGTCAGCGTTTTAAGTGTTGTATCCCTGTTGTCCTCTGATTGGGTCCGTTTAAGATTGTATGATATGGCAGAGTAGTTGAAGGGACAGTCAATGTATTAAGTGTCTTACGACACCACAGGGAACCAGCATAATAAGTTGGCACGATGGTGGAAGAACAGGTGAAGTGAATCGGTATATAAAGTGTAATGAGTCGACCGATTCATGGAGTCGTGGACAATGAATGCAGTCTTTAGGACAGTGTATACCTGACCATTAAGAAACCACAGGTAAAAGTCTACAGGTAATTTTTCCCATCGGTAACAATAATAATAGCAGGAGCCCTCAATACAGTGGTGTCGTACCAGTTCTATCTGTACTCACAGTGCTCTGTATCAATTAGGTATCATCTGGTTCCCTTCTTGAGAGTCTGCGTATTTTCTGGATGACCAGGGATCAAACGGGTGGGTTTACATAGCCCCAGGTGTTTGTCACCAGTGACCGGGAGTAAAGCTGGTGTCAATGTTGTCATTCCACTCCATTTATAATCTAGATAAGCCTCAATGCTTTATTTTTCTCCATAAACACAGCATCCCCGGGGCGGTGTAGTTTTGAAGGATAAGAGGAGAATTCTCCAGGCGTTTTATTTAAGACAGAACAGGGCGGACTGTCCCATCTGCAGATGACCACTCCTGAAGCTGTCTCCCATCTGTGGTATTGCTCACACATATGCTTTCAAAGCTGCAACATTTGGGGGAATGGCAAGGTCATGACGCTGTACATCTGTCATACCTGAGTGCTCATAAGAGACAGCAACACACTAATATATGATCCAGAAAATGAGAATTTGTAATTGATGAGGAACCACTATAGGGAGAAAAGTGGACAGTATAAAGGCCCTTGTTTGGAGTTCATCTGAAAGGGGACTATGTGGGGTGGGGGGTAAAAACAGTAGGAGGGTGGAAAGGCATTGATGAAGGGCGTTTCAGATTGCCTGGTACACCTGGGCTTTCATGTGAAGCCCACATCTGTTACCTGATAGACCATTATTGCCGTTACATTCCCGGGCAGTTTGTTCTTCACACTTACTGTGATAGAACCCTGTGTCCGATTGGAAACTGGATTCCTGAATCCAATAGACCACTACTGGCTGGTTATACTCAGCAAAACAAAATGCTTTTATGTCTATAGTACAGTGTCTCCACTGAGAGGAGGCAGACCTATCAGGTTCTTACCCTGAAGATACAAAGTTCCTGTGGAGTGAAAAGAATGACACATGGAGAGGAGAGGGACGCCAGAGCCATCAGTGGCAATCCCTGTTGCTCTGTTTCAACGGCTCCTTTTATTTTTAACGCTCTCTCTTCTAATTTATTTAACCCTGTGCATGTATAGCTTGTGTGTCATCAGTGCTTAGCTCACTCCATGACACAGTGATACATGTTGCTGTGGGATACTTGGTCTCCAAAACGGCAGATAGATTGCTTGGGTGCCTTGATCTCTGTATTTCACAAGCACATTTTTGTGCACAGAAATTACAGGGACGAAATTCTACATCTTTCAAAAAAGTGGGGGTCAAAATTCTATACTTTCATTGAAAATGAAAAAAATGGTACATTTTCCATTAATTCAGTGTTAAAATGTAGTCAAATTTGCCTTTTTTTTGTTTGAGGCTAAAGTCAAACATTTTCACACCTGTTTAAAAAGGGATCAATACTTGAAGCTGTCATTGCAGTGTCACTAACAGATCTACATAGGGTGAATAAAGCAGTATTTCCAACTAAAAACTTCATTTTATTTACCTCTGTCCTGTCTATTCTAGGAGTAGGTAGCTGTATATGTCCATGCAATAAATATTTCTGTCTGTCATATTCCGCTGTGCCAGACAAAACCCTTTGACTTGATACCAGGGAATGTAAACTCATTGTGTGAAGAATCTGAATATACCAGCACCGTCTTTGTCTGAAACCTGGGTGAATATGGAGAACACAGGAAATTGGGGTGTGGAATGTGTTAATATGTGCCAAGAGTTACAGATTGTTGTGAAGAGGTTGTTCGGGCCATCATTGAATCATCTCCCTGGTTCCTGGCCATCCTGAGAGAATCCTACACTGCCAGATGTCAGCAACTCTTCTATTTCCTGCAAACAGCGCACGCATTCTAGATTTATCAGTCAGATTAAATTGGTTTTTATTTGCCGACTGGGACACATGAACTGTTTAGAATGGAAACAGGCCTGTTTGCCTTGTCCAGCTTTCAAGCATTACATCGTGTTGTTGTCTGTATAGTTTCCTTATGCCCTGTGTACTTCCAGGCATTACGGTTGGTCAGCTGCTCAGAAAAACAAACATTCCAGCTCCTAGCAAGATACAATTCTTGGGAAAAAGATGCTTTTGAAGCCTTCTTGTTTTTTGCAATTGACAGTGTTATGTGCAATCCACAAGGGGGAGCCAGTGGTGCTATGTGCCTCCAAAAATAGTGCTCTCTCTTACTTTTCTGCCAAATGAAATGTCAAAATAATTTAAATGTTCTTAATTTTTGTGATAAAATATATGGAATACTGATACAACATTCAAAACATACATCTCAAACGGAGTCTCATATTCTAAAGTCATCGTAACATGATCCATAGATTTAGAAATAGCATGCCAACTGTAATGAGTGTGGAGGTCAACATAAATGCCATCTATACACAGCAATAATACCATTCTTTGGGATTACTGATACAGAACTATCTGCCCTACACACCACCTTTCCTTGGGAGACCATATATCTTTTAGTAACACTTGAATATATTTCTATAGTAAATTCATCTGTATTTTAAGACCACCTGTAATATGAGACCACTGTAGCTGGCAGTAGTCTTAAATAGCAGGTACTACTGTACAAAAACAAAATCAAAAACAAAAACGTATCTGGTGTTGATTGAGTAATGGTAATGAGGATGATAACAAGTTTATTGTCAGTGGTATACAAGGGGGTCCAGGTGCCTGAGAGGCAATATACTGGAACAAGTACAGGCAAACATTATATGTGAAGCGGAATAGTTTTAAGAAATTCTATACACACCCTAGCTTTAAGTACATGTATAAAATATTTCAGTCTTTTGTTTGTAAACTGACACACTAGTGCAGCTCATAACAGACATGGTGTGCACAAGTTCATCATCAGCCAACTTGCAAAATTCTTTATGTGCTTTTGTTATACATTGTATGTGCCATGCAACAATTTCAGGATTTTTTTTTTTTTCCATATTTCATTTTTACATAAATTTTGGAGAGCAAGTTTGTACAAAGGAAACAAATATGGGAAGAAGTTGAATTAATTAGTGGGTGCCTGAAATTTCATATGAAGAACTTTTGAGAAATATGAGACCTGTGACAAACGTGAACTAGGGAAGGTGACAAGTGTGCTCACTGCCAGACAGGGTTGCGTGTTGTGTCATGGTACTGGTGATGAGAGGAAGTAGGTTTGTGTGTGGCACACACACATGAAGAGAACCCGGTTGTTGACTTATTTGCTTAGTTTGGTCTTTTGTTATTTGCATTTTTAACAGTAACTTGATTTTTTTTTTTTTTTTGCGGTTTTCAAGAAGCACAAGTCAACTTGTTTTTTTTTTGAGTCAAAACAGTTTTTATTTCAGTGACTCCATATTAACCATTGATGCCACTGTTTTTCCTTTATATTTACCATTGACCCCCAGTGTTTTGCCCTGTGGGATGATTGCTTTCTTGGTCTCCACAAAAGCAAGGCTACAGTAGAATATCTCAGCATCAGAACTTCACATAAGGGGGTGTAGCTTTAACCATGCCCTGTCTAGTCACCCCATCATGTAATCACCCTGTCGTGTAACTGGAGATGGTAATCTGTGGCAGTGAGGGCTTTGTGCAGATGGAGCTTTTAGTCAGCCCAAAATGGCCATGATAATATATGAAGTTTTCATCCCTTGTAGCAGGCAAAAAGTCACAAGCAACTTTGCAAAATTGAGTAGGTTTTCTGGCTACATATCTTCCAAATATTTACATTAAAATGTCAGTGTTTGGTGTAACTGAGGAAAAATACTTGAAGGAAGCAAAACACAGGTTGACGTGGCTGGGATCTATAAGAAAGGTCCATACACTTATTTATTGGACCTGCCATACTTTTCTTGGCCGTGTGAGCAGAGCATTTGATTGTGTTATTTTATTTATTTACATTTCATTATCATTTATTTGACTTTTGTTCGTCTCTGTGTAATAGTGTCATTGCAATTTACTCTCATATGTTACAAAATCTCAGAAGCCAAAGTTTTTACATAATAGGAATAAAAAAAAAGATAGTAGGAAGGATGCCAGGCTGCTTGTATACCCCACCATTATTGAACTCTTGCAGTCAATAGTTTTGGGTACAATGTGCCCATAGTGGACAGAGGAAAGTTATTGACCTGGCCTTAATGAAAGATCCCTTTACAAAGAATATGAATGTCATATTGATATGTCTATTCAGAGCACAATGACTTTTGTTGAAATTGGTGGCCAAAGAGTTAAACTGCGTAGTTTTTCTCTGTCTCTCTGGTACAGCTTCATACCCTTCAGGTTTCATCAATTAGATATGGGAGTAGCATTTCTCTGTCAGTTCTTGATTTTATCGCGGCTTGTTTAATTGATCTCGACTGGCTCAAGAAGATGGGAGCAATCAATAATTGAAGGCCTATTGTTTTGTTTCCAAACGGCGTGGCTTTCAACCATTGTTACACTGCAGTACCAAGAGATGAGCAACTGCTCACGGCCTGCCATTCTTCAGGTACACTTTAAATTGGAAAGCTACAACAATGGCAGCGTGGTGCCAGACCCTTATCGGGTAAGCAGCAGGGGGAATGTCTCCCACCCTGGGGCGCTATGCTAGAGAGGGTGTCATGCAAGCAGTCTGCACTCTTGGAGGATTTGTACCCCCAAGGGATATCTGGGAAGGGTGATACAGAGTCTGGTTTCATACTGTTAGTTGGCATTCATATTTATTTATTAGATAGACTACTATCATTCGAGTCTGAGTTCATAAATTATGTAGAAGTGGCACCAATGAAGTAAACAGTTAAATGCAAAAGACCAGAGTTACACCAGAAAGGTCCCTAGTCAATGTCATTGGATATTTTTCCATCACCAACGATTTTTGAAAGTGAAGTTTGTCCATGGTCTTCATGGACTGCTTGATTCCATTATGAGCAGAAATAAACTGCTGAGTCTCTTAGATTTAAAATATTCACATGGGATATTGCAGTGAGGAAAGTTGGGAGCATTATGCTGTGACAGCAGTTGCTAAGTTGCACCCTAAGGCAGAAACACAAGTATATACGGTTATAGCTGTCCTTGATGGAGCCAAACATTTTTGTTGGGGTACTTGTAGAAAGCCTGGGAGTAAACACGCAACCTGAGATGAAGTGCTTCCTAATGAAATCTACATTACCTTGACAGACCAGAACGTTTCCACCTCCCACCCCCATTTTTACAAGGTTTTCTGCTCATTCATTTTTTTTCTTTAGAACGCTTACAATAAATTTTTGGATCAGAAATTGCTAAATCACATCAAAATTGAGACTAATCATTACAGATCAATTCTTCAATCGCAGTGAGAAGTCTTTTTCTTTTTTTATTCCTCACAGCTGTAAAATTATTTCCCAATTTGTATACCCAGTTGTCAAAGATCGATTTTGTAGCTGGTAACTGCATGCATGAAAGGTATTTTGCAATTAATCTTTTCCCACACACAGTTGCCAACAGCACACTTTCCATCATAAACCTTATCAGCTTATGTTATTATTTCAGTTCTGTGCTAATGGTATTTGAACCAGTTGTTCAAAAAGCTATATTAGTGTAAAAAGCCTTGTAAAAAGCAGCAAATTTTCTTGCCATGCTGTTGGCTGAAGAGGGTTTAAGCATGCTGAGAATTTAGATCAAGACAACATATTTTTTAATCTTCCACATGATCTATGTGCATCATGACTCATTGCATAGTAATATGGTGAAGGCCGTTAGCCATTGGTACTCGGGGAAAGTCATGCTGCAGATGCTAGACAATAGCTTTAGCATGACGTATCAAGGAAAAAAGACTTTTTTGAGTGAGAACTTAAGATTTGAGCTGCACACTTCTATAAAAAATTTTGAGGGTGGGTGGGGAGGAACAGGGAATATTGCTGTGGATAATTAGAGGAGTACTTGGCAGGTAAAAACAAAAGCGTTTTTGTCTCGCTGGTTGCGTATGAAGCTGCTATGTGAACTACAGAGGCAAGCGATGATGTCAGACGTGTAGTGAAGCCACGAGGCAGTATGGTGCTGGACCTGACTAAAGAGTGGCACTAATACCTTATGATCACCAGAAGCAAGCTCTTTTGTGCTTTTTTTTTTTTAATTTGAATTAATTACATTACCCTGAGGATCTTTAACTACTCAATTTGCAATACCCCCTGAGAGTCACTGGCAGTAGATCCTGTTAACTGTCAAGATACAGAGAAGAAAACTCATAGCGGCATGTTTCACTTACAAGGTAGCTAGTGGTAGGTTGAAAAACATGGCAAATTGAAAGCAAAATGAGCTGTGCTGGAGTATCGACTTAATCGCAGAATGCTCACTTGTCACACAGTGTATCGTGCACATTTTATTTGTCGCTACTCAAGTTTCTCTGTTTATGTTGATGAATCTGGCAAGTCAAATTGGGATCAGTCAACCACATTAGAGGGTACAGCTTAGCGTAAAAGCATTAGATATCCTTTGTTAACGGAGTAAACAGCTTACCCCCCAACCTCTCAGCTTAACAACCTCCATTTATCTGGAAGATGCATGAACCTTTATAAAACTTCCGGTAAACCGTTTGCCAGCATTCTTTGTGTTTCTAACCATTTTAACCAGTACACAGCTGACAGACAATAAATTAGCATGGTTCCTTTGAGTAAGAATACAATACAGATTGCAAAAGTCACCTTGCACTTCTTATTCTGGAGCATTTAGTGCAATTTAGAAGAAGACTAAAAAATGAAGGGAAAATTTTGTCAATGATGCTAGTTGGGCATAATGTAGTTACTAATCCCAGAAGTTACACGGCGGTGTTTTCATATACGGTATAAACTATACTTGTAAACAGTTGATGCTGGTTGTGTTTCAACAGGATTGCCGTGTAGAAATCATTCTGAAATGTATATAACTCAATTGTTATAAATCATGCAGCAAAGTTTATTTATGTTTGATGGAGTTTAATAAATCATGCCTTTTGTTGCAACTTTGGGGTATAGTTCATACTCAGTATCCAGAGGTTGTGACAGGATAAGGTTGTGAAGCCCAGCTACTGTACACCGCAAATAAAAGACGAAAACTGCTCGTGTTTGTACGTGTAGTCTAGGTAACAAATTTTTTTCCTCCTAGTTTAACACACACCTCTCTTACTTGCTGTGTGAATCTGCTTGATAGAGCAGTCCTTCAGGTTGCATGGAAAATTATGGGAACACACAACTCAAGCCCACCTGAAGTAAATCTGTTGTGACAGCAACCTGCATGGATGAATTCTACCCTGTGAAGTTTTTGAAAGGCATTAGGTGACCTGGAACACTGTATGATAGGGTTGATGGTGCTGTGGTGGGTAGGTGACATTGTGACCCTACTGACAGATGCCCTGTAATGAACTGTCACTCTAGGTATTTGTTGGTGTGATGTAGCAGCACTGACTAGGCTGTGCAGACCCCAGGTGTGATGCTTGTGGCACCGATGGGCATGGACTATTTGTCTTGTGGTACAGACTTTGTCTTGTGGTACAGGTGAGCACAGACTTTTTTCTTGTGGGGCATGTGGGCACACACAGATTGTCTTGTGGTATAGACCTGGGGATATAGGTAGACATGGACTGTGTCTTGTGGTACAGGTGGGCACAGACTTTGGCTTGTGGTACATGTTGGCACAGACTGTTTGTCTTGTGGTACATGTGGGCACACACAGATTGTCTTGTGGTATAGGCCCGGGGATATATGTGGACATGGACTGTGTCTTGCAGTACAGGTGAGCACAGACTATGTCTTGTGGTACAGGTGGGCACAGACTGTTCGTTTTGTGGTACATGTGGGCACACACAGATTGTCTTGTGGGATAGGTGGACATAGACTGTTAGTCTTGTGGTATATGTAGACACAGATTGTTTGTCTTGAGGTACAGGGGGAGCATGGACATGTTTGTCATAAAACAGTTACGTTTTGTAGTTCATCATCTTGTCCTGCAAATCATTTGATAGGTTAACCCTAACACTGCAAATCCTTTGATCAGTGAACCCATCTCTTAGCATTTCTAGTTATGTTTTGCCACCCAAAATGCCACAATGACAAGAGTTTACAGCAGGCTACCCCATTGTTGCAGGTCCTTATTCAGTGACACATTTGTATCAAATTACTGGACAAAACCGGTTACAATGTACAGTTATGATCATTGTATGTAAGCAACATGCATGATAGCCAGCAAGATGCCTGTATCTAGCAGAGAACACTGACAGTATAACTACAGGTGTAAAGGGGGGAGTTCTGTGGGTACAATGCCCAATCAGCGGGGATTAAGTTGCGGTATAATTCTCTGAAAATGCACCTTGGGACATGATCCAGCCCGGGGATATAAGATGGAATGTATCATGCCAAGAAGCTGCCTTAATGTTCAATTAGATTACTTGAGCTATTGAAAAGTGTCCAGGGAGTTATATAATAGATGAAAATAGAGTGGCTCTAGGGAATAGCTGGTGATTTACTGCTATCCTTATGTGTCTATGCTGGCAGAAACTGCCATTATCAAAGCAGCCATTAAGACTGCAACAATAGGCAGTTTTTGATGGACAAGATTAACAATTAAATCAGCAGATATATCTTAATTTAGGTGATTTTGTTTGCAACTAGAATATTAATAGGTAGGTGAGGGGAGGGTTTGTGGTACATGATGGGAGGTTGGATGACTAGTTTTTGAGTGTGGAATAGAGGTGACAATGTGTGAGGGATGACAGACTCTTGTGGGTTGGTCTGTCTTCTGTCTTGTCATCACAGCTGCTTCATTGTTTTATCACATCGTGAAACCAACAGCCGCACACTTGTCTGCCAAGCAATTTTTTTTGTTTGCCACATAAAACGAAGTTTGAAGAAATTTATGAAGAGGACGTTTCATTTTAATCTCAATTAGTGAACAAGGCCCTGCCCAAGATGAAGTGTTCTTGAACATGTAGTTTTGCTCTTTCATGTTTTGTGCATGCAAATGCTCCCCTCCCCCCCCCCAAAAAAAAAACAACAACAAAAACACCCCCCCCCCAAAAAAAAAACACACATAAAAGTTGTGTCTGCAGAGCACATAAGAATGTTTCTATCTTGACAACAGTCTTGGGCTGTCTTACTTTTATACTTGTAGAAAACTGAGGACATATATCATAAAATTCAGATTTGTTACAAATCTTGCCCAAAATCTCAGCTTGCCTTTTAACAAATTGATGATGTTAAGTGATTTTTGTTTTGAATGAGTTTGAATTAAACTGTCCGGTTACATTCTTTACACTCTAATTTTAAACTGAAACCTGGTTTGCAATATTTTTGTGAAATGTGTGTGTAAGTATGAGTATGTTAAATATATTTGAGTTACAGATTCGTTGCTAAACAAGATGTTGTGATTAACATAAGGATACAGTAATATACATGTATGTATGTATGTATGTATGTATGTATGTATGTATGTATGTACAGTACTGACAGGAAGTCTTGCACTGTCTTCCTTGGTGGTCCCTGCACGAGGTCCTCTGGGTACATATCGTACAAGGAACTCCTCCAGGGAATCAAATGTTGAGCTCTAGGAATTTTGATGTTAGTTACTCAGTGTGCTTCTTGTACCTACCTGTGGCCCCCTGGTGGCCACAAAGTGGCTATGGAGTCATGTTTTTTATTATACTTTGAAAAGTGGTACCTGCAAGTGGCTTCACTGGTGCCTTCTCCACTCCCCAGTTGTAGAGCAGGACTTTCTAGGGGTACTGTATATATCTATACCAAAGATATTGTTGCACATATATGTAATACAAATAAAATAAAAATGTGGTTGGTTACAAGTGTGGTAATGGACAAGCTAGAAAAAGAAAAAAAGGTAGATATTAAGTGCCAAAGTGAAGTAAGTTGAAACCAAACTGATGAATTCTCCCTAACAGAACTTTGATCCATTCCTGTTTTATAGTATCAGCTTCCCACCACGGGATTATAGGTGGGAAAGCCACTTAAGTAGGCTGTGGTGCCACTGATGTGTTTACCCACAGAAAACTATGCCCCCTGGGGTGGTTTATAAGGTGGCGGATAAGGTCAGATGAGCAGGGTATGAAAACATGGTTATCATGGGAAGACAAACAAGGGAAGGCAACAGGCAGGCACTGTGTGGAATAGTGAGAGATGTAAGCTGTGGTAGGACAGCAGGCACTGTGTATAATTGTGAGAGATGTAAGCTGTGGTAGGACAGCAGGCACTGTGTGCTCCACAGAGATTGAGATGTAAGCTGTGGTAGGACAACAGGCACTGTGCGGAATAGTGACACTGAGACGTAAGCTGTGGTAGGACAACAGGCACTGTGTGGACCAGTGAGATTGAGATGTAAGCTGCGGTAGGATGGCAGGCACTGTGTGGACCAGTGAGAGATGTAAGCTGTGGTAGGACAACATGCACTGTGTTGAATAGTGAGAGATATAAGCTGTGGTAGGGCAACAGGCACTGTGTGGATCATTGAGAAATGTAAGCTGTTGTAGGGCAACAGGCACTGTGTGGATCAGTGAGAAATGTAAGCTGTGTTAGGACAACAGGCACTGTGTGGGCCAGTGAGAAATGTAAGCTGTGGTAGGACAACAGGCACTGTGTGGACCAGTGAGAGATGTAAGCTGTGTTAGGACAAGAGGCACTGTGGTAGGACAGCAGGCACTGTGTGGACCAGTGAGATCGAGATGTAAGTTGTGGTAGGACAACAGTCACTGTGTTGAATAGTGAGAGATTTAAGCTGTGGTAGGGCAACAAGCACTGTGTGGACCACTGAGAAATGTAAGCTGTGGTAGGACAACAGGCACTGTGCAGACCAGTGAGAAATGTAAGTTGTGGTAGGACAACAGGCACTGTGTGGAATAGTGAGAAATGTTAGCTGTGGTAGGACAACAAGCACTGTGTGGACCACTGAGAAATGTAAGCTGTGTTAGGACAACAGCTACTGTGTGGAATAGTGAGAAATGTATGCTATGGTAGGACAACAGGCACTGTGTGGGCCAGTGAGAAATGTAAGCTGTGGTAGGACAACAGGCACTGTGTGGGCCAGTGAGAAATGTAAGCTGTGGTAGGACAACAGGCACTGTGTGGGCCAGTGAGAAATGTAATCTGTGGTAAGACTGGTATACTCACTGCTAGACTACATAATTCTGAGTCATAAACTAAATGTACATGTACATATATTATGTGTGTCAGAACTGGAACTCATCACAGTTTTTAATGCCTCTTGATCTGTGTATGCATCCTTACATGTATGTAGTTTAACACTTTCCTGGTCAGAAAAAGATGGATTCAAAAGCTTTCCTTGGTATAAGGTGGGAGCAGTGTAAAGTTACAAACTGTCCTCAAGCCAGTTCCAACAATTTTTTATGTTAAAAAAAAATTATAATGCTTTTCGTATCACTTCATGATAACTCCAAATTTTCATTAAATTTTGCACAAAGTTCCTTACAAGGACACGGATGACCTCAATACTTTCCTTTTCCAAGGAGAAGCTGCTGATTTGCATGTTGAGCAGCTAGCTTTGTCCCAAAGCAGTAGTAACCTGTTGATGACACAGGCAGTATGTTGGGATTATATTGTAGTCTATGGGGGAGACACAGATGACTGACTTGTAGATTATATGGTACTCTGTGGGGGTGATACAGGCAGTATCCTGTGAGTATGGTATTTCCATGTTCCTGGGTAATCCAGTTTCATGTAATCAGATGCTATCATGTTGGATTTAATATGTTATTTACATGTTCCTGGGTAATGCTGTTTTATGTAATCATATGCTATCCTGTTGGATTTAATAGGTTATTTCCATGTTCCTGGGTAATTCAGTTTCGTGTAATCAGATGCTATCATGTTGGATTTAATATGTTATTTACATGTTCAGATGGTATCATGTTGGATTAAACAAAAAACTATGATATCATATGTAACCAAATATCCTCAACCAGAATAGGTTCAATGTCAATGGGGAGCTCTTATGGTGACCAGAGCTCAATGTGCATCATGGGCATGAGTATATTGATAACATTTTATTTTAATGACATGGACATATTGTTGGTACCAATATTTTCAGGAAGCCTCATGTATGTGATGACATCTGTCGTGGTTTGCCTTCCTCAGCATAATACTGTAAATTGCTTTATTTTACGTGTATAAATTTTCATGGTTTTTGTATTTTTGACGTTTCACTGTAGTTTTGATTTCATTCTTTTGGGCATAATTCGTATTCAAACAATGTTGAAATAGTATTTCATGTGTTTTTATTTTCACCGTTTTGTGCCATCAGCATAATAAGCGAAAATAAGAGTACAGTGAAATAAAGCAATTTACACTACAATGAGGACCAGCTCTTATAAATGGAGGCACCCGAGGGATGAATAAACCCAGCTTTATTATTGGTCAAAATTTTCATTTATTTTATTTATTTGTTTGTTTGTGTGCAGAGCAGTAAATAGCAGTAAATCTAACATACATAATTGACAACCATTCGGAAGCTGCTAAAAATGTAGCTTTATTTGTATATTTCTTGTGTCATTTAAGTTTCTCAGGGTGTTTTCATATAGATTTAAGTTTTTATTGGAAATTGGGTCTGCGGGTCGGTCCCCCCCCCCCCCCCCCCCCGAAAGTCTGCCTTCAAATTAATTAGAACTTCTACTTGAGAAAATCTAATTTTCATGGCCTAGGAAATACATACACAAAAAACCCTCATAAAATTAAATACACACAGTTAAATATTATGTTTTACTTCCATTTCCCTGTGCAAAAACTGTTTATCTTTATGGCAGCATTTGTCTTCTGGCAGAACTGTGATGTCAGACAAAGGGTAATGGAATATCCACGCTTCTGTGCACATTGTACTGTACAATTTGACTTGTATACAAGATTTTTAAAAAAAGCTATGTAATCTAGATGCACAGAGGTACAAGTGATACAGATATGTGGGAAGTCAATAGTGAGTTGGATTTCAGACCTACCTATTATTTCATTTCGTCCCACTTCCTTTTGTTCACAATGTCCCAAACAAATCTGCTTTTTATACTTAGCCTGTATCAACATGTCCTGGATCGCTTTGGCTTTAAAAGAAAATTGTTGAAAATTGTCCTGCAATCAAACATGCACAGCAGAAGCCCTGGGCAAATGAACACGCGATACACTTTATCAAGTTCCTCCTTACACTATGCTTGTATTACATGCACCATTCTACAAACATGTATACAGGTACAAAGCTAATATAAGGTCTGTGCAAGTATGTGATTACAACAGGGCAGGGGAGGTAGGGAGGTCAGTTGTCACAAGAATTATATTTGTTTGTGTGTGTGTGCTTCCCCCGGAGCAGAAGCAGGCAACAGATTTCTTTGGTCTTTTGTGAAGTTCCATCATATAGGAATATAACCAATACAATATACATGTACATAAATGGTTGGCACACACTGCCGAAACAGAGTGCTTCGAAGATACAGTGTCTGATTGTGACAACTTGCCTAGCTCAGGGCAAGTTGTCACTAGGCCTGGAGCAAGTTGTCACATGTAACAGGGCATGTTGTCACATGTAACAGGCCATGTTGTCACATGTAACAGGGCATGTTGTCGCATGTAACAGGGCAAGTTGTCACATGTAACCGGGCATGTTGTCGCATGTAACAGGGGAAGCTGTCACATGTAACAGGGCATGTTGTCGCATGTAAAAGGGCATGTTGACACGTGTAACAGGGCATATTGTCGCATGTAACAGGGCAAGTTGTCACATGTAACCGGGCATGTTGTCGCATGTAACAGGGGAAGCTGTCACATGTAACAGGGCATGTTGTCGCATGTAAAAGGGCATGTTGACACGTGTAACAGGGCATGTTGTCACAGGGTTCATGGCATGAAGAAAATGACCTACTGAATTGAAGATATGCTCACTTTGTGGTACACTTGTGCTAATGTTTCCAAAGAAATATGGCCTAGATTAGGGTATGTCCACCTTGAGGTACACCAGTAATGTTTAACAGAGGAAAATGACATACAGAATTAGGGATATCCTCACCCATGTTGGGCATACAAAAGTCGGGATAGGCACCCCTTGTGCTGCACCAGTAATGTGTTACAGAGAAATACAACACAGCTCAATGCATGTATAACATAAGACTTGGATAACAGTACTAGTGCATACTTCAAAGATGTGCCAGTCAGCACAAAATTGTCAAAGTGTTAAGGCTTTAATGCTGTGGAGAAATTATTCAGACTTCAGTGGTATGAAGAAAGTATTCAGACTTAAGTGGTAAGGAGAAAGTATTCAGACTTAAGTGGTAAGGAGAAAGTACTCAGACTTAAGTGGTAAGGAGAAAGTTTTCTGACTTAAGTAGTATGGAGAAGCTGTACATGTATGTGTGGACAGTAGGTGTATATATACCGAGCAGTACCTAGTAACATCAATATATTTCCGAGCAGTGGAATATAAAATGTGCCTTTTGTCATGGCATGGAATTGTTTGGCGCATTGAAGTCACAAACAGCATGATTTATGTACAATTAAACTTTGCAGGCTTATTTTGAATGTCAGTACATAAAAACAATGTGATATTCTGCCTGTATGACCATTTGATGGGGGGGGGGGGGGCGAGTTCTGGCAGGCAGAGCAGAAATGATCTACTCATATGAGGCATGGAAGCAACAATAAGCAGTGTCAGGCTACTGGTATCCATCACAATGTAACTTTTTTTTCTTTTTTTTTTTAAATTATTTATTGATACAACAATGTACTTATTGGGAAACATATATACTTGTGATATAGAATCCTTTATAAGCAAGTGACATATCATTGCACTTCAGTAGTCCCTGTCTTGAGAGGCCACTGTGGTCAGGTCATGGCCCCACATTCTTTATAAATTATTCTATCCATAATGAGAAACCATATGTCTTAACCCTTAAAGTGCTTGTCACTGCTATAGTCTTTTTCTCATTACCATTAAACATATAATGGTTAAAAGATTCAAATTCCTCATGAAGATACCTTTCATTCAAATATCAGCAAGCCTAGTGTAAAGCAAAAAGTAGTCTTAGTCAACAGCTTTCCTCAGACATTGCGTGCAAAGTGTCCCGAGGATTGCTGATGACTCAATCTTAAATCAGAGCTTTAAGGGTCAAGGGACCACTTTTAAACCTGTGCCTTGACATGGTCTCTCTAGACACCCACAATCACTGTATAATCTTTCTTTGCCCAGAGAATTTTGCAAGCAGGGTACTGATACATCTGTATATTGTAAAACCCCTTTTTGCCAGAGGCCACCCCTCTAAAAAGACCATTCTGTAAAATATGTGGCATCTCCATTAGAAATGCCACCCGTCTTATAAGGCCATCCTTGAGCTAAGTTTAGGGTGGCCTTAATATAAGAGGGGAAATGCTGTATAATGTTTCTGAAGCTGATAAATCAGCTTTTACTTCAGAGTATCAAACACAACTTTAGCCTTCTCAATGTGTCAGTGTGACTTTTTCATTTTTCATTCATAAAGTTGCATTTTTTCTTCAATTTTGATAGGTGTGTATAGTGAAGATACCTTCATAATTATATTCAATGCTGCACATTGACTTGATTTTATATTTTTAAACAGTTTTTTCAAATTTATTTTGTTACAAGACTAAGGGTTAATTTGGCAATGTGGATGCTCTATTCAGGTAGTCACCCCACCCCACTTGTGCCCAAACATACACCTCATGCCCATGCAGCCCCTGAATTCTCTCAGGAACAGCACATTTAGGTGTGCCATTGGGATGATGAATTGGTTGGCAAGGTGCGGGCATGCCATGATCAGTCACTCTCATATCATATAAATTCCTTCATTCTGACTGGGGGATAAATTTTCTAAAAATAGAGCCATTTACCTGGGGTGAAAAAATGACTTTGAAGTCGGCTTGTGGAATTAATGCCAGCTTTTAGACTGTGAGTATAAAGCAGTGTCTGGGTGACTGAGACTTGCTATTATGAGACTATAGAAGTGTGAGAATGGACTTGTGAACAGCCACTGAAAGAACTCATCAGCTGTGTCTACTTATGGAGTGCCACTCCAGCTATATTGTCATACCTTAATGTCTACATTGTATCTCACCACTCTCAACTGTAGATGCTTCAGGCTGATGGTCACTAGCAACCAGGGTGTTGTTATAGCTGACCACACCCCCTCCTAAACAAGATAGATGGATGCAGTGGGGCCAGAGACCAGAGGCCAAAGACCCTGTGCATAAGTGTCACCTGCCCTCACCCCATACAACAGTTACTATCACACACACAGACTCTCCATTTAGACAGTCCTCAGTCGATTTTATTAGAACTTCTGGGTTTGCAATTCCTTTGGATGAGTACCAGTCCTGTACAAGTGCACACCTAGACAATGGTGAATATATACAACCTAGTACTTTATTGTGGCCTGCTTTGACGACAGTCTGGGCTCTTAACGAGACAGCAGAATGGCCCCAGGGGTAAGAATATCGGCCTCAAAACTCCACAACACTAGAGAACCTGTCCAACCAAGTTCATTGGTCCCTTTTTAACTTGTTCAGTGCCAGTCATGCTTTAAGTCGATCTACTAAAGTGAAACTAGTCTTAATTATCATTAAGATCTCAGATCAGTATTCCTTGTAAAAAGACCTTTCATTCAAGTACCAGCATGCCCCTAGTTCCAGAGAAAATAATATTCCAGGTCAACAGCTTTCCTTGGCACACGTTGGGTGCATTGTGCCCAATGTGCACCGAGAAAAGCTGTTGACTCAGTCCCACATTTGTCACTTAAAGAGTTAAGACCAGCATTCAAGTTCACTGCAAAATGTTTCATTGTGGTTTTTGGATTCCAAATGTCAATAAATGATGCAGACTGTATTCACTAATCAAATCGATCAAGTGCTCTTCACCAGTGGTGTTTCTGTGGCATTCACAGTTTGAGTTGCTTTTCAAAGTGGAGTGATCACTTGATGCTAGCAGATGAATCCTGAGGTGAATGAATTGACCAAAACATAAACAAATGGCGCACACATGTCCCCAGAGCACGGCACAAAACGTGACCTGAAGCTTGACAGCTGATGTGACCTCACACAGGAACCAAGGTGTAGGTGTCAGGCTTCTGTTTCCAGTCTTGGAGTGCTGCTTTTAAAATTCCTTTGTCTGTGTTTGGAGAGTAGCTATTTCAGCTTTAGCGGTGAAAGAACTCAAAAAAAAAAAACAAAAACAAAAACAAAAAACCCCAACTGTTCACTGATAGTTTCAATCCATGCCAGTAAAAAAAAAAAGTAAATCATTAATTATCCTCAGGAGGCTTTTTGATTGTCCACCGTACATGGCAATCAGCCACAAGTAAACTTTCACGTCTGCCGTGGACAAACAATGATATGAACCTTGACATTGTGTGCTATTATGGAGGTGCCAGGGCGAGTATATACATGTGTTTGTGTTTGTACCTTTAGCCCCCACAGGCCTGTAGCTCTATGCTGACCAGTGGCGCCACCTCACCCCCAGACAATGGTCGTCTCACCCCCCTGGAAGAATCCAGACTGTCCAGTATTCAGGAGGTACCACAGCTCTATGGCCAACATGACAACTATGGACGCTTGAATGCCCATGGCAGACCATGGACACTCACACAGAAAGAGTTGGAGGTATGAGTCATTGTTTTCTCTTCAGATATAGATGGCCTTGCCATAAGCATGAGACTAAGCTACTTATATCTTCAAATAACTTAATCAATCCTAAATGAGCTCTCGCAAGGTGCAGAAGGGAAGCTATCATAAAATATTTTGTCCGAGCGAAGTGATCAATAGATCACCTAAATCCATCATCTCTCTTAGTGAAGCCACAAATAAGGCATCATTGATTGAGTAATAGATTACCTAAAGGTATCCCATAGCATATCACTGATTGATGAATGGCTTACATAAGCATATCCCATAGCTCCCTAACAGAAGCTGCAGTTAGGATGGTGTTGGGGACTGACTGATGGCGTACCTAAATGTCTCTTATAGCTCCTCCAGAAGAGCTGCAGGTAGGGTGGCAGTAATTAATGAATTGCTGAGCAAAAACTATAGCTCCTTCAGAAAAGTTACAGATATGAGTTTTCATGAAATATGTCTTGTGAATAAGTGTTCAAAAGTTCCCACAATTTATTTTCAAGCTCTCTCAGAGAAGCTACAAATAGGATGATTAATAGCTCACCTAGATGTATCTTATGACTGTGTTAGACAAGCTGCAGATAGAGCATCGGTGATGAACAGCTCACCTAAATGCATCCAATACATGTAGCTCTCCCAGAGTAGCTGTAGATGTAGCTCTCCCAGAGTAGCTGTAGATAGTAAGTTATCACGGAAAATGTTCTGCATGTAAGGGATGGTTCAACATTTTCATCATTTTTTAATTAGTACTTACAGTACGCAAGGGGGGAGGGGGTTAAATGGGTCTGTACACTTTCACAGGATATGGAAAATGATGGTCAATTTTTGGGCTGTTTTGTGCAAGTTTGCTATGATTTGGGGGCAAAATCATCATTTTTAAAGTACTAATTTGGGGGGAGGGAGGGGGGTGATAATGTTGAACTATCCCTAAATAAATAAGTAGTTCACCTTAACTCTTTAAGTGCCAAATTGTGGACCGAGTCAACAGCTTTTCTCGGTGCGCATTGGGCAAAAAGCTGTTGACTTTGGATATTTTCTGTGGAACTATAGGCATGCTGGTACTTGAGTGGAAGGCCTTTTTACAAGGAATATGAATCTGAGATCCTTATGATAATTTAGACTAGTTTGACTTTAGTAGATCAACTTTAGAACGTGATTGGCACTGAAAGAGTTAATCTATCATAAACACTATCAGAGAAGCTGGGCATGAAGCTATCATAAAATATGTTGTGTGAGTAATAGTTCACCGTAAGTGTTTCAGGTACATGTATATCAGTCCTATGTAGTACAGGGATCATGATCATTTGCTTGACTTGTCTGTACATGACTGTGCTTGCATGCATATGGTGGGCAGAAAAATATTAGTCATCTTTGAAAAACTTGTTTTTCTCAGCTAGGTGTTGGACACTGTGGCAACTATCCAACAAACTCTGGTAGCAAATAAATCTTATTACACAAGTGTACAATGACATTGTTTGGGGGATGGGGACATGGATTCTTTTGCAGCAACTTATTATGTATGTGTCAACACATACATATTGTGTCTTCTAGAGTTCTTTCTTTGTTTTTTTTATTTCCACTTGATATTTGTGGCAGCTTAAACTTAGACACTGCATGATCTGGAAACTTAAAATTTTGTATGGGTGTAGCATCAATAGTGAATATCTATAAAAAAAAAAAGTTGACAGGTTGAAAATTATGTAAATTATGTATTGAAATAAGGTTAGAGGTTAATATTAAGGTCTGAGGTCAATGTCAAGGTCAGAGGTCAATGTCAAAGGTTAGAAATCAATGTCCAGGTTAGAGGTCAATGTTAAGGTCAGAATTCAATACCAAGATCAGAGGTCACTTGCAGAAGGTCACAGGTCAACACCAAGGTGCTTGAACATCTTCAAAAGTAAAGAAACATCGTCAATTGATTACAGACACAGCCAACGAACAGTGCAAAAAAAAGTTGCAGCAATTTTATTTGTTCAAGTACAGATTTATTGTAAAGCAAATCTTCTTTTCTAGTGTTTGTGTATGTTCTTTTGATTTCATACATACCAATATACACTGCAAATAGCTTATGGCTGTGAACAGGAACAAGAGAAACACATTGTGATTTTACAGTCGTTTTGGCCAATAACATATGACAGTCCCAAATCAGCTGAACACACAAGAGACAGCCACTGTGAGTTAGCCAGGGCTTGTTGCTGTACTTTGCAGACACAGTCTTGACTGTGCTAGTTGTCCATGCAGAGACAGTTAATTAGACCTTGCTTGGATGGGACCCTGTGTTGGAGAGATAACAAAAGGTGCATCATGACATCGGAACAGGAATGGGTCACTTCCATCAACTTGATCATAATTACATTTCCTATTTAACAATGCTTGGTCTGCACAGGACAGAAATTTCACACAGAATCCAAATTCATCATCCAAAAATGATTACTTTAATGCCACTTTTAATCATTAATAATGATAACTTTCATGGACTGTGAGTCGGTGATGGACACAGGCTTTTCACCCACAAGCAATGTGCAGATCCCATCACCAGCAATATCCTGGTCCCCTTGCCTTGCAGTGACATCATAGTATAACCTGGCAGTTCACTTCTATTCATTCTAATCAGTTGCTAGGATGCTGGCTGTGTATCAGTAAAATTCATGGGATATTCTATTCCCACAGACTCACTCACTGTAGTCCTGTCCTGTCTGTTTGCCTGCAGTGATGTACTGGTTCACTCACTGTAGTCCTGTCTGTTTGCCTGCAGTGATGTACTGGCTCACTCACTGTAGTCCTGTCTGTTTGCCTGCAGTGATGTACTGGCTCACTCACTGTAGTCCTGTCTGTTTGCCTGCAGTGATGTACTGGCTCACTCACTGTAGTCCTGTCTGTTTGCCTGCAGTGATGTACTGGCTCACTCACTGTAGTCCTGTCTGTTTGCCTGCAGTGATGTACTGGCTCACTCACTGTAGTCCTGTCTGTTTGCCTGCAGTGATCTCCCACTGGTTCACACACTGTTGTCCTGTCTGTTTGCCTGCATTGATGTACTGGCTCACTCACTGTAGTCCTGTCTGTTTGCCTGCAGTGATGTACTGGCTCACTCACTGTAGTCCTGTCTGTTTGCCTGCAGTGATCTCCCACTGATTCACTCACTGTTGTCTTGTCTGTTTGCCTGCAGTGATCTCCCACTGGTTCACTCACTGTAGTCCTGTCTGTTTGCCTGCAGTGATCTTCCACTGGTTCACACACTGTTGTCCTGTCTGTTTGCCTGCATTGATGTACTGGCTCACTCACTGTAGTCCTGTCTGTTTGCCTGCAGTGATGTACTGGCTCACTCACTGTAGTCCTGTCTGTTTGCCTGCAGTGATCTCTCACTGGTTCACTCACTGTAGTCCTGTCTGTTTGCCTGCAGTGATCTCCCACTGATTCACTCACTGTTGTCTTGTCTGTTTGCCTGCAGTGATCTCCCACTGGCTCACTCACTGTAGTCTTGTCTGTTTGCCTGCAGCACAGATCACTAGATGTTTGTGTCCTCTATGTGGCCACTTAATGGTACATTTTTATGCCCCCTTCGAAGAAGGTGGGGCATATAGCATTGCACATGTCGGTCCGTCGGTAGACTGTGGTTTCCGCACAATAACTCAAGAAGTTTTTGAGCTAGGACTTTGATATTGTATAGGTGTATTATGCTTGTCAAAAGCTAGGCGAAGTTTGAAGATGGGTGACCTTGACCTAATTTCCAAGGTCACAGTGGTACCTGAGTTAACTTTGGTTTCCGCACAATAACTGAGGAGGTTTTTTAGCTAGGACTTTTATATTGCACAGGATTATAGTCCATATTTGAGGCTAAGCGAAGTTCGAAGATGGATGACCTTGACCTCATTTTAAAGGTTACAGAGCCACTTTACTGAATATGGTTTCATGCTTTCTGCATGATAACTTATACCTTGGAGCTAGAACTTTTATATTCCACAGCTTTATGGTTCTCTGTAAGGGCTAGGTTGATTTTGAAGATGGGTGACCTTGACCCAGTTTTCAGAGAGATTGTAGTTAGACTGTGGTTTCCACACAATAACTCAATAAGTTTTTGAGCTAGGACTTTGATACTGTATAGGTGTATCATTCTAATCAAAAGCTGGGTGACCTTGACCTAATTTCCAAGGTCACAGTGGTACCTTAGTTAACTTTGGTTTCCGCACAATAACTGAAGAGGTTTTTAAGCTAGGACTTTTCTATTGCACAGGATAATAGTCCATATTTTGGGCTAGGCGAAGTTTGAAGATGGATGACCTTGACCTCATTTTAAAGGTCACAGAGCCACTTTACTGAATATGGGTTGGTACCTGAGTTAACTTTGGTTTCCACATGATAACTGAAGAGGTTTTTAAACTAGGACTTTTATATTCCAATGGATAATTGTCCATATTCAGGTCTAGGTCAGGTTTGAAGATGGGTGACCTTGACCTAATTTCAAAGGTCACAGAACCATTTGGTTGAATACTGTTTCTGCATGATATCTTGCATTTTAGAGGTAGCACTTTTATATTGCACAGCTTTATGGCTGCCTATAAGGGCTAGTTTGAGTTTGTAGATGGGTGACCTTGACCTAGTTTTGAGGGTCACACACAGACAGTAGACTTCCTTTTTTTTGCACAATAACTGAAGGTCAAGTGAAAATGAGTGACCTTGCCCTAATTTCCAAGGTCATAAAGCCACTTTGCTGAATATGGTTTCTAAATGATGACTAATTTTTCAGCTATAACTTTTATATTGCCCAGGTTTTTAGTCATTTTTTAAGGGCTAGGTTAAAGTATAAAGATATGTGACATTGATGTATGATCAACCTTCACTAATTTTGTAAGGTCACAAGTGCCCCATCTACCACTATCAATAGGGTAGCGAGGGCAAGGGTAATGAGGGAGGGGGGCATCTATGTTTTAGAAACATATCTTGTTTATCAATATATGTCATGAGTCAGTCATCTGTGCCCAGAGCTTACTCATGTATTAAACTGGCCAAAACTGGCTGATGGACCTTTTTCAACGGTGATGAAAAACAATTTGAATGAGATTTGTAGATGATCCCTATCAAAATAACACACCTAAGATCAAAAACTTTCTTTGGCATTGGTGGTGCCCAGCTCACATTAAGGGAAGGTGTTGACCTAATCTTGAAGTCAGCCTTAATTCAAGGAGGAAGGGGTCAAGCCAGCCCTCTATCTTTTGATCAGATTTAAATTTTGAGTGTAACAGCAAACGTCTAGCAAGTACACAGGTACAGTGAAACCACCTTATAAGGACACTTAGTTGACATATTTCACTTAATGACACAAATTTTGAAGGAATTCAAGTCAAATTACTTCCCTATTGGACTCATATTTCAGACATACTCAGATATCTGACACATTTTCCTGGGACAGGTGGTGTCATACCAAATTTTCACTGTACTTGTTCATTATGAGACTTTAGAAAAGGAACTGACAAGTTGATGTGAGGTGCAGACAAGTACTGTTGACATTAACCATAGTCGCTGCAAGATGGAAGCCTGTCGTGCTATGTCAAAATGAACAACGTAAATTGATGAGAGTAGAATCTAAATCACTGAGGCATATTGCCGGGACATGACTACTGCATTATGGGTTGTGATTCAACTAGTACAGCGTTAAGAGTGAGTCAACAGCTTTCCTTGATATGGGGTGGACACTTAGTACCCGGTATCTGTGAAAGAAAGTTGTTGACAGTATGTTATCCTGGTATACTTCATCAATAATTTTCGGTCATAATATATTGCATTAACTCTTTAGCGCCAAGTTTTGACTGAATCAGCAGCTATCCTTAGTGTGCTTCAGGTGCATTATAAAAAGGACCTAGAGCATTTTTACCTTTATTCAGTTCATAATAATGGGCCAAATTAATGAAGGGTGAAATAATTTCATTAGTCATACATGTATTTTACTGGCACAAACCTCTGATCCAAATTGGAGTTTGGTCATAGCAAGGTCATCTCAAATGTCCAGGTCATGTCAAGGTAAAAAGATCAGTTTTAGGTCAAAACGTCATTTTAAAGCCAAAATGTCATTTTAAAGGTCAAGGATCACTTCAGGTAGAGGTCATCTCAAGGTCAAAGGTTGTTTCAAGGTCAAAAGCCACTTTCCATGGTGGCTTTCTTCTAGCCGTAACTTGGTCAATTTTTATCCAATTTTGATCATGTTGGGCTCAAATTGTGCTATTGTAACACTGCATATTTTTGAAGTCTCGCCTTTTTATACTCAGAGGTCATGCTTTTCAAAATTATGCAAATAAGGGCTAATTAAAGTTTTAAATCTTTAATATCATATGTACTATAGTAAATATAGTTCCAAATGTATAGGAGTTTGATCATAGCAAGGCAAAGGTCATCTTAAATGTCAAGATCATGTCAAGGTCAAAGGTCATGTCAAGGTCAAAGGCCAAGTTTAGGTCAAAATATCATTTTAAAGGTCAAGGTTCACTTCAGGTAGAGGTCTTCAAGGTCAAAGGCCACTTTCGATGGTGGCTTTCTTCTATCCAAAACTTGGTCAATTTTTAGCCAATTTTGATCATGTGGGCTCCAATTGTAGCTAATGCAACACTGCACATTTGGAAAATTATATGTGACCCCTAAAGATCAAAGGTCAATGTCATCTGGACCTTTGAAAGTTTCACCCAGCCGTAACTCGGCCAATTTCCACCCAATTCTGATCATGGTGGACTTAAATTGCGGGTATTGTAACAGTGCACATTTTTGCAATTTACATGTTACCTGTAAAGGTCAAAGGTCAAGGTCATTTGGACTTTGAAATTTTCATCCAGCCATTAGCTTAATGGAATGTGCAGTACCAAAGCACAAAAGTTGTACCATTTAATATTTACAACTTTGAAGGCACACAGACAGATTTGCTTTGAAGCAAATTATCTTTTCTAGTTTTGTTTTTGTTTGTTTGTTTGTTTGTTTGTTTTTTGTTGGGAAGGAAGGGGGGTATTTTCTAAGCCTATGTTTTGCTAAGTATATATTGTCATATTTATATAAGGCAAATGGTGGTTGCCTGTCCTGTAATATTGCTGTGTGTCTTTATCTTAATTTCACCCAGTCCTTTGCTTTGTCCATTTAACGCAGCCTTAAACATTAACCCATTCCACAGCCTTTAGCCCTTCCCACAGTATCTTTGGCCGAAGCCTTAACTCTATGTTATTAAGCACCTGCCCTCCAGCCCCCACCCCCATAATTTCTGTCCCCATGGTCCTGATGTCATGTTACCCAGCTTCGTTCTCACCCTGGGCACAATCTTGCTGTGACTTCGAGTCCAAACTTAATCTACAAGTGCATGTTACTGGACTTTTTTTGCTTTGAAATGCTGGGTCATATAAACTGATCAATACATACGGTGTGACACTCCACCCATATTGTATGAACCATCTGTACAGTTTTTCTGTTGGTGGCCTGTAGTTTTTGTAGCGTTTCCAGGCAGTTGGCTAATTATGCTACACCTTAAGAGTATCATCTGCAAGAATACAATACAGAAAGAGTAGATTGTTCTGCCTTGTGGTCATGCAGAGTTGGGTCGATTTGATGAGCCCATTGTTGTTATGTGCATATGACCTTCAATGCTGCATGCCTGGTAGCACTGTACACGTACACGAAGACTTTTACTTACACAACACAAACTCCTCCTGGTCCATGCCCACAAGAAAAACTGTTTTATTTCACTGTCAGGAGGTGGAGTGGACCAAATGTCAAATCTTGTACACAAACAGAACTATACCACCAGGTCCTTTAAGCCATATAGTTTTTTAGCTGTGCTCACCACGGGTTGCAGAGCTTATGCAGTCACACATGTCTGTCCGTCTGTCACTCTATCAGTCTGTCCCATAAAGTTTTTCTCGTGAATGCAATACAGTCGACAGTTTTCATGTTAGTCTTATATAACTTTCAGGACTTATTAAGGGTATGGAAATCTAGGTCGAGTTCAATATTGGTGGTGCCACCTGTATACTGTCAAACCTCATTAGTCTGGACCCTTCTGTATCCAAGCATATGTTCCGGATTATTGAGGTTTTCAGATAGCTGAAACCAAGTCTGATGTCATAAAAATCACTCACTCTGATCTTAGATAAATACACATGACCGAACAAACTTTACATGCCATGACCAACAAAAAAATATGGAAACATTGAAAATGACTTTATTCACAAAATACTAGTGTAAAAACATGTATAAATTGAGAGAAAAATTGTTTATGTTTGGGTGGATTAAACATATGAAATGTCATTACAAAAGACACTAATCATGGTTTGGTCTTTCATAAAACCTCAAGTGTTTTTGGCATTTTACTGTCCCGTGGAAGGTGTGTAGTAGTCTGATACCAATCGCTGTTTAAAACAGGATTCAGCATGCTCGTGAAGTGTTTGCGATATGGCCCACAAATTTTGAAGAGTATGATTGCAACATTCATTTAGTACCGATGGGATTCTGTTCGGAATACCGTATAAGAACGGAGAGTGACTCACGGGCTTGTGCAATTGGGACCTATGCCAGTGGTTGACAATCGTCATCTGACATTTCACCATCCAACTGGGAAGACTGAACATCTTCTGTACCTAGCCTAATAATGTCGGTATCAGTTAGCGTTTCCCCTGTCTCAATTCCACGGTCTACATTGATGTAATCATCAACATTTAAGTCATTTTCGCCAAAGAAAGGCAGCTGACTTAGAAGGTCATGCAATTGGCCAAGCACATCATGAACAGAAACAGATGGGGATTCCCCTGGATTCACAGGAGTTTCCAGCCTCAACTTGGGGATAATGTCCACGTGACGATAACAATTTATGATTGTTTCGCCACTGACGGAAAACCATGTATGGCTCACCATCTGCAATGCCTGTTGCAAATCAATTTTTTGTGGCTTTGACTCCTCGGCCTGATCCGTGTAAACTTTGACTAACTGTTTGCGGTAATGTGCTTTGAAACAACCAATGATGCCAGCATCCATTGGCTGAATTTGGGAAGTTGTGTTGGCGGGGAGATGATGCAATCATACATTTTGCAGCGTGTCAGATCTGTGGCTGGAGGCATTGTCAAGAAGAAGAATAACATGTCGGTTTTTTGCCCGCATTTGCCGATCAAAGTCATTGAGCCAATCAACAAATAAATCTCTGGTCATCCAGGCCTTTTTATTGCTTCTGTATTGTAGATACACTTCTGGATCCAATGTTTTACCAAAACAAATGGGCGCTTGGCACTACCTATCACAAAGGGAGTAATCTTGACCGTGCCTTCTGCATTTGCACACAGGGCAACAGTTATCCTCTGCTTTGACTTTTTGGTTCCTTTAACGCTTTGTGTGGCCAGTCTGTAATTTGGACCTAGCCGAAAAAAACAAGCCAGTCTCATCCATATTAAAAATATCCTGCAAGTCATACTCCGCAAGAACAAGTGCCAAGTCCTCCCTGCCCTGTGCTACGACAACTCTATTGACGCTGCCCAATTTGCCAGCATAAATCTGTTTTGATAATCCATGCCCAGATTTGAACCTTGAAAGCCAACCACGTCAGTAGCCAAAATCAGAAATCTGAAGTTCATTTCCTATTATTTTGGCTTATCGATCAACATATTGTCATATACACCTGCATTATGAGAGTTCATCTCACCTATCCATAAAAACAGAGCTTTTTCCAGCCGATCATGTTTTGCATGTCAGGTACGTGTCAAATCACCTGAACACTCGCCAATATTAAGCCATTCATCTCTTGACTTTAAAATATCTGAAATGGTGGATTTTTCCAATTATTTCCATGGAAATGTGCGCCAATTTCAGCAAGTGTGGTCCAAAAGGTGTTGAAATGTAGAAGTTTTGTGTTGCATAATATGGATGACCTTGATCTACTTTCTCAAGGTCACAGGGAATACATTTCAGGAAATTATTTCATTAAAGACACAGTACAACACCATAAGTCACTTAAGCTGGTTTCCAAGCACTTTAAGTGCTTTACCGGAGCCCCCCATAAAAATGACTATGGATCCAGTGCCTCACCATGCTGCTACATTGACCCCCAGGCACTGTGTCATGGCACAGTGCTCCTGGTGGCAGCAATGCATACTAGCATACAAGTGAGCATGCACAATTCAGTTTCCTACTCTGGCTTCCATTTGTAGTGGATGTATATTGTCTGGAAGCTCCTCTTCTCAATCTTTTCAGTCTTCCTGTTTCCTTTCTTGCCGTCTTATAGTCAATAAGTTTCCTGGGAAACTGGTCCTATCGCCGGTTTAATCAGTTCAGGATATGTATGTGGACATGGCTTTGGATGTCTGGTGGGATGCCAACCACCACTGGATGCAATACTGGTAGGACCATCCAGCATGTCGCTCTTTGATGTGCAGGAGCAGCATGGTCTACAAGACAGAGCGCCGACGTGTGGAGGCATGTTGCGAGCACAAGAACTTGGTGCCTAGCAAAGTGGACACAGGTCCTCAATGTGAAGCTTGAGACCTCGCAGGCCAGGCCTGGGCCTCAACTAGTTGGACCAGGCCTCACAGCCAGACCCAAACTGGTCCTTGAATCAAGACTCCTTTGGGGTGCTCGCCAATCAGACCAGGCCTCACGGCCAGTCTCAGACTGGTTCCCGAATCAAGGCCAATGTACCTGATTGAAAGTTCATGTTATGCTGCATAGAACTATGCAACTCTTAGTTAATCTATATATCAAGTATAGATCCTTAGTGTGAATGAGTTAACTTATTACAAAGGCCCTGTAGATTGTATTTACATATTGTAACTGTATTCTAGCCTATCCATAGCTGAAGTAAAGGTAGAAAAAAGTGTAGCAACAGATGATGGCGAAAGGACTATGCATGTAGTCATTCTGTAATTGAGAGGCCAGCCGTGGATTTATCAGAGATCAGGAACTTGGTACAGGGCCACACCCTCTGTGGTGTAAATAGACAATGGTCAGGGGGTCAAAACCAGGGAACACTGATATACAATACATCGTGTGGTGTTGACATACCATATGGGTATTGATTAATTAGAGAAATTAGTCAAAACATTGAAACAAACAACATTTGACCAGCAGTCAATTTAAGGAGACTAAGGTTAAGTGGAAAACTATCAGTTTCATTATACCTTACATTACAGGTCCACTAGTTGTTACACCACTGTATTACAAGACTTTATGCGTTATAGGGTCACCAACTGTAACATCATCATGTGTTGCATGTCCATCATGTGTTACAAGTTGTTACAGAATGTGTCCTGGGTCAAACAGTTTCTACATCGGTGTGCCAGAAGTTATTACGGCCTGTCTTACGGGTCCCCAAGTTATTACATCATGTTACAAGTTGTTACCCCAGGTGTTACAGGTCCACTAGTTGTTTTATCATCATATTACAAGTTATTACCCTATATGTTACAGGTCCAGAAGTTGTTACATCATCACTTTATAAGTTGTTACTCTATGTGTTACAGGTCCAGAAGTTGTTACATCACCACATTATAAGTTGTTACTCTGTGTGTTACAGGTCCAGAAGTTGTTACATCATCACTTTATAAATTGTTACTCTGTGTGTTACAGGTACACCAGTTATTACAGATGTTAAAACAGGACCAGGATGCTGAGAGTGCGTGTTCAGGTGAAGCGTCCACCACAGACAGTGGGCGTGGTGCCAGTGAGGAGGGTGACCATGGACATGGCAAAGGCCACCCAGAGGCTCCATTACAACATGCAGGTTAGTAAGATAGTACAGGGTGACCATGGACATGGCAAAGGCCACCCAGAGGCTCCATTACAACATGCAGGTGAGTAAGATAGTACAGGGTGACCATGGACATGGCAAAGGCCACCCAGAGGCTCCATTACAACATGCAGGTTAGTAAGATAGTACAGGGTGACCATGGACATGGCAAAGGCCACCTAGAGGCTCCATTACAACATGCAGGTTAGTAAGATAGTACAGGTTGACCATGGACATGGCAAAGGCCACCCAGAGGCTCCATTACAACATGCAGGTGAGTAAGATAGTACAGGGTGACCATGGACGCAGCGAAGGCCACCCAGAGGCTCCAGTACATGATATAGTGTGTCTGTCAGCAGCTATGTAAACAGGCATACATATTTACAGGAGGATGACCTTAGGGCCTGGGACAGGGAGATTACGATTCAAATCAGTTTATTTGAGGAAATTTGCATTCTTACTTACATGAGTACATTGTAGTAGTATTACAAAAATATAACTGTCAACATAAGTTAGATAAAACAGAAATGCAATGATGTGTCTGAAGATGCGAATATTAAGCATTAGTACAACCCGCTATCATGGGAGCCACCCCAGAACAATTTTAATGGAAAACACACCACATATGTATGAAATATAGGGATGATACAGGTAAATGTAAATACAAAATATGAATCATACAGGTGCTTTATTATCAATCATAATTGGTCTATAGTTACACACATAACAATTTTGAATGGTACATATTTCAGAGTATTGCTGAAAGAAAAACATATGCATGTACTTGGCACATAAAAAGGAATGGAACTTTTGGTTGTGGTTCCAGCCAGATCAGTTTGGCAAGGAATATCACAGCGTCCAGGTAGCATAAGGATGGCGGACAGGTTGAGTGGCAAACGTACTCGTGAAATATTGTCACACTGTCATGAATATACCTAAAATCAAATTGTAAAGCTCTAACTTTTGTAACAGCTCTCACTTTGAGTGGATTTAGTTTTTTAAATAAAGGTTTAGTGTGGGGATAAAATTAGCAGAGCAGATAAGCAAAAAGCTCATTTTTGAAGCAAAAAAAATAAAAGAATTATCTGAAGAAACCGAATTATAAAGTAGCAGAAGTTGTTGGGAAGGAATGAAAGGTTACCATGACATAAGCACACACAAAGTGCATATTAAATACTGTAAATTGCTTTATTTTCACATATTTAAATATGCACAGTTTTTGTATTTTTGACATTTCACTGTATTTCAATTTCACTATTTTGGACATAATTCCTATTCAAACAGTGTTAAAATACCATTTCACTGTTTTTGTTTTCATGGTTTTGTGACATGATTGAAATAATAGAAAAAATAAAAATAAAGCAAAATTAAAGCAATTTGCAGTAAAGGGAATGTACATGTATTTTTATTGGAAGAGGACAACAAGAGAATGTCACCATGTTATTCATACGTGTTGGTAGACTCACTAAGCAGTGAACAAATTAAGCCATGGTGTTGTTAATATGACCACATACTCATTGGTGTAATAGATACTTTCCAATCCGCATACAGTAGACATACCAGTATATATTTGCCCAAGTTCTACAGGTAATGTCCATTATAGTATCATGTTAAGTTTTTAAAGGTCAGCTAATCATTTGATAAGATAGACAAGCAGGTTAATAACTGTGGCAATATCATGAGTGTATCATTGACTGTCTTCATAACATTGGTGTGCACAATGGCAGCCTGCAGTGTGGCAGGAGTATCATATCTCAGTATTGTTAGTGATGGATGCAAAGCCAGCCCTGTCCTCAGTACTGAATGCCATCACGGTTCAACTCCAGATGTGTCACAATTAACCATTTAGGATGTGAGTGACACTGATGTCTGGATGATACAAGATGTGCTTTCATGTGTCTGTGATACATGATGTGCTTTCATGCCTCACTGTACATCTTCTTTCATGTGTCAGTGGTGCATGATGTGCTTTCATGTGTCAGTGATACATGGTGTGCTTTCATGTCTCAGTGATAAATGATGTACATGTACATGTTTTTCATGCTTTCATGTGTCAGTGATACATGATTTACATGGTCTTTC